>CM033356.1:20134413-20509271 GCA_019395295.1 Osmanthus fragrans | reverse complement strand
GAGTTGTGAAGTGATGGATCCTAGTAGGCATCCTATTGATTAGGTAACATGCAGTGAGGACCGCATCTCCCCAAAACACTTTTGGAACCTTACTAGTAAACATAAAAGCTCTAGCAGTTTTAAGTAGGTGTCGGTTTTTTCGTTCTGCAATTCCATTTTGTTGAGGGGTAGTAACACACGAACTTTGGTGGATGATACCTTTTTCGGTGAGAAAATTTCCCAGAACATGATTGAAGTATTCCCGCTCATTATCAGTTCGAAAAACTTTAATTTTTGTATCAAACTAAGTGTGAATCAATGAGTAGAAGTTTTTAAAAATTTATGGAGTTTCGGATTTATCTTTTTGGAGATAGACCCAGCATACTCTCGTGTGGTTATCAGTGAAAGTTATGAACCAACATTTGCCCGTAATACTCTTAACCCTAGAAGGTCCCCATAGGTCACTATGTATTAAAGTAAAAGGCGATGAGACTTTGTAATCATGAGATTGAAAAGAAGAGCGAGCATGTTTCGCGAATTGACAAATATCACAATGAAACATATCTTTATTCCGAAACAATGAAGGAAATAAATGTTTAAGATAAGAAAAACTAGGATGACCTAAACGACGATGCCACAACATTATTTGTTGTTCTCTAGGGATTGACTTGCAGCTTACAGTATGAGCTTGTTTATTCCAGTAGGGTTCGTCCAGAAAAAAATACAGTCCCTCACGTTCTTTAGCATTGCCAATCCTCTTCTCCGAAATCAAGTCCTGAAAAATATACAAGGATTCAGTAAAATTGACATTGCAATGCAAATCTTTAGTTAATTTGCTAATAGACAACAGGTTGCATGAAAGATTTGGAACATGTAACACAGATTTTAATTCAACATGTGAACTGAGTCGAATAGTCCCAATTCCAGCCACGGGTGAGAGTGAACCATCAGCTATTTTGACTTTAAAATGTCCCGAGCACGGTGAGTAAGAGTGAAATAATTTTCTACAACCCGTCATGTGGTCGGTGGCACCCGAGTCAATAATCCACTGGTTGATATTACTGCTGCCGATCAAAGCAGTCAAATAATTACCTTTTTCAGCCAATAACCCACTGGAAAACGGTGTTGCAGGAGAGAGAAGTTTATATAACTGGTCGAGTTGAGTTGCGGAAAGCGAGAGAGAGACGGTGTGTGCCTGGGTCGCGGCTGGTGGAGGTTCGGCGGCGCTGTGAAACACAGAAGGGTTTCGCACCTGGGTTTCCTCTCTGTGGGTTGAATTCGGCCTTCCATCATTCCGGGTTCCTTGCCGTCTGCTCGAAGGTCTGTCGTATAGGACCCAACACCGATCTGTGGAGTGGTTCGACCTTTTACAGTGGTCGCACCAGTAGCTATTCTTCTTCGTTACTCGAGGTGGCTCTTGTCCACGAGCAGCTAAGGCCGAGTTCTCCGTCGCAGGTTGCTTGGAGTCCCCAAGCATGACACGTTTTCGGCTGACCTCCCTACGCACTTCAGCAAATATTTCATCAATAGCCGGAGTTGGTTTGATGCCTAGTAATTTGCCTCGAATTTCATCCAATTCAGGAACTAAGCCGGCCAAGAAATCATATATTCTTTCCTTCTCCACCTGTTTTTTTATATTTCTCTGCGTCTTTAGCCGTGTCCCAAGCAATCTGAACGATCATGTCTATTTCTCTCCACAGTCGTTGCAGGGAGTTGTAGTATTGTGTAACATCGAGTTCTCGTTGGCTTTGATTTCTTGCCCTGTTTTGGAGCTCAAACAGTTGAGCAGGATTCTCCAAATCTGAGAAAGAAACGGTCAGTGCATTTCATAGCTCCTTTGCTGTAGAATGATATAGATAGGTTTCTCGAATTTCTTCTTCCATTGAATTAACAATCCAAGTCATTACCATGAAATTCTGTGTATCCCAGGTTGCATAGGTTGGATCACTTTCATCCGGCTTTGTTGCAGTTCCAGTCACATACCCAAGGCAGCCACGACCCCGAATAACCATGAGGGCAGTCCGTGACCATTGGAGGAAATTCTTGCTATTTAGTCGGGTAGTGGTAAGCTAGAGAGAAGTGTTTTCAGAGATGACAGTCATGGGTGAATAATTTGAAGTGATGGGTGCACTTGTAGAGATAGATTCAGGGGTTGTTGTGGAGTTCCTTGAATCTTCTTCTCTGCGTGCACCTGTCATGGCCAATCTTTCCATTCAACCTTCTCAAATAAACCCGAGCTCTGATACCATGAAACCAGGGAGAAAGGTAGAAGGAAGAGACCAAGAAGAAAATAATCACTTCATTAATTCTAACCTAGCCGTGTACAATCTGAATATATAACAAAATACATACCAAAACTAACTATGTGCTAAATCTATAACTAAGGAAACTAAATATATATTGTCTATAATAAAGCCGGTACATAAGGAAACAAATAACTCTAAAGACTCTTATCAATATTCTGGAATCTTCAACATGAGTTTTAGAGTATGTTTGGTGGAGATTTAAATTAGATTTTAATTGAAAAATCTAGCCGTTAGTGGATCTCATGCGTAAGATGAAAGTCAAACATAACGGCTATATTTTCAATTAAAATTGGATTTAAATCTCTACCGATCAAGCCCTTATGTTATAAATTTAACATTGTTTCCAAAAATCGTATTTTCGAAAATATCATAGCAAACAAACTTTGGGTGTTTTGTAGAACAAAGAGCTAAAAACAACTTGAAAACAGCAAACCAAACTCACCCTTACGTTTTTTTAGTGGAAGAGATAAAGATATACAACTGCGTGCCAATCTCTGTCTATTATTTCTTTTCCAAGGGGGCATTTCATATTTACACATCCTATAGTTTTAGCTGTGTTAGTAAGGAGGCTTTGTTCTCGTGCATTTTGCTTTTCCTTTTCCAATCTCTAGAATCTAGTTTAGATTAGGTAATCTTTGAGTCCATTTGTTATTGTTGTGTCGTGTAGCTTGTTTGATTGCCTGGCTTGCTTTATTTGAATTCTGAATAAAAATTTGAAGTCTTTATTTTTCTATGGATTAAAATGAAATAATTGTGTTTACTATATATGGTGTTGTACTTTCAGCTGGTTAATCTTTAATTTCCAAGGCAGAGTAAGTGTCATATTGACTATTTATCTAGTTTTAGAGGTGCCAGTAAAGCTGCCTCGTGAGTTTCACGAAGTTCTGTTTTGATTTTGTCGTTATTGTATCAGATTTGTGTAACCTTTGACTCCGTTGACATTTTTGGTTAATGTGTTTCAGTGAAATAATTTCACTTGCTATATATAACTTGTCGAAACGGTTACTTTTTAATTAAAGAGGGATTGAATGTATCTGGATAGAATTTGGTTTAGTATAAATGCAGATTTAGTTCATAGCAGTTTACAATGTGGTGTTGTTTTCAGCAGGTGAATGCCTTATTGAGGTAATTCAAGCAACAAGACTTTATCAAATGGGTTCAGTGGGCATAGTGCCTACTTCTAGCTTAAGAGAATCAAGCAGCCATGCTGTGAGGGTTGATAGGTTGCCGGAGGAGATGAATGACATGACAATCCGGGATGACAAGGTATATATGTTCAAGGGGTAAATAATACTTGTATTTTGCTGACTCGTTTTGTCCTAATAAGAATTTTTCAGTCAGGAGCATGGTTTTGCCTCATGTAATGAGGGTTATGTTTTCATTTATAGGAAATGGAAGCAATAATTGTGGATGGTAATGGGACTGAGACGGGCCACATAATTGTGACTACGATTGGGGGTCGAAATGGCCAGCCAAAGAAAGTAATGTGCCATAGCATGTGTTGTCATTTATGGTTCAAGTTTATGTGCATTTCGGATCCAAGAAACTATACCTTATATATTCATAATTTGGTGATGCGCTAATAAACAAATCAAGATTACTATTGTACAAGTTTTTACAGATTTGCGACAATTTTTCTCCATTTATAGAAGTTTAATTTTAGGGAAGTATCTTGATTATCCAATAAGAAGGGTTCCCACTCTGGAAAATCCTCGCTTTTAGGAGAGTTGGCATAAATATATATGGGTTAAATGACAGTTTGTTGGAGTATTTGCTTGAATTTAAACTTTGTTTTGCTATTTCTAATCGTCTACCTATTGTATCTTCGTTAATGTTTTACAGCTTCATTTTTTTATTTTTTATTTGGTGTTTCTAGACTATTAGTTACATGGCTGAACGTGTTGTTGGGCATGGATCATTTGGAGTAGTGTTTCAGGTAAAATCTTACATTGTTTATGGGTTGGAATTCCTTGGTGCTCCTTGATTACGTATCCCATGTATTCTCTATGATGAAAATTGTAAGTATCATTATTTGCTCTTTTTTTCTGATTTGTTAGGCAAAATGCTTAGAAACAGGTGAAACAGTTGCCATCAAGAAGGTACTTCAAGACAAGAGATACAAAAACCGAGAGTTACAAACCATGCGTCTCCTTGATCACCCAAATGTTGTGTCCTTGAAGCACTGCTTCTTCTCAACAACTGAAAAGGATGAACTATATCTTAATCTGGTACTCGAGTATGTCCCAGAAACTCTTCATCGTATTGTCAAGCACTATAATAAGTTGAACCAGAGGATGCCGCTGATATATGTCAAGTTGTATATTTACCAGGTAATTTGTTCTCCTTTAATGCACAGCTCGATTTAATGCTTACTGTGAGTACCCTTTCAGATTGTCGATAACTCTGTGTAGATGCCAAATCTAACGGCTTTATTATTCTTAAAAACTGCTGTTATATCCAGTTATATGTCACAGTTTAATTTGCCTTAAGTGGAGCTCTCTTATTCTGAATTTTGTTTATGTTTAATGGAACTTGTTCTTTCTATATTGATATGATTGATTCTTGTACTTCAAATCTCAAAAAAAAAAAAATCTTTGCAGTTTTTCTTACTTGCATGTTAATGTTGATGGGTTTTATGCACGATCAATTTCAGGGATACAACTTGTGACTTCAATTATGTTTACTTTGATAGTTTCTTTGCTGAGTGCTGGTTTAATGTTTATTTATCACTTATCTAGGGAACACATGACTTTTTACTGTTATGCCTGTGTTACCTTGATGTATAAAGAAATGGAATTTGCCTGAGTTTTTTGTTCAAGTTTGATATTGTGCGAACATTTGACTATGCTGCTATATGGCAGATTTTCAGAGCATTGTCTTATATCCACCGTGGTATTGGAGTGTGTCACAGGGACATCAAGCCTCAGAATTTACTGGTATATTCCATAATATTTTGTTTTGATATTATGCTGTACTTATTGGACTGAAGTTGTGGAAATTAAGGATAATTCGTTATGTTTTCTGTAGAACTTCCCTTTGGTTGTTTTATACCAGTAAAAAGGATAAATCAAGTGTACTTCACCCTCTTTTCTTTCTTCTTATGTTTGAATTTACATCAAATACACATGATGAAAATCAACTCTAGTTGTCAAAAATGAGCACCATTGGTGTTCACTATTTCTTGGGTGAAACTGGATAGAACTCTTAGGTTGGTTAGTTCAGAGTTGTTTTATATACCATTGTGATTATATGCCGATCAGAGTATTTTTTTATTGGAAATTCAGTTATTTTACTGTAGCCAGAGCCTTTCAGAAAGAATCATTACTTGGTCACCGATATACAATTCATTCATGCCATTTGGGACACACACACTAACTACAAGAAGTGGCTATACCTTATTTCCAATAAACTTGGAGTCTGCTATATGAATCCTTCTTTGTCATTTGTTCGACATGGAGCTGCCCTTCTGAAATGGTATGCTGACATACCACTATTATGAGAAATCATATCTTTTCTATGCAGACATGCCACTATTACGAGTGCTTTGATTTGGAAGATTGACAAGTTTCATAAGTGTGTTTATCTGCTTTCAGTTGCCCCATAGAAAATAACATTTTCAAGCTAATACCTTTATGACCTTTTGCAGGTGAATCCACATACCCACCAGGTTAAATTATGTGATTTTGGGAGTGCCAAAGTTTTGGTATGTATAATGCTATCATAAGGATGGGGTTACTTTTATGAAACTGGGATCCTTTATGACTTTCTTTCATGATTCTTGATAGGTTAAAGGGGAGCCCAATATTTCTTACATCTGCTCTAGGTATTATAGAGCACCTGAGCTTATTTTTGGAGCAACAGAGTATTCTACAGCTATTGACATTTGGTCCACTGGCTGTGTGCTTGCTGAGCTACTTCTTGGACAGGTAGTTGGTTTATTTCTTTTTCCACAAATTTAAAATGCTGGAAGCAAGGGCTTTCTCTTACATGGTACTGTTGGCTTTGCTTTTTCAGCCTTTGTTTCCTGGTGAGAGTGGAGTGGACCAGCTTGTTGAGATCATCAAGGTTCTCTCTCTTATTCTCTCACTCACTCACACACAGAGACATGCATCTGTGTGCACTTTCTAAGTTCTCTCGGTTGTTTTGGATATTCCTTGGGATTTTGGTTTCCTTTGCGGGTGCCTGATTTTCCTGATGGTGGGTTTTTTTTTTTTGGGGGGGGGGGGGGGGGGGGGGGGGGGGGGGGGGGGGGGGGGGGGGGGGGGGGGGGGGGGGGGGTGTGGGACCTGTAGGCAGGGGATTTGTACTTAACGACTTTTACATCTCGAAAAGTGTGACAAGATAATGCGACTAATTTTATAATTCAATGCCATTTCTAGATACTCTGAATTAGTTCAAACTGGTTTTGGAAGTTGTTATTGTTTATTTCGATTTATCTTTAAAGTTGTTATTGTTCCTCATTTGCTTCCTATGCCTCGATAACCCTTTTGAATCAGGTTTTGGGTACTCCAACAAGGGAGGAAATAAAATGCATGAATCCTAACTATACCGAATATAAATTCCCACAAATTAAAGCTCATCCATGGCACAAGGTATTTTTACCTGACCTATTTACGCTCATTTTCTCAGTTTATTTTCTTTTCTTTTTTTGTTTCACCCTATCATTTACCTCTTTGTTCTGCACCAGATTTTCCACAAACACATGCCTCCAGAAGCTGTTGATCTTGTTTCAAGACTGCTACAATACTCTCCTAATTTGCGTTGCTCGGCTGTAAGTATTTGAAATTTTGCTCTCTTTCTTCCTTCTTGTTTTGCTTTGTAAGTATTTGAACACTATCCCATATTTGAAAGTGAGAGGCTGCCAACTTTTTTTCAATTTGTCGGTGCTGGTTTTTAATAGAAGCTCGTACGATCATTCATGATGCCTCTTTCTCTCTGCGATTTATTAATTATGTAAGTATTTTGGAAATTGACTCCTCTATTATTATGCAGTTGGATGCTTTGACCCACCCCTTCTTCGATGAGCTACGTGATCCAAATACCCGCCTGCCAAATGGACGTTTTCTTCCTCCACTATTCAATTTTAAGCCTCATGGTATGAAGTTCTTGAATACATCTAGCCTGTCATTTTCTTCTCTTTTAACGTTAAACTTAGTTTGTTAAAAATTCCCACATTCTTATATTCAGAGCTGAAGGGCGTACCAGCAGAGACCCTGGTGAAGTTGATTCCCGAGCATGCCAGGAAGCAGTGTCCCTCCGTTGGATTATAGTTTTTCTTTAGTAGGAGACGAACCATCAAGTTTTTTCAGTAAGACATTATGCATCTTCTCTCTTTTTATCCACGTCTCTTATCATGGCCCTTGATCGCCCTCGAATTGATTATAACGTTATGTGGGTAAGGGTGACTAATTATCTAAACAAAGATGTTGGGATTTCAAGTTATTTCTTGATCCTCTGTAAAGGATTTATATTCTCTTTTTCGTGCTTATGGGTTCATCGATAGCTATTGATTATTTATCGATGAGCTTGAAACAAATATAGAACACACTGTAATAAGGGTAAAATACTAAAATCTCGAATTTTAGTGCTGAAAGGAGCTACTTCCCCCATTACTATTATAGCCTAATTAGTGCTAATTGTGTAAATTTACATTCAGTGGACTCGTCCTCTAAGGAGCCGACGGGCAAACCTTAAAAGAACCATTTCATATGAACATTGGAAATTTTGAGACGGAGTGTGTTTAAAAAAAAAAAAAAAAAAGAACGTTTTACAGATGCCATTGACGGAGTATTACAATTTACAATGATTAAATTACAATTAACTTCACGACACTAAAATTTGTATGTGTACGTTCCTTCTGATACATGGATTAGAAAAGATATGGTTAGAGAAAATATGAGGGGTGAACACGGTTTGACTTGAGAGATTTATGTTATATTTTCAATTCAAATCATTTCATGTGGTTTAAAAATTTTTCAAATCAAATCAAATCAAACCATTTTATTTTTCAAAAAAATCAAACCAAACCATTATTTGCGCTGTGGTTCGATTTTAATCAATGATTTTTCTATCGACATAATAGTAATATGTTTAAGACAAGTTAACATATAAATTTAAATGAGAACTAATAATGTTAAATGTTAAATTATATTCATATTTGTCTGAAATTCAATATATAAACAAAAAGGCCCAAAAATAGTATTAAGTTAGCATCTAGTAACAAGCACGCTGCTCAAACTTTTACAAGCCACAATATCATAATAAGTACAAGAGTACTAACTTCTCATTTGATAAAAACTGGATCAATATCCCCTGTTATATCACATGGTCAAAATATTTATTAGTCCTTATTAATAATATTAACAACTAAGAAACGAGATGCATAAAAATATCAAAATTGATAATAGAAAACAAATATCACCTTTTATAGCTTTCTTCGAGTCACTCAATGCCTCTATCTCATCCAAATATTGGCGAAACACTATGTGTTCATTGTTTTTATACAACAAATTCTTCGTGCATATTAAGGCATCAACCATCTTTGCATCTAATGAACTCTTTGTCAATAATCCAACCACTCGTGAAAAATGCCTACTCTGAAGCAATCATGAATATTTGTATTGCTAATACATATTTGGCAATTTTGAAGACAATTTTGTATTTGTGTGCGTTCAATTTCTACAAAGTAATATGTCAAATTTGGGATCGATCAAATCTTCACAACGATTAAACAAATAATTCTTCTCAGATTGCATGTTTTGCATAAGTTTAACTTAAAAAATAGAAGGAATCTGTTTAGAAAGATCGAAAGCAGATTGTGAAGGACTCAGACAACTATTTTTGGTAGTCTCATTTGATAAAGCCGATGATGGAGTGATTGGAACCTGTAAAGTGTCTCTTTAACTTCTTTTAACAACATTTTTGCAATTCTACATCGTAAATAAGTTCAAACCCGACTTTAAGAAGTTCCAACTTGCACCTTAGAACAAGAACTGTTGCAATGAACAATAACTGATTAAACTTTTCAACATTGCCTCAATACTTATTATATTTTTTTGCATACTAATTGTCATGGATCCTATCAAAGTGTTAGACTTTTTAACTAATTCATTCAACTCTCCATGAATTTTACATATTTCTTGAAAGAAAGAGTTAGAAGTTACAGACTTCAAACCACTAAATTTTAAAGTCATTTTATAGAAAGTCCTCAAGAACCTAACAAATACTTCTGCTCGATCCCAATCGACATGTGTTGGTGGTCCATTTATATTTCTTCCATCGGATATGTCTTCATTAAAATAATTTATATAGTTTCCATTGCTTTCCAAAACAACAAATGTTTTTGTAAATTTCGTAGCAGCTTGCAACATCAAGTATGTGAAATTCTATCTAGTTGTGACATCCAAACATAACAAAGCTCAAGACTTAATATTTACGTCATGAATAAAGCTTTTTTGCCATGGGAGTTGACCACCCCCATGACAAAAGCCCCTATTGTGGGGCTTCTGTCATGGGGGTGGTTAACGCCCATGGCAAAGTAGCAAGAACCTTACGTCATTGCAACTCTCATTCAACCTTTTTAGTCGTTCTAGGAAAGATCTAACAAATCTCAGTGCATTACGAATAACTGAAATAACATTGCTTATTTCTTTCAAGCCAAAATAAACAATAAGATTTGAGTATATGAGCACAACATCTCATATGAACCATTTCTCCGCCTAATACTAGACCGTTCTTCTTCTCTTCAAAATAACTCTTTAATCTCAATAATGCTACATCATTGAAAGAGGCATTATCAACAGTCACACAAAAAATCTTATTGATTCTCCAGTCTTTAAGACAAGAAATCAACTCTTTTCCCACCATGTCTCCCTTATGGCTTGGGAATTGAATGAAACTTATAATCCTTTTTGAGGTCTCCAATCATTATTAACCCAATGAGCAATTAAATACAAATAACTAACATTCTGTATTGACGTCTAACAATCAGTAGTCAAACAAACTCTATGTTGACCCAACTCTTTCTTCAATTTCTTCTTCTCATTTAAGAACAAATTATATGTATCTCTTGTTACTGTCATCCTTGAAGGAAATATAAATTATGGGAAAAATATATCATATAACACTAAAAATCTTCATCTTCCACATGTTGAAAAGGTAACTCAGACAATATGAAGTACCTTGTAATATGTTCTCTAACGTATTTTTGAACAAATTTGACAGGTTCTCCACGACTATCAATACCTTTGGAAAGCTCACTAGTTTTAAACATACTATAACCAATCATTCTCTTTTACTTTTTCTCTTGAACTTTATATGGATACTTCTTGCACAAATGTGTGATATGATTCCATAATGTACTAGTTTCGCAGTTTTTTTGCATAATGCTTATATGTTTGACCACAATACTTATATTCTGTCTTCTCATCTCCTCGAATTTTAAAATAATTTCACACCTCAAGCCTTTTGTTTCCCTTTTTACATTTTTCATCCATTTTCATATCTTCAGAGTCATCCTCTAATAGAATTGCATCATCGGCTTCTTCTAAAGTTGGTTCCACATCTGAAAAAAAAAAAAAAAACCAACAACAATTGAGAAAGCTAAACTAAGGAAAAGAAACAACACGGTGATACAAGAAGAAAGCCATGGAATACAATAAATTTTTTGATAAATATCACAAAAATTACAATTATTTGGACTTATGATTGAAGAATAATATATTATGTTTCCGATTCCATCATTGAATCTTCATCTAGGCATCCGATCATATAAACAGAGAAACATTACCTTTTTTACTTATATTAAAATTTAGTCTATTTTAGTGGACAAGTTTTACGTCACATAATAAAACCATACATGAATTTAACTGTGGATCGAAATATATATACACACTGGAATAACTTTCTTGTATAGTTGGCTATTTAACCATTATTCATACTAGTGAGGAATAAAAAAAAAAAAAGTAATAACAACGGGAGGAACATGATAATTATTCATAGTTCAATTGAGTAAAAAAGAACAAAAATAGCAATTCCAACCATCCCCAACAACGTACCGACTCCGTCGCCCTCCTCCTCTGCCGTATTACCTTACTTCCACTACAGTGTCCCATCCCTTTCTTGAGATAAACGTAGAATTAATAAGATGATGGATATCTAGGTTTGGATTTTAGTGTTTTTTTTTAGGCTTGGGCTGTTGTTGATTTCTTTAACCCATGAAACATTTACCAAACCGAAGTTGTTGGTGGACCCACGATTTTTTTCTCCCAAACCGAACCAAACCGTTTCAAAATATTTTGATTTAAGTTTCAATTTTCAAAAGGGAACAGTACATAAGTCAGGGGTTTACTATACATCAATTCAGAAATAAGGTAAATGTTTCAACTATTCAGAAATCAGGTTTCTACATGCATATATAATATATATTATATATTATGGAAATTCAAAAATAAATTTGGTATCAACTCAGCTCCTAAAATAAAGCCGTCAGTTACCATATTAACAGAAATCTCCATAATCTGTGCAATCTCCCTCTCTGGGGAAGAGGCTGTAAATATCATGATGGCGAAATTCTTCCAGATTCTGAATTAATGTCGATACAATTGGCAAAATTGGTGATTCCGGGGGTCACAATTAATCGTAAACAGGAGGCAACGATCACAGATATGTGCGTTGATCTGAAAATTAGTGTTCTGGTGGTCACAATTAATCGTCAGACGAAGGAAACGATCTTTGAGCTGTGTGTTTAGCTGGGTGATTTGTACCGGCATCAAAACAATCGGTATGTGAAATTTGTTTATTTACTATTGTTCACTGTGTCTTATTGCATAGGAAAATTGATCGCACACGACAATTGTTTTCATAATTTGTTCGTAATTATGTGATACCGGTCACAATAAAATTACGTAGCTACCAATATGAATGTGGGTATGTGACCATAAAATCTGGGTGTGTGACCATGATTTGTGTCTGGTTTCTTAATTCCTATATTCGCACTGTACACCCCAGTTTCTGTTTTTTATTGATTTTTGTGACCTGCACCTAACTGAATGGTGAATGCAAATTGTTTTTGTGACTGAAATACTTCTTGTGGACTATTACAGAAAATGGGATATGTTCACGTTTTTTTGGTGTGTGGAGGACATTCCTCGTTGGTGTTGCTCAATCGTAGTTGCTGTTATGTGAAACTTGTGGACACAGTAATGACTGAGTTCGGTTTGGACCCTACAAAGGTTGTGGTCACAATGAGTTACATATTGAACTATGATTTTCCTCCAGTCAGAATAAATAGTGATAGCAATTTTCTGTCATACATAACTCTAAAGGGTATAGATCGTGGACCTTCTAAGTATCCCATAAACATCGAGGTCACAACTACTGAAATTGGACAGCAATCTATCAGTGTTCCAATGGCCAATTCGGGTGCAGAAAGTGAAACTTCTAGTGGAGCATTATTTTCGTTACAGGATATAGCTTCGGATATGTGTGATGCAGTGGTCGTAAAATCAGGTCACATTAATGAACATGTGGTCACGATTGTGTCCGAACCTGATGCTAGCAATATAGAAGGAGGCAGGGTGTTCCGTGATAAGGAGGTCCTTAAATTATGCATGTCTTTTTATGCCATAAAAAACATGTTTGAATTTGTGGTTGTTCGATCCGACAAGAATGAATATCTTGTCAAGTGTTCACAAGATCAGTGTAGTTGGATTTGCAGATCTTCCACGTTGGGGAAAACAGAATTTTTTAAGATTAGAAATATTGGAGATGGTCACACATGTGTTTCGAACATAGTTTTAGGATCTCACAGGCAAGTGTCGACGAATGTTGTCTCTTCTTTCATCAAATATAAATATACATCGTCATGTACCATCTACACTCCGAATGATATATGTAACGATATGTTATAAACCTACGGGGTTTCTTTGAACTATACTAAAGCATGGAGATCTCGCGAGAAAACTTTGAAGATGATCAGGGGTGATCCAGCAGAATCATTCATGCACCTACCCAGTTTCTTTCATATGCTGGAACAGACAAATCCTGGAATGATCACAAAAGTAGATGTTGATAATAGCAACAGATTCAAGTATTGCTTCATGGCACTTGTTGCATCTATTCAAGGATGACCCCATTGTAGGCCTGTAATTGTGGTTGATGCCACATACTTAAATGGACAATATGGTGGGACTCTGTTCACGACATGTACACAGGATGCGAATAATGGCATATACATACTGGCATTCGGGATTGGGGATAACGAAAATGATAGATCCTGGACCTGATTTTTTGAAAACCTGAAAGATTCGTATGTAAATAGGGAATGACTGTGTTTTTTGTCTGATCGACACAACAATATCAAGAATGCAATAGAATGTGTTTATACAGGGACATACCATGGGATTTGTTCATATCATCTTCTACAAAACTTGAAATCCCATTACGGTAAGTCGGGTCACAATATAACACAAGCATTCAATTCAGCTGTACGTGCATACACACTATCAGAGTTCGAGTACAACATGCAGCAGTTGGACACAATCAACGAGAAGATTAGAGGTTACCTGGTAAGAGATTACATGCAATCATTTATAATATCACTGTTCTTGTAGATATAACTTCTTAATAATGTTTTACTTTTGTAGAATGAAGTTGGCACGGATAGGTGGTCAAGATACCACATGCCTACGAATAGATATTCCACAATGACGTCCAACATAGTGGAATCGGTGAATGCGGTCACAAAAGCAGCGAAGAACTATCCTATGGTAGCTTTGTTAGAGTCGTTGCGATAAACTATACAGTCTTGGTTTTGCAAGAATAGGGACATCGCAAAGGACACTTTCACTACATTGTCAGACAAGTATGAGAGAATGATAAGAGACATGAGCATAGATTTGAGGAAAATGAGGGTAATAACTATATTTTGTTACGTGAAGTATGATTGTGTGAAAAGAACAATGATTGTGAATTGTGACCTCACGTATTGTTCGTAAATCTATGCAGGTTTCTCCAACCAATCAGACTATATTTTCGGTTGCTTGCGATGGATCGTCATTTGTCGTTTATATATGGGAGCGTACTTGCACATGTCGGATGCTTCAGGTAGATCAGATGCCATGTCCACACACGTTGGCAGTGATAGCATTAACGAAAAGAGATTCGTACGATTATTGTTCATACTTTTACACACGCGAAGCGTATTTGAATGCATACCAACATTCTGTTTACCCAGTTGGAAATCAGAATGAATGGACAGTGCCCCGGGAAGTAGAGGACATAATCGCACTAGCTCCTAATCAAAAGAGGAGTTCGGGAAGACCCTATGAAAAAAGGAAAAGATCTGCATGTGAGGGGAAAGAAACAATAAAATGTGGACGTTGTCAAGGCACTGGTCACAACCGCAGGACTTGCACAAGCTTGATGTCGTTAAGCCAAAACATAACAAAATTGAAGTGATCTTATACCTTTATTGTGAAAGTGATATTCATTATTTCATTATGTACACAGACAAAAACTATGCATATGAAATGGGTACTATTCATTATTTCATTCATTTGATATGTAAGCAGTGGATACAATATTTTAGCATGTATGTAACTTCTTATCGGTGTACACACCAATGTTTCCCTGCGAGTTGTGTACCAATTATGTCTACTGCAAACGCAGCTGTGACATTTGATAGCTGTCACAGGTCTGTGTCCATTGGTTTATAAGACCTGTGACCAGCTGCATGTGACCTTGACCATGATTCAGATACGTGTGACATGTGACCTGTAACCAAGACCAGTGACCTGTGACCATGATTTAGATACCTATGACCAAAATTCAAATAACTGTGACTTGTGACCATAGTCAATCACATGTGACATGTGACCATAATGCAAATAACTGTGACCTGTGACCATAGTCAATCACATGTGACATGTGACCATAATGCAAATACCTGTGACCTGTGACCATAGTCAAATACCTGTGACCTGTGACCATAGTCGAATACCTGTTGCCTGTGACCTGTGACCATATTCACAAACCTGTGACCATAATTCAACAACCTGTGACCATTTGAACAATATTCTATTGCATTCAAATGCTACTCTATTCCATTGCATTCACATAGATAATTCAAAGAATTCAGATTACAGTTCCCCGAAATTTAGGGGATCCACAAAACATCACATCCACTGATGTACAATGATTCCAACATTTGAACTATCCAAAAAAGAAGGCATCTATTGGCCACATGCATCAACATGTAAATTTGTCCAAGCATTTCCAAAAATCACAAAAATACTAATCAAATATCCAGGAAACTTGTACTTGTTTCCCTGTTTCCAACCTTTCAAAATATGCAAAAACTAAAAAGATCCCCTAGCCACTACACTGACATTATAGAATCACTCTAATACAATGCTATCACCCATTGGCTTCACCATCTTTGTCGGCTTCTTGATCTTTTTATGTTTAAAAAGTAATGTAGCAATATCCAACCTAGATCGGCTTGCATCAAACGTCATCGGCATGGCCTTCATGTCATTATGAAGCATGTATTCTGTATACTTAATCACGAAGATGCCGCAATCATGGCTGAAAACAGATCATGGATAATTATATCAAAAAATGTCAATAAAAAAGCGATGCCAACTTCGTTGTTAATAGATCATGTACACAATATACCCATTCTGTTGTTGCGGCATGTTGTCAGCAATCAATACCGTCAGATTCGATGGCTCTTCATCAGGATTAGAAGGTGATCTTTTCCAAATGCCCAAACCAACCATCAAATGCGGGATAACCCTTGCAAATGGTTCAATACCGGCAAGCACCATGTTTTCTCGATACGTCTTGAGACTGGATTGGAAAACATATAACTTATGCCCTCTTATGTCCAGACAGCCAAGCATCCAATGTGCACGAGTTGTAGGTAGGATTGGCATAAACACATAATCGACTTCAGCCCAAGGACGACTATATTCCAGACGACTACCCAACGAAACTTCAACAATATATGAATCTGATAATACCAGGTCGGGCTGTTTCATGAACTGTGGAAATATGTTTTTGATCTTTGCTTGAAACAAGGTGTCAGTCGTCGTAGCGCACAATCTGGCATGTGAACTTCTGATTGCAAATTGTCGTAGATAATAGAAACAGATGTCCATGTGCTGTGAAAATATAAAGAAATTTGATTACAAATTGTGCTGACCTACACAAATAATTATTGATGACTTCTTCATAAGGATCTGTTTATTGTAAACAGAGATTGTGACCTGTGTTTGAAACCTGTGACCCGATGCAACCAAAACAATTCCTAGACATGTGACGAATCCAAAAAAAAAAAAAAGATCTGTGACCATCTAGACATGTAACTTATGTAAACAAATCCAGACCTGTGACTTATGTAAACAAATCCTAGAACTGTGACTTATGTAAACAATATCCAGATATGTGACTTATGTAATCAAATCCAGAACTGTGACCTGTGCATCCAACTATGTGACTTATTTATGGTACACTGTGTTTGTGAAGTGTGACCAGATATCTATGACACAAAACAATTCCCAGAAATGTGACTTATGCATATAATTCACAAAACTATGACCTGTTTAGTGAACATTGTGACTTGGAATTGTGACCTATGCATACAAATATGTGTAGTGTGATTTCTAGCAATATAATTATACCGTGCTACTCAAAGATGATTCTGGACATATAAGCTCGTGCCACCATGTTTTAGAGCCTACCGGGATTGAACCAATGATAAAGAGGGGTCGAACGACATCATCTCGGTTGTTAAATTTCTTTTTGAAAACCAAAATGAAGATTAAATGAGAAATCGTATTGTGGTAGTTAGTTAGTTATGAGAAGCATATACAAAATTGAAGAATACATACATGTTTCTTGGTTTGTAACCTCTATCGAACCAGTTCTGAAATGCAACCAGATCAGCCTCGTCCGCTGGCTTATCGTGTTTGTAAAAAACGACAATACCTTCTGAACGCTTACATTGTTTTCCTGCACCAGTAACAAATGGGGACTGAGTATCCTTGCCGGTCTCGGAGCTCTCTTAACAGGCAGTCCAGAAGTTGGAGCGGAAGGAGGTAATCCCTGCATAATGGTAAAACGGGTGTCATCTAGCAACATACACACAGAAATATTGTGAGATATGAAGAAACAAATTTATCATACTTCTTGCTCTTGATCTTTGGTCTTCATCATGCCAGGTTGATAATTGGATTTAGTCTGCCTCACCACACCAGCAATACCATCATCAACCTGCTACTGGTCATCTTTGGCATTAAACACGTCACACAAATGATGGGGTCAGAGGGAAGTATGGGTTCTCGAATTCATCAGCTTCGACCATCTTCTTCTTACCCTTCTTGGAACCAGTTTGTTCTATGTTTGTGACCTGAGACATAAGATAAAAACTAAATGTCAATGTCAAGTAAATACCATGATGAATAAGGTCGGTTTAGGATGTACTTACTTTCGTCGACTCTTCTGCAAATCCAGCACTTATCCCTTCATTTGTCATTGAATTTTTTCAATAATTCATCCATCGTACTAGATATCAAAACATTTACAGAGTCAGACAAAAAGGCCATGTGTGACCTGATGTCTGCCATGTCAGATTTTATATCACCTTGCATGCGGATGATCTAATTCATCTTGTCATTACTATCAACCTTGAATGATGAGAACTGTGACTTGACGTGATTGACCTCTTTTGTTAAAGCCGTGTTCTTTTTCTAAAGCTTGGATATTTGGCCACGAATGTCTATCCTCAAATTTTCGCTCACCTGTAATTGACAATTACATAAATGACTTCAATGAACATCTGATAATGGCCTCAGATTGTTAACATATGACATGTACTTTGTGCCTTTATGAGAACATGTCTGAAAAGACTTACCTGTGGAGGTGATGGATCCTGTGCGTGTGTTGCAGGTGGCTCTATTGGGGTATTCACGTTATGTACGTGTGGCTCGGTCGGACAATTTTCTGGTGTTGTATGATCTTTGATTGGAGTTTGGAAACAAGGCGATCTCTTATGCCTTTTTGGTGGTGGATCAATAAAATCATCATCGTCTTCATCGTCAACATCGCTTGAATGACCCTTACGTCCATCTGTAATCATTAACAACCGTGTTCTGGGTTTGTCTGAATCAGCAGTTGCACTCGTGTCTGCATGGCCAGACACTTTGGAACGTACGTCTGCCTTTATATGTGGTTGCCTCGGCTTCGTGTATTGCACGCCCCTCATATACGGAGCCACCATCTCCAATTTAGACGGCTTGATGTCATGCACTTCAAGCTGAGACCATAACACAAGTACACAATGATTTAGCCATGTAATCACAGATATAGTATAATGATTGTGACCTTTGTGACCTGTGAATCAAATACAGATTCTGACCAACTAAGTCTGAATTGGTGTAAAGTGTACTACACTACCAAACTCTGATTTCACAAGCAAAGTATATAACGAATTATAAAAAAACTTACATCAGAATATGAGAAGACATCTTCATCCAACTTCGCTGCACACGGGTGTTTATTCGACATCCAATTCAACATGCGGGGGTGCCTGTTCCCAATCCTAATGGTTGTAGGTCTATTGAGGCTGGGGATAGACTCATAAATCCATACTTGAAATGCAACCAAAAATCCCTTCAGTCTGTAGTGGGGATTTCTACGACCTAATCCCTCTTTTAGAGATTTCATAGACATTTCGAATAGATCCTTACCCCAGAGAACATCCCCATTGCATCAAAATCTTCAACCAGTGCAAACAAATAGTGTTCGACCACTTTCTTGTATGACGTAGAAAACAAGTATGAGGTGATCAAATATAGAATGCCAAGCCTTACCACGTCATGATCATCAACGCCTGACACATCAAGAAATACATCTCTCACATTTTCATTTGTCACTGGTTTCAAATGCCCAAAATAAGTTTCCTTAAATCTTGGATGGCACTTTGTCAAGTCGTCTCCTAACATCTTTACCATGATATCTAAGACCCGTTACTAAACAGAACTCACACAATGAAAATCGCAGGTATCTATTTGCAACCTTGAACCACATCTCGTTAGGATTTGGTTGCTCCACTTCCCTCAAAAGAAGGTAGTGTATCAGTTGGGGCTGCACAACGATTTCGGTGCAATCCATGAAAAACGCAAAACACGTGTCTGCCAGGATAGCCCGTTGGTGTTCGTTGAATTTCGACGTGAAATTTGACAGAACATTCTTTGTCGAGTTGATTGTAATTTTACCCGAAAACCAAAGATCCTCCGGGATAATATAATTCCATTCCTGCATCACATTAAAGAAAGTGTCAACATCTGTCACATTAATCACGAAAGTTACAATCCAATATTGGTCACACGAATAATATTGGTCACAGATATCATATTGCCATTCACATTTTCTGAACAACACAATATATTCAGAAACATCTCACAATCCCAAAAATTTTCAAAATATTGGTCACAAGAATCACGAAAGTCACAGTCTAATATTGGTCACACGAATCAAATTGATCACAAATATCACACTCTCATTCACATCGACGCACAACACAATATAGTCAGAAGATTTGGACCATAATGCATACCCTTTAGTAATATGAAGCGTAGGTCACAAATGTAAAGATTTCGAAAAAATGTAGCAAAATGATATTCAATCTCAAATACATTACTTTCAAACATAAAATACCCATAAACTAAAAGGACATACAAATTAACTTACAGTAATCGACGAAGGTTTTTGTGGGTCGATCGGAGTTTTGGGGTTTTCGTCACGGACTGACTCCTTCTTTTTCGGTCGTTTTTTTCCCGTTTTACTTCCAGTTGCGTCACAGGAAGTGGGCCTCGCTCGCCGGTCGGAACTCCTCGTAATAGCCATTTTATACGTTCCACGGTCACAGGCCTTGAACGTCGTTGGCTATTCAGTGGATGCAAGTAGTCAAATGGAATGAAAGCTTCAAGTGTTTTGGGTATAGGAAATTACAGCCAGGGTTTTGGGTATGCGCCGTGAGGAAAATGGGAGGAGTATTTCGATTTCTGAATGAAATGAGGGCGGAGATGAAAGTTCTAATTTGGGAAAAAATCAATTTGTTTGATATGGTTGAGAGGGTGTGATTAGCGGTTATTTAGAGATAAACCGTCTCTCTCCACTTTTAACGTAAAAGGCGGTGATGGTTACGATATATTAATATTATTTTATATCATAATATTTAATTAATTATAACTTGAGTATTGTATTATGAAACATTAAACTTGATTAATAAAAAATGGTCTTCAAATACCGGGTTCCCTGTAATTTCCTCTTTTCAAAAACTGCACAAAACCAAATCAAACTACATTTTTCTAATTTTAAAAATATATTTTTATGAAATTATAAATTCTCATATATAAATTTTATTAAAGTATAGTTTTTAAAATTTAAAATGGAAACCAATTAAGAAAATGATACTCCCAAATTAAGCCTAGTAAATGTTTCATGGGTGGAAGAAATCAATAGCAGACCATCTTCAAATTTATAGCTACAGCCTAAAAAAATAAAATAATAAAACACAGCTTAAACCCAAACCTAGATATACATCCTCTTATTAACTCTATGTTTCTCTCAAGAAAGGGATGGAAAACTATGGCAGAAGTAGGGTAATACGGTGGAGGAGAGGGGCGGCAGAGCTAATACGTTGCTGGGGACTGTTGGAATTGCTATTTTTGTTCTTTTTAAAAAAAAAAAACAATTTAACTATGAATAATTATCATGTTCCTCCCGTTGTTATTACTTTTTTTTTTCCTCACTAGTATGGATAATGGTTAAATCGCCAACTATGCAAGAAAGTTATTCTAGTATATATTTATTAGGAAAGGGGTGGGGAGCTGCAGTGAAAGCAAGGTAATAAGGTGGAGGAGGGAAGCGGCGAAGCCGGTATGTTGCTAGGGACGGTTGGAATTGCTATTTTTGTTCTTTTTTTTTACTCAATTTAACCATGAATAATTATCATGTTCCTCCCGTTGTTATTATTTTTTTCCCCTCACTAGTATGAATAATGGTAAAATCGCCCACTATGCAAGAAAGCTTCCAGTATGTGTGTGTGTGTATATATATACACATACAAATTTCGATCTACAATTAAATTCATGTATGCTTTTAGTATGTGAGGTAAAACATGATCATTAACCTGTAATTAATGAACATGGTGATAGTTGATACTTTAATCATGGAACTCACTCTTTATTGTCCATTAAAATTGACTAAATTTTAATATAAGTAAAAAATGGGAAATAAAGAATTGATGTTTAATGTTTCTATGTTTATATGATCGGATGCCTAGATTAAGACTTAATGATGGAATCAGAAACATAATATATTATTCTTCAATCTTAAGTCCAAATAAGTGTAGTTTTTGTGACATTTGTCAAAAAAATTATTGCATTGATTTTATTGCATTCCATGGCTTTCTTCCTGTATCACCATGTTGTTTCTTTTCCATAGCTTAGCTTCCTTCGCCATTTTTTTTTTTCAGATATGGATCCAACTCTAGAAGAAACCGATTATGCAATTCCATTAGAACATGTCTTTGAAGATAAAGGAAAACAAAAGGTTCAAGGTGTGGGATCATTTTTAAAATTCGAGGAGATGAGAAGATAGAATGTAATTACTGTGGACAAACATATAAGTATCATGCAAAAAACTGCAGAACTAGTACATTGTGGAATCATATAACGTATTTGTGCACGAAGTATCCATATAGAGTTCGAGACAAAAAACAAAAGAGAATGACTGTTTATAGTATGTTTAAAATTAGTGAGTTTTCTAAGGGTATTGATAGTTGTGAAGAAACTGTCAAGTTTGTTCAAAAAGACGTTAAAGAGCATATTACAAGGTACTTCATATTGTTTGAGTTACCTTTTCGACATGTGGAAGATGAAGGTTTTCAGTGTTTCTTGTATTTTCCCAAATGAAAAAAAAATAAAATTAATTGAAGAAAGAGTTGGGTCAACATAGAGTTTGTTTTACTACTGATTGTTGGACGTCAAAACAAAATGTTACTTATTTGTGTTTAACTGCTCATTGGGTTGATAATGATTAGAGACCTCAAAAAAGGATTATAAGTTTTATTCAAGTCTCAAACCATAGGGGAAATATGGTAGGAACAGAGTTGATTACTTATCTTAAAGGTTGGGGAATCAATAAGATTTTTTGTGTGACTGTTGATAATGCCTCTTCCGACGATGTAACATTATTGAGATTGAAGAGTTATTTTGAGGAGAAGAAGAACGGTCTAGTACTGGGCGAAAAAATGCTTCATATGAGGTGTTGTGCTTATATACTCAATTTTATTGTTTGTGATGGCTTGAAAGAAATAAGCCATGTTATTTTAGCTATTCGTAATGCATTGAGGTTTGTTAGATCTTCCCCAAAATGACTAAAAAGTTTCAAGCAGAGTTTCAAAGAAGCAAATATTGAGTCTCGAGCTTTTTTGTGTTTGGATGTCACAATTAGATGGAATTCCACATACTTGATGTTGCAAGCTGTTACGAAATTTAAAAAAAACATTTGTTATTTTGAAAAGCAATGGAAAATATACATATTATTTTAATGAAGAGGTATTCGATAGAAGAAATATAAATGGACCACTAACACGTGTCGACTCGGATTGAGCATAAATATTTGTTAGGTTCTTGAGGACTTTCTATGAAATGACTTGAAAATTTAGTGGCTAGAAGTATATAACTTCTAACTCTTTCTTTCAAGAAATATGTGAAATTCATGGAAAATTGAATGAATTAGCTAAAGAGCCTAACACTTCGATGGGATCTATGACAATTAGTATGCGGAAAAAAAATATGATAAGTATTGGGGCAATGTTAAAAAGTTTAAGTAATTGTTGTTCATTCTAACAGTTCTTGTGCAAGTTGGAACTTCTTAAAGTTAGGTTTGAACTTATTTACGATGTAGAAATTGCAAAAATGTTGTTAAAAAGAGTTGAAGAGATACTCCACATGTTGTATGCATGCTATGAAGAAATTGCGACTCCAATCACTCCACCATATGCTTTATCAGAGGAGACTATCAAAAACAGTAGTCCAAGTACTTCACAACTTGCTTTTGGTCTTTCTAAACTGATTCCTTCTATTTTTATAGCTAAACTTATGCAAAACATGCAATCTGAGAAGAATAATTTGGTAGATTATTTATCTGATCATTGTGAAGATTTGACCGATCCCAAATTTAACATATTACTTTGGTCAAAATTAAATGCGCACAAGTACAAAATTGTCTCCAAAATTGCCAAAAATGTATTAGCAATTCAAATATCCACGGTCACTTTAGAGTCAGTATTTTCCACGGGTGGTGGATTTTTGACTCATTTAGGGGTTGATTGAGTGCAAAGAAGGTTGAGACCTTAATATGCACGAAGAATTGGTTGCATAGCAACAATGAACCTATAGTGCTTTGTCAATATTTGGATGAGGTAGAGGTTTTGGATGACTTGAAGAAAGTTATAGAATGTGACATTTATTTTCTATTATCAATTTTGATATTTTTATGCATATTGTTTCTTAATTCCTTTTTAATATCATTAATAAGAACTAATAAATATTTTTATATTTGCATATTATACAGAAGTCGAATCATGTTTTACAATAGATGATATTAATCCAATATTTGAGGGTGTTTGGGAGTGATTTTTGGGGGTAAGAATTGATTTTTAAATAGTAATACGATGTGAAATGTATGGTTGAAAAAGAAGGAAAAGTTATTGATGTAATGTAAAATATTATTTTATTGAAGAATGTGTAGTTGAAAATGAGAATTGATTCTCAAAATCAATACCAAACAGGTTTATCAAATGAGAGGTTAGTACTCTTGTATTTATTCTGATATTGTTGCTTTTAAAAGTTTGAGTGGAGTGCTTATTGCTATATACTAACTTCATACTATTTTTTGGCTTTTTTTTTGTATATCGAATTTCAGACAAATATGAATGCAATTTAACATTTAACATTACTAGTCCTCGTTTAAATTTATATGTTAACTTATTTTAAATATATTACTATAATATCAATAGGAAAATCACGGATTAAAATCGAACTAAACCGCAAATAACGGTTTTGTTTGAAAAAAGTTCGAACCGCATGAAATGGTTTGAGTTGAAAATATAATGCAAATCGATCAAACCAAACCGTGTGCACCCCTAGGCTTATGTTTAGTTTTTAGGGTTTTTTTTTTTTTTTTTGGCTTTAGCCTCTTCAATTTTCTTCTTCGCTTTCATTGTTGTTTTTGATCTCTTACGAGATTCTAACCACGTTGTGTAACCCTTGTAAATTAGTCTTGGTATAGTAATTTTAGGCTTGAAATATTGGTGGTGGTTGTGTGATTGTAATGGTCTTTGGGTTCTTGTATAGTTCGTGGGTTAGGATTGTAATTTAAGAGATACTTGTGGATCCATGATTAAATCTTGGTCTGATTTTGTTTGATGTACACTGTAATCTTTTTGGAAGGTTATTATTGCACATAGTGAACGTGCTAAACTCTGAGCCCTGTAGATTAGACATTTAACTGGGTGAACAATTTCTATGTTCTTTAAGCATTATTGGTGGTGTTCATTTTATCTTGTTTGATTGGTACTCTATGTTTGGTAGAAAATCCCAACATGAAGTATTATATAATGCTCTATATATGGTGTGGTTTGTTAATTTCAACTAAGATAAATAATAATAATAATAATAATAATAATAATAATAATAATAATAATAATAATAATAAAAATCCTTGTTGCGGATAATTATATTCACCACATCTCTTGTTAATTGCACAACATATTAGTCTAGAATTGTTCGTAAATGTATAATTTTATGCTAAGGCTTGGAATTCATAATATAACTAATCTAACAATATTTTAATTTTACTAGGATATAAAGCTTGAATTTTGAAATTCAAATTCAAATTCCAAATTTTTGGATGTACGAAAGTATACGATTTTATAATTCATAACAATGTATTCCATTTGAGATGTAAAACCTACATCAATTATACATTCCTAATAGGATTCTTATTTAGTTTCCTATTAAACTTCATTTGAAATGGTATCCGATAATAAGTTTTAGGACAATTAAGCTTGTGTTTGTTCCACATTTTTTTAAAATTCTTTTTTTTTCTTGACATTTGATCGAGTTTTTGACCTTACATATTTCTGAGATTCATAATATTTATCAACTTTTCAACTACACATTTGTCAATTTTTATATAAATATATTAAAATATGATTTTTAGCCAAAATCAAGCAGGGTCTAAATAAAATACAGTTGTGCTTATGTTGATAATCACATGGACAAATAATCGATGACTCATAAGTCCACGTTTGGTGCAAATAAAAATTAGGTTTTTAATAAATTTTGATAAAATTTGATGAAATGTATGATTGAAAACTTGATAGAAATTGAGGTTCTCATGAAATATGTGATTGAAAATAAGCCCTTAGTTAGACTTTATTTTTCAAAAAATACATTTTTCCAAAATTTATTTTCAACTACTCATATTTTACATAAAATAATGTTATATGTAAATCCAAAAATTTTCTTATTTTTTAAAAATATTTTTTTCTCCCAAAATCTTATTTTATTTTTAATGGAGCCCAAACACGCACTAAATTTTAGAAAATGAGAATCAAATAGAGTTATAACATTACTTTTTAGGTTTTTATATAAACAAATTTGTTAGTTTTGCTTGACATTTGATCGAGTTTTTGACCTTTAATGAAATATGACTTGTAAACCGGGTCATTCTTCTTAAAGATGATATTTAATGTTGGACTGAGCTACAGGTACAGTAATTTAAATTCATGTACATGCCCGACAACACACACATGATAAGTGGGTGGGGAGAGGTTTTTGACATTATTTTAATCATGTGAGGCCACCCCCATGTGAGATGAAATTTAAATTCCTGTACAGAATTTTGTGAGAGGATTCTGTGCTCAAGGAATTTTCCTTTAATGTTTTTGTATGTTACGAACTAAAAGAAATTCCATTCTGTTTTGTGAGAATATTGTGATTATTTTTTAGAAAAGATAGCCATTCTTCATACGAATCTGTCAAAAATAAAATTAAAATTGCGATTTAAGGTATTGTGAAAGAAAAAGTTGACGAATTTGAGAGTCGAACTCTATATCTTGATAGCGAGGAATAGATGTCAGTGAGAAATTGATCCACTAATTCAAAAATAAAAATAAATAATCCAAACAGGAAAGTTGAGATTCTTTAGCCACATTCTGTCTACCATTATTCAATAAAAATGAATTTTGGAATAGTCAATTTTTGGACAATATGTGGTGAAAAAAGTTTAAATTTACGTGTAAAATTTTTATTGTGAAAATGTATGATTAAAAATACGTTTAAGAAAAAATAGTTTTAAAATAATTGTAGACAAATAAGGATTTAGTAGCATTTAGCTTCTAAATTGAATTTTGAATTAATGGTAACTATTATAATCGAAATAGTTAAAATTGCAATTAATTCATGAATTTGAAGTAAATTATTTGATTAGGTTCCTCTCTTATTTCAGAATAATTTTTAGTTTATTAGGGATTAGGGATGGCAACGAGCCGGGTCGGCCCGGCTCGCGGGCCAAAATTCTAGGTCCGGGCTCGGAGGATTCGGGCTTTTTCCGGGCCCGAGCCGAGCCGAGCCCAAGTTTGGTGGAATTTTTTAGCTCGGCCCGGGCTTCGGCTCGGGCTTTTCCCGAGCCGAGCTGGTCCGAGCCCGGGTCGGCCCGTATTTTTCTATTTTTTTAATTTTTTTTAAAAAATTCAGTATTATTTTATTTTTTTTTTCATTTTTTTTTATCGCGAGCCCAAAAAACCCGTGATACGAGCCGGGCCGGGCCTGATCGGGCCGAACACCAAAAATGAGGCTCAGTATCCCGGGCCGCGAGCCGAGTCTGACCCGAACTTTTCACGGGCCGAGTCCGGACGGCCCGAGCCACCGAACCATTTTGCCACCCCTATAATAGGGATGTGCTCAATGAATAAAAGTTACTTTGAGAATTACATAATGAGCCCTTGTTTGAGTCCACCCCCCCCCCCCCCCCCCCCCTTTTTAATCAAAATACATTCTTCAATAGTATTTTGACTTCACTTTAACTCCTGTTTGGCCCCATTATATCTCATTATAATGGGGGGAATAGTGTTTAGTTTGAAAAATGGATGGTTGAAAAGTTTTCGATTGTCGTGTAATATTATTTTATTAAAGATTATGTGATTGAAAATAAGAAAAAAAAAATGTAATTCAATTTAATGAGAAATAATGGGGGGCCAAATGGGGGCTTAATCACATTCTTCACTAAAATAATATTACACACAAATTCAAAAAAAAAATTTGATTTTTTAATCATATATTTTTCATCAGTACACTATTCAAAATTAATTTATTATTATTATTTTTTTTTAATAAGAATGGGGCTCAAACAAAGACTGGGTTTCTCTAAGAGTTTACTTTGACTAAGAAAAATTTAGATACTTTAAATTATCAATGTTGGATATTTTAGCACCACACACTTGAGAATCAATAATTACAACAATCATGTTAAATATACACTTTGTTTGTTTGACATTATGGTTGATATTTTATCATATGACAAAGTGTCATTTGTAAGTTTTAAAAACAAAACAGTTTGGGAGCCAATCATTTTTCACAAGTCATCAAATGTCAAAAAGAATGTAAATCTAGAAAATGTACAAATGAAGAAATCCTAATTAGAAGGTCTTGATTCAAGATCGTGGTGATTTAAGGTTAATTTGTTCATTATTTAAAGAGGAAATTTCACAGAATGTCCATTTTCATCTTGTCATTTGCAAAAATGTTCATTTTCAAATTTTTTAGATAAAAATATCCCTGTTAGCAAATTCTATTTCCACACTAGAATTCAAATTTTTCTATCATATAATTAACAATTGTGTTGGCCAATAAAATTGTGACACATCACATGTACTAGTATCAAAAAATACAAATGCCAATCCACATTAAATGCATAGGTTGGGTCGGTGTGAAATGAAAATGGATGGGGTCAATATATGAATCAAACTCATATCAAAACATAAAACTCTATCCTTATTCTTCATTTTCAATTTGCACCCAAACGTTTCATCTTTTCTCTCAGCTTCGGAATCCAACACCGTACGCAGTTTTCTCTCTAGCGAGTGGCATAAGGATCTCAACAATCGACTCTCAGAAATCTTGAAGCCCAATTCCGGTCCTTCCAAACATTCTCTAACATATTGGTTGTTACTCTCCTTCTCCTTCCACTTGTGTGTGTGTGTGTTTTTTTTTCATATTAAAGATTTGTCGCAGGTTGAAAATGCCTCTTTGAGAAATTGAGTGCTCTGACTGGGTATGTTGAACGGAGAGCCGAAACGGTGTCATTTTTTTAGTAGCAGGCCATGCCCCAAATCTCTCCTTCAAATGGAAATGATAAGAGAAGAAGAAACTCAAAGAAATGTCGGCGATGAGGACGGTGGACTGGCAATGGAAGAATGCCACCGCGGGCGCTGTCGTTGGCATCGCCACCATCGCCTTCTCTCATTCGCTTGACGTTGTCCGAACTTGCTTCCAAGGTTTGTTCGATCTATATGCACATACAAGTTTCTATATATGAATGACAATTGACACATACATGGGGATTTGTTTCATCTATAAAAAAAAGGATGGTTTTTGTTGTTGGCAGTGAATGATGGTCGGAATAATCTCCCATTCTACGGAAACACTCTGCATGCTCTCTTCACCATTGCTCGTACCGAAGTTTGTTATTATTTCATTTCAAGGTGCTAAATCACTTTACTTTGTAGTAATTTTTGTGCTCAGTTAGTTTTTTTTTTTTTGGTAACGGATTTACTTATGTTTTATAATTGTGTTCGAAGAAACTTGATGAAAACAACAAAGCACTTTGTTTTGATTGATAAAATCGTCGTCATGCAACAAAAGCATATTTAGCATTTACTAGTAAATGCTCTCTTCTTTAGCTATTTAAGACTGTACCTAAGAACCGTGATTATTGGAATCTGGCATTGATGTCAAGTGCGAACACGTGTTCAAATGCTAGATTCTCAACCTTTGAATTAAAAACCACACCGTCTTTGGATCTAGTTCAATTCATTGCGAGAATGCTTTTTTGGTATGAGTACATATTATTTTACTCTATAGAAAATTCAATAAAATGTTTCCTTATTAGTTCTTAATTTATAATCTATATCCTTTAAGTTTCAAGTATAATAAGTATAATAATCATGAAGAACCTGCTGTGTTGCTTGTTCTTTTTCTTACTGTTTTTACGATTATCAGCTTCCTCATAATGCATTTCAACCACTAGTTAGACTGCTTATATTTTTACCTTGTTATGAGATGTGTCGTATTATGGAATTATGTGTGATGATTTTTACTTTTCTTAGCTACAGCAAAGCCAAGCAATGGTATTATGGAATTATGTGTGCTGGTTTTGTATAAACGACGATGTACTATAGGGCAGAGCCAATATAAAATTGAGTTGTTTTTATCCCCTCTGTCTTTTTATTTGATGAACCAAAATTGTGTTACTGATAACCTAAATTTGTCGGTAATGCTATTAAATTACCGCAGTCTGTTAGGTACATACATGCCTTGAGGATCACCATACTCAAATTTCTAGTTTTTAATGCCTTGAAAGGATTTATGATGTTTTCAATTCTGCATTACCTATGGAGTAGGGCTTGACACTAATTCCAGTGAAAGTTCTCTTGCTAGCACTTGTCAAGTTGTTTGATCTTCTGTGCAGCCCCAACTATATTATAAATCTTCAAACCTCCATGATAATATTTTACATTTGTGATATCAACAAATGCACCAATTTCTGTTTTACTCATGGTAGTAACCTGGTTGATATTTCAGGTAAGTCTTTGCACCAATCCTATTCGGCTGGTGAAAACAAGATTGCAGCTTCAGATGCCTCAGCAAACACATCATATTATGGGTTTCATGGAGTACTTGGGTCAGTTTATATCGCTTGTGATATTGTGAAAGGGGCACCAACAATTGATGTGTCCATTGATGATTAGCCTGTTCATGAAAGCGTCATTGCTGGACCTTCGATGAAAGCTAATCCACCTATACGCAGACCTCGATCGTTGAGGCTGAAGATGTCTAGTGCGAACACAAAGACGCCATTTACCCAATCCAGTCGCAAGAGTGGTAAGATGGATGCATAGTTTTTGTATTTTTGTTGATGATACATAATGATGATTGGATATGAACTTTAGGTCATTTGAATTTAGTGGTTTGCATATTTTTGTTTATATGGTGGTACGTAATATGTATTTTGATTTATATATTATTGGTCGTACTGTAATGTTATTGTTCTCGAACTGTCATTCTAGACAAGTGAAATATCAAACTTCGAGATTCACAGGTATTTAATGTCGAGAAGTACATATCAAATGTCAAGAAATGTTTGAAATGTAGAGAAATCTCATGTTTTGGTCGAAATATCGTTCTAGACAAATGTAATGTCAAGTGTCGAGATGAACCGAAAGCAAATATCAATAACAACATTCCAAATGTCGAGAACGACATGACGGGATTCCGCTTCACCATATGCATTTATCAACTTTTTCAACTTCAACCACCATTTTTGACATTCTAAATGCAGAAGTATATTTAATTATTATCTAACTAAATTATTTATGATGATTGGTACAACAAATATCTACTGTTTGTTTGGATAATCTAATCCATTGAAGTGAAATATATACCAATTATTAAACACAACTTATCAAAAAAAAAAAAAAAAAAAACGATTTCAAAGAAAAATACCTTTGACCAAGCAATGAGGAGAGGCTAATCAACTTCAAATTTGGATGACAATTTTTCTACTTGAAAAAAAAAAAGTGATTTTCGTGGAGTTGGAATCATATACTTTTTTGTATGTGTTAACGGAATTTCTACTTCTTCATTTTTTCCTATAATAATTGATTAAAATCTAATTAAAATTGTAGGCAAGTGAACTCACCTATGTAATAACAACATTATTGTGGCTTCTTATGGAAGCTACTTGTTCATCTCGAAAATTGTGTCAAATTCAAAAAGAAAAACATAAAATTGATTAATCTTTTCATAAGGGTAAAGTAGACAATTTGATACCAAATTTTGGACATTTTTGCAAGGATTATGAATATATGACACTTTCCAATTCACACACCTAACTCTGGACATTCTTAAAAATGCCTCTTATTTAAATTTTATGGATTGCAAGTCAAGTTTGACCCCATTTTCTAACTTAGCTCATGTTCGTCATCCTTTAAATTTTTTAAATTATTTGTTATAATATCATTCTTTACTACACATTCATGCAATAAAATACTCTACACACACATCAATAAAAATTTCTTACTTTTTAACCACACATTCTCCAAAAAATACTATTCAATAACTCATTATTTCCAAATAAATTCTATCAAAGATGCTCTCAATTTTATTTACACTTTTATCTCAATAAAATAATTTTACATATTTTTTTTACTTTTTAATCACATTTTACAAAAGTTACTATTCACCTAATCAATAAAAAAAAAAAAAAAAAAAAAAAAAAAAACTCAATCAAACGTCAAACAAGAGCCAAATCTTATCACATGTCTTGACCATTAGGTATTAGTCGATCAATAAAGTATATTCAGAATTACTAGATTTTTTGTACTATTACTTCAATTTCAAAAAATCTTAACATGAAAAGATGAAAGGAGGGACCATGCCCACTCATTTTTTACATTTGTCAACAAAGTTGCCCTACAATTTACAAAAAATTGTGACATGAACCAAAAAATTATTGAACCATTGATTGAGCCACATTTTTGTCATAAATATACATTTTTAAATAATTTATTGATGAAAAATATATGATTAAAAAATTTTAAAAATGAATTTGCATATAATATTATTTTATTGAAGAAATATGTTATTAAAATGATATCAAAATACTGTTTAAAATGTATTTTTTTTAAAAATGAGACTCAAACAAGGATTGAATAATCCTATGTCAATCAATATGAAGTGAAAATGAGTTTTTCAATAATAAAATTTTTACAAAGTGGTAATTGAAAAATTGAGTTTACAAGCAAAACATTTTATTATAAGAATATACAGTTGAAAATGACTTCAATTTTTTTTTTTTTTTTTGAAATAATGATAGACAAACAATGGCTAAATAACAATTTCAAAAGTTTATCAATTGTAATGATTCATTTTAATTAGTGATGCAACCAAGTATTTTTTTTTTTTTTTTAATCTAGCTAAATTATGTTCCTGATAAATTACTCAATTAAATTCAAATTATTAGTATTGAATTTAACTAGATTGCAATGTTTTGAAGTGAGTCGTTGGTTAAAAAGTAAGAAAAAAATTTGAGTTTACTTGAAAAATATTTTGTTAAAAATGAGTATAAGAATAAAAGAGTTTTGGAAAAAAAGGATTGTCAAAAAAGGATTTAATTCAACTGAAGAAACGGTGCCAATGTATATTTCTTTTGTGAAAAGAATATAATTTTGTTTTTTTGGTCATTATGAAATTCTATAATTTGTTTATAATAATAATTATTATTATTAAACACTGCTAATTTAAAGAACTCTCTTTTCCTCTCACTCTAATTCTTCTCATTTATATAAAAAAAACATATAACTCAAATTTCATAAATTCATCTATAGAATAAAGGGCAATCAATGACATTCGAGTTTTCCTTTAATTTTTTTTTGTCAAATAGATTCTTAACTTTAACTTTTGTAAAAAGTGACATCTATCAATATAATTGGTGAAATATCACGTGTCGTCCAATTTTGATTCACTTGCTACAAATATTTCAGATCGGAGATCTAAATCGTTGCGTATACCCATTTTCTTGTTTTCATTATTTAGTAATTTATAACTTCAAAATATTCTTATCTAATCAGTAATCATGCACATCAATAACTTCAAAAGCAAAATGAGTATTGTCCATTAATTTTTGTAGGGTTAGAGTACGATTAATAAAAAAATTAATAATTAATTAATTATTTATTTTTAACTCTGTGGCAGACAGACCATATATACCGTCTATGCACTAAGTCGAGACTTACGAAGCTTTAATCACGTTGTTCTGTAATCTTTCTCTCGTGGGGTGTCCGTATATAGGTGTTAATTTTAGGATCGGATTTTAGATTTTCTAGATCTGAAGTGTACTTTTTTGGATTACGCCTCATTACTGACGCCCTCCCACCTACTCTGCCCTAAGCCTTGGTGAATGAGATAAATCGCAGGTTATGCCTCCAAAGGTATAGGGTAAAATATTGCTTGTACACTTACACTTATACTTACCAAAAGTCAAATCCATATTTCAGGATTCGAACTCTTGACGCAGCAGTTTCAAGTAAAGCTGAATTTCTCCACCTTCACCTTTTACCACTTGGAGATGTGCTCTGAGAGCCTGAAGTGTACTTTTCTTCGATGTGTGATGTGTATTCAATTCTTTTTTCATACGAGTTTTTCGGAACTAAATTTATAAATTTAAAATAAAATTTAATATTCAAAATATTTATATTATAATCAAATAAGGCCAAAGAACTCCTTCAAAGCTTCAACGCATAAATAAAACCATGATAGGAACACGGTCAAGTGACCCACCAACTTCAAGAATATATATATTTTTAATACAGCCAAAAATTAAAATCGAGCAATAATGATAGTTGAATTTTTTTTTATTAGAATAGAGTTACAGTGATTATCGAATAATTGAGAGAGTGAGAGTTGAGATTATTTTGTCATTTGTGATATTTAATTTGAGAATTCTTTAGAAATTGTTATTCATCATATATGTGAGATTATTTGAAATTTTTTGGGAATTGTTATTTATCATATATCATATGTGTGTGTGTGTGTGTGTGTGAAATTTGTGAATTTGTGATAGTGATCATCTGTGTGTATTTTTGTAGAATGAATAATTTTTTTGTAACTTTTTAATAAGTTTGATTGTATCACACTGGTTGCAAAAGTCTGTGTCCACCACTGAATATGAACACTCATAAAATAAAGCCTTTAAAAACAATTTTACATGAATATATTCTACTTCTAAATCCAAGATAAATAAAAGTTTTCAATCCCATACACATGAAAATAATTAAAATTTAAAGAAAAAAAATCCATGATTTTGACAGAAAACAGGGGGAAAAAAAATAATTGAATCAATCAGTAACACAATTTGCGGAGAAATCAAATGATTTAGAGATAATTAGGGTGGGACCTGGTTTTATATTTGGAAAATGAAAAGTTAGGCCAACTCTCTCTTTTTTTCTGAAATTTCAGGTTTTGTTAATATTTATTTTCTGAATGATCGTTATCGATGGATCCTTCTTATCAAAGCACGACTCATCAAATCAAGGAACAAAAAGCAAAAAAGTCGCGAAAATTGAAGGACCAGATGTTTGATAATTGTGAGTACTGAAGGATTTGTGTATATCTAGAAAAGGGCGTTTTCATCATGAATAATGATATTTCATCACTTTGGTTAACATTTTGAATGATCTGACCCCATCACTTCCCCTCACATAGGGTCGGGTCCCACCCCATTAAATTTAATATTTTTACCCCTCATGTGAGGAGAGCGGTGGAGTCGAGGTCATCCAAAATGTCAATCAAATTGGTGAAATAGCATGGTCCTTCTTCCTTACCATTTGGATGACATTCTTCCCTACGTGGAGGAAATATGTGTAGTGATGTGATGAATGAATTTAAAATCAAGAGTGTAGTTATTGTCATGTGAAAGAATGTAAAGGAAAGTGTAAGTGAGAGTGTACGTGTAACATGATTATTTCTTTAATGGAGTATAATGAGATTAATAAAGTATCGAATCGATTAAGAGTTGATTGAATCAACATTAACTTATTGAAGTTTAGTTCAATTGAGTCCAATTAGGTCTATTCAATGATTTCAAAATAAGAACTAGAATAAATTATATAAGAGTTATAATTTATTACGAATTGCGGTGAGATTAATTAAATTTAATTGGATAAGGACGTGTCGATTAAGCAGTCGAGAGTACCAGAGAATTGAATAACAAACTCATTGACGTTCATGAATCTAGTGTAATCCATTAGAATTTTGGTAGAAAAACTGAAATAAAAACTATAATTAATAGAAATAATTGGTACAAGGAAAGTTACAAATGAATAATGAAAGTTTTAAATATGCTAGATTAGTTACAAATGAAATACCCGTCGATCACATTTTCATTGCTTTGTTATTTTAATTTTTTTCTTTCATGCATTTATCGCTTCTTTAGTTTAAATCAAACCAAACTCCCCCCATTTACGTGCTTACCGTATTTTACTTTCTCGTTGCAATTGAGGTAATTGAAAACAATTCTCTGTGGGAATGACCCTTACTTGCATACTACTACTGAACGACACATTTTTAGAAAAAGTAAGGAATTTGTTTTGACCCCCATTTTGGGGCCTGTCAATTTTGACGCCGTGTCACCGGAGATTGTTCTTTCAATTTTGTTAATTACGATATTTTCTTTTTATTTATGTCTCTTTATTTTTGTGTTTCTTTTTTGTGACTTAGGTTGTGATTGAGCGAAACGAACACATCACACCGCAACTTAGGAGCAAAGAAAGAGGTTGGTTATAGAAGTTAGTGAGATGAAGGCAACTTCTCAACTTGATCGTCAATTGTCCGACCTTGCATCTCTTGTGCAACAAGTGGCTCTTGGGAATAGACATCAAAATGCCTTTGAACAAGTGAATGTCATTGGGGGCTATCAAATGCAACCGAGACAAGGGTATGATCCATATGCCTACACGTATAATCATGGATTTAGTGATCACCCTAGTCTCAGTTGTGAAGAAAATTATTTCACATCTCCACAAGCTCAATAACATCCACATGGTTTCTATCAACAAGATCAACCGCAATACTTCCATCCTAGTCAACAAATGCCACCACAGAGTTCAGATTTGTCTCTTGAAGAAATGGTTAAGTCCTTAGCTTCTAGCACGACGCCTCCAAGATCTAGTATGTGTCTCGAAGACATGGTTAAGTCTGTGGCCTCAAACACTATGCAATTCCAACTAGAAAATGTGCAATTTCAACAAGATACAAGGACTTCAATCAAGAATTTGGCGGCACAAGTTAGTGAAGTGGCTAGCGCGGTGGATAAATTGGAGGCTCAAAGATTGAAACAACTTTCTTCTCAAGAAATCAACCCGGAGGAAGATGCTAGTGTTGATACACTAAGAATTGAGGATATTGTAGATGAGGCACCAATGGAGATGGATGATCATGTTGATGAACCAACGCAAGAAAATGACTTAGCTTGTGAGAGTATTGTGGAACCCATAACTTCACTTGAATCATCACCGAGCAATTTACCAAAGTATGATTTCTCCTATTTTACTATTCCATTTTCTAATGAGAAAATTCTACCTTTGGTGATGCAGGCTTCCACTTTTGAGTTCATACTTTTCCCCGACCACTTGAAGTATAAAGAGTTGCAAGAAGGGAAAACATTACCTGAGATAGTTGCAAGGAATCTCACTACACTCCACAACCAACTTAGGGGAGTACTTGAACCCCTTGCCCTTACTCTTTCATGTTTTATTCTTAAGGGCTTTGTACAGTTTAAATTTGTGTGTGATGATTTATGTTTGTTGGTTGGATAGCCTTGCTGACTTTGCTTTTAGTTGTTACATTGCTTTAGTTTATGGAATGTGGACATGAATGCTATATGTTATTTATTTTCAACCACTTATTCCATGTTTGACCATTTATGGAGCACTTGAGTCATGAAATTCATCACACGCACTTGTTGGTGGCACTTTAGGTTGTTGTGAACTTAGATGACCATAATGTTAACATTTCTTGAATCACTACCTATGAGAGAATAAGTTTGGGGGTGATTGAGCCGGTGAAAGAAATTGTTTAGAAGTGTATTAATTCCTTGCTCAAATGATTTGTTTTATGGAGTGCTCATGAACTTTAAATGAAAAGTTGGATGTTGTGTCTATCCCAATCGAGAAAAAAGAAAAAGAAAACAATTTTGTAGGAAAAAGTTGCCCACCTTAAAGAGTGTGAGTCAGCGTTGAGTAATCTGGCCCTATGCATCTCCAATGTGTAGGAGACAATCTACCAATGAAGAAGGCTACCCTTAGGGACCGGAGCGTGAACTACCTACATTGGAAAAAGAAAAAAAAAGTGAAGTGAAAGAAAATGGATGCTATATCCTTAGTGCTATTGATTGAATGATTGGTGAATTGTGCGTTATTTGCCTAATGAAAGTTTATAGTTTTAGCACTCAAAGGTTTTTGGGAATTAATGCATGATTTGATGATCTATTTTACCGGTTTGATCTAACCAAACTTGAGAGGGAAAGATTGAGTGATTTGATAGCAACCTTATGTTTTCGACATTATTGGGCTAGAGTGAAAATATCAAGTTTGGGAAAGTGCGCAACCCTCGAGTGAGAAAGGAAAATTTGACCATTATGGGGGCCGGAAACACCATCAACTTGTGTAATGCGATGAATTGGATTGACAACACACACACACACACGTGTCCAACATGGCGTAGGTTCAAAATTGTTTATTGTAGCATTTTTGTGTGCCTTTCATAAGTTATGAGCATATGTGACAATTGAGGCGAAACGGCAACTATCCAACCTTTGTAATTTTTGTTATTATATAGTATTGTTTAGTTTTTATTTGTGTGTTTGCGTGCTTGCGTGCTTATTTTTATTGCTTTGTTCGAGGACTAACAAAGATTTGAGTTTGGGGGTGTGATAAGTGCGAATTTCGCACTCATTTAGGCCGTTAAATTTATGTTATAGTTAGTTTTCATATGTTAGTTTATACCTTATTTTGTTCCTTTTGTTCTATAGGTGGTATCCTAAGTTAATTGAAGATTAGGAAGGTTTTTAGGCATGAAAAGAGTATGAAGTATTGGAGATGTATTAATCTCAAGATTGGCAAACAATGCCATCACATTTAGGAGGAAGAAATTGTGGCTTGAAGGAGGCGAAAAATGATGCCAACCGGAAGATTTCAGCAAGCCGGGTAGCGCAAAAACGCGTTTTTAACCCTTTTTCGACCCGTTTTCGACTCCAACCCGCCTCCTACTCTTAATACACTATAAATGGGACATTTTGGGACCATTTTTAGGGCAAGAAAGGGAGGGGGAGCCAACCAAAAGAAGAGAATAAATCTGGGAACTCTCCTTCAACATTAATGGTTTTGGGGAAGAAGAAAAAGGACTCCATTGATAGAGAAGCTTCCATCCATTCATCTCTTCATCAATAAGCCTTTCTTTTTCTTTAATCTCATATATATATATATATATATATATATATATATATATATTGTAATATTTTGTTAGTTATTTTTGAATCATCCAAGTGTAACTAAAATTATTGTGATTTGGGGGTATTTTCTAACCCTAGAATGATTTTAAATCAATTTGTGCTTTATAGTTCTTGAGATTGATGTGTTTAATTCATTGTGCTTATTGTTTTTATTGTTCTTCTTGATTATTTAGCGGGTCAACTAGATGATTGGGTTGATACAATATATGCTATTTTGGGATTTATAGTCCGTAATTGCTATTTATTCCAAAATCTAGTGGCAAATATATTTTGATTGACAGTAGTACGTAATCGTTATTCAATTAAATATATGTGGATTAATACTTAAGTTAGTAAACCGAGCTTGCAAGTTTGCGCTTAGTTCAATTTGACTCTCTCGTATTAATGCTTTCGTTGAATTAAATCTAGCGAACTTATTTTAGGTTGTTTAATGAATAGGGTTGAGTAACGATGCTTATCTTGTTCAACTAAAATTAAGGAGGGTTTGAGGTAATCAAACTTTTGGTTATTCTCGAATTGTTTTTAATCTTGAGAACAAAAATCTTTTGCGAACATTGATTAAAAAATCATTCTAGCAACGAAGAAATACCCCTCGATCACATTCTCATTGCTTTGTTATTTTAGTTCTTTTCTTTCATGCATTTATCGCTTCTTTAGTTTAAATCAAACCAAACTCCCCCCATTTACGTGCTTTCCGTATTTTACTTTCTCGTTACAATTGACGTAATTGAAAACAATCATCTGCGGGAAATGACCCTTATTTGCATATTACTACTGAACGACACATTTTTAGAAAAGTAAGGAATTTATTTTGACCCCCATTTTGGGGCCTGTCATCTAAAGTGGAAAAACTCCGGGACCAACCTCCACAATAGACAATTAGTGATACAGTTCGATTCCAGTCTAACAACTTTCATCAGTTCTAACTGTTGTAATTCTTCTTATCTATAAGATTCACTATCAATCTTTCATTCTCACGATCTACTGACGTAAATATTGTGTAGCTACTCCACTAGACTTCCCGATCTACCTCCTACAACCTCCAAGATCTATTGTCTTCTTCTAACCTCTTGATCTATACCAATTGCCTCTTCCAAATAGAATTCCAAGAACGTCCCGTTCTTATACTTTTCCTGCGCTTGAAGTCCACCCTCTCAATCCCTAGTGAGAGAGTCTCTTCCTCAAAAAGTTAAAGAAGCCATGTGTTTTGGATTACACAGATGTGATATTTTTCCAAAACTAGGTTGCCAAATATCAAGAATGAATGATTGATTCCACTAGTTGAATTGTGTTCTTGGATCTCTCAAAGACAATATGAAATTTTTTTCTCAATGATAGCACGATGTAGCAACCTTGTCAATTTTCATCCATGACTTCTATATTTATAGTTGGGGGCGAATAGATGTCATGAGCCATGTAAAATTCTCCAAAATCGCAATATAGGGTTTGACCACGTAACACTGTTGCTTGAGCGACAACTCGGCGAAAAGCTAGCGATGCAGGGGCAACAAGCGAGCAACAAGCTTACTATTTTTAACACTCAAGAAACAACTAGGCGAGCAGCTAGTAAAAAATCAACAAGTCTTCTATCTTGTTCCAAAATCAAACCCTAGCATAAACCATCTATACAAATTGCAAATCAAGTCCTTGAATTTTTACACGTGATCAATTAAGTCATTTTTGTTCACAAAATTGTCAATTACAACATTAGACCTAACAAATAATTATATAATAATTACAAATTATACTAATAAAGAAGTGAGAATGATATATTAACGATATTATAGAGAATTCTCAAATTTTGATGAAGTTGATTTACATCCATCCTTATTTATAGACTCAAAAAATAAATAAATAAAATTTCAAAACTTGAATTTAGGCGGCCAAACCACCATCCGATGTGAAGCACCCTGTTGATGTAGTGCGCATCAATCTCTCAGTTCACATGCCTACAAAAAATAGCCATGCATAATGCACACAAGTCTTGCTCTCGTGGAAGCTAGGCTTGTTCGGCTCACGGGTCAACTCATGCCAAACGTTCAATTTCTCGCACCTCCACGAATCGTATTGAACACGAGTCAAGTCAGCATTTGTGAGGTGAATGTAGCTAACAAGCAGACAAGTGATTTCCCATTTAACATCTCCATCTTATAGAAAGAGGCGATAGTTGCCTATGTTCAATTTAGCTAAAAGCTAAAATTTTAGTAAATTTGAATAAAATATTTTTGAGTGCCATAAAACGTATAAAGGTAAATAGCATAAAGCGTTCATACCTTCAATGTCATTGTACAAAACGTCCATAAATTTTATTTTTTGGTATTTTCACCCATATTTCCACATTTCATTGTGCATAAGGTCATTTTCTTCCATTTTTTCCATTAAAAAGATTATTTTACCCCTTATTCATATAAAACAAAAAGAAAAGAAAAGAAAAAAAATAATGAACTAATTACAACTACAATCCCAAATTTTCGAAAATTACAAATCAGTAAAACATATATACTTAAAAAAAAAAAAAACCACCCTTCCTCTTTTTTTTTTTATCGGTAAATGTGTAATATATTAATCAAAATCATGTACCAATACACCGAGTATACCCAGGTAGTCAAAAATCATGTGAAAACAACAAGTACACAGGGCATACTCGAACAATAAAAAAGAAATACAAGTAAAAGTAGCTAAGAATTGCTAGTTAAAGAAGTGTAATGAATTAAAACATGCGGATACAAAGTGAATATGACTTTGTATACGTGTGTTTTAATCCTACAAAAAACACTATCCACTTATTGTACAATAGTTGAAAAATAAACATATTCTTATCCATCCAAATAGAGTAGACGGTAGAAGCAAGTGCAATCTTCTTAACATTACTCTTCCAAGTCGTTCCCCCAGCTTCCTTCGTCATCCATTTCAAAGCACTAGATAAGGTAGACATAACACGTGTGATGTCTAACCACTTGCGGATCTTTCCCCACACGGCACTAGTGAATGGGCATGCAAAGAAAAGATGAAAAACAGTCTCCTCCGTTTGCTCACAAAACACACATCTTCGGTCCATTTCAATATGATGAATTTTGTCTTTCGTACGTAACTTTCCCTAAACTCCCAGCCAAAGAATAAACGCATAAATTGTAGCAGCCCAAACCATTTTAGTACCTCTCGCCCTGAAGAAACTGCAGACTGTCAAGAGACCAGCTTCTTATCGGCTGCTTGAGCCGTGCCTTTAGCCCCCAAAATATGCTCCCTAATTTCCAGAATTTTTTTGAAAAGCGGGGAGTCATCTTTGATCACTTTTCGGTCCCAAATGTCGATGCCACGCATGAAATGGAGGTTAACCCATTTAATCTAAAGAGAGTCATTTTTGTTGTGAATATTCCAAAGAGTTTTGGAAAGAAGCGCCAAATTTCAGCATTTAATGTCCCTAAAACCAAGGTCACCTTCAAGTTTAGGTAGACAAATATTCCTGTAAGCCACCAACGATTTTTTCGAACCCCATAGGAAATTTCAGCATAAGCTAATAAGTTTAGAAGTAACGACGGCCGGAATAGGGAAGATAGACAACTAAAAACACTCCACACCTTGAAAGACAGCTCTAATGAGTTCCGCTTTCCCCGCATAAGATAATGTGGCACACGACTAAACACCAATACAAGTAGAAAATTCATTGATGAGGGAATCATATGAGCTAACTTTCAGTTTCTTCGCCGCTAGTGGAATACCCAAATAACGAAACAACATGGAACCAATGGGGATATTAGTGAGGCCCACCCTTCCTCTTTAATGGAGCCACTGGCGGTCCATACTCAAATCACCACCAACCGCCGCCTAAATTGACAAAAAATGGTGCCTTCACTGGCAAGTTTAACCCACAAATACCAAAAGCAAAAACCAAAACCTATTTTCAAAGGAGAACACTCCATTCCACCCCACGACGTCCTCCATGCCATTGATGTAGATGGAGACTCACCGCCGTTTTGGTCTCAACCCACCACCACTACCTTCTTCTACACTCATTGTCGCCTCATTCAAATCTTCAACCTGGTGATACTAATCTTGACTGTACCTATTCTCATATGGTTTTTTCTTTTTAATGATTCGATTTTGGGGGGGTTTTTGGTTTTGCAAGGCCATCGCCAGTGACTCGATTAGAGAAGGGTGGTGTTTTTTTTTTGGAAGTATATATTTATGACTGATTTGTAATTTTTTAAAAAGTTGGGGTTATAGTTACAATTAACTCTTTATTTTTTCTATTCTATTCTTTTTGTTTTATTTGAATAGAGAAGTAAAATCATATTTTTATTGAAAAAATAGATAAAAATAACTTTTTGTTCAATGAAAAGTGAAAATATAGGTGAAAATGTCAAAAAATAAAAAATAATGATGTTTTATATAATAAAATTGAAAGATAAGAACGTTTTATTTTACATGTATAACCAAAAATAAATTTTAAAAATATAGCATTAAACTAACTGTCACATGATGGAAAGGTAGTTCAAACATTATAATATGAGTGACAGGCTAATAATACCTAATCCCCACCGCAAGATGCTGTATTGTCATATGTCATGCACGTGACATCACTTATAATTGTGAACATTACGTTGCTCTGACGACATCAGATTCCTCTTTAAATGTACAAACTTATTCCCTCGGTGGTTGGGGGAAGAAGCCAAGTCAATCATGTAATTTTCTTTTATTTTTCTGCGAAATTGCACTCGAAAGTTCCAAATTTAAAATTTAAATGGAAATTGAAATCAGCCCTGCTAAGGTACTAAAAAGGGGTACCGAAACATGTACCCCTCGCGTGGGCCCCACTCCTATGTGAGGGAGGTATACGCTTCGATACTCCCTTTCGGTACCATTAGACAAATTCAATTGAAATACATTAATAATATGCATTAAAAGATGTTCGAGTTTTATTTAGGGCCCGTTTGACTCACATTTTAATTCTCATTCTCATTTTTCTACTCATTTTCAACCACACATTTTTCAATAAAATAATATTTTCCATCACATCAATAACTTTTCCTTCTTTTTCAACCACACATTTCCCATCATATCACTACTTCAAAATTCATTTTTCCCAAATAATCTCTATCAAACACACTCTTAGTCCATTTTTGGTTTCGATACTGATCAATTAGTATTAGAATTCGATCATTTCAAAGCGAAAATTTGAATTAGAAAATTTTGTTCAAATAATTCGAGAGTTGAAGACTGACAATGCATCGTTCAAGGGTCCTTCCATTACCTGTTCTATTCCTATGCATTGTGAATGTGCAAGTAAAACGATTTTTCAAACGATAAACGGTCTTTCAACACAATTAGTACATGATAGAGATGGAAGGAAAGATATTCATTTTTGAATAATTGCTTTGTGAAGAAATTATATTTAATTGCTTGAAGCCCCCACAATTGGTTAAAAATAGGATCAAACATAGGCTTCATTTTCTTGACCCACGGATATTTTAGTTTTACTTTGGTAAAAAGTCAACTTTTGAAGATACATGTCGCCTGTGCTGATAAAATATCACGTATTATGCAATTAATGAAAGTGATTATCACTGTATTTTCAATGAAATAGTTAAAAAGCAAAACACATTAGAAATTGACCAATATTCTAAGGCATGTTTGATTTCAAAACTTTTTCATGGAAAATGAAACGTAAATTCCATTTCCTCAAATTTTCCTTGATTGATACCCAAATATTTCCCATCAATTTGTTTTCTCACCTACCTCCCACGCGCCCTTATTCTTGAAAATGGAGGAAAAGTTTTTTCCACCATCTTGATGGGAAAAGTAATTTCAGATTTATTTATTTATTTATTTTTGTGTCAATTGGAACAAATTCTAGATACAATAGTAAAAAAAATTATCCTTTTAATTGACAATTTGCGTAAAAATAAAGTAAACGAATGGTATTCTATTTTCCTTTATTATTATTAATTTATTTTTTTTGATACTGGGAACAAATTTTGGTAACAATTGTAAAAAATCTATCCATTTAATGGACAATTTTCATGAAAAATAAAGTCAAACGAATACCAAAAGATCCAAAATTTCAAAAAAATTCGGGTAAAAAATTATACCAATTAAGCAGAATTAATCGACAATTTCCGATAAAACAAGTTCTAGGCAATTCAATTTCCTATAATTCATTTTCTTTTCATCCAAATTTCATCTTGCAATCAAATGAACCCTAAATGAATTAAATAGAAATCAAGTCATCCAAAGAAATATATAACATTTGAAAATATATTAATGAAATCAAAGAAAGAACTATTAAGATGCTTCTCTTAATTAAAAGATGCACGTACTGAAATGAGATGGCCCATGTTTTTTGCTTTCTAAATTTTTTATTCTCGATTTAGCGTATAAGATCGATTGAAAATATTCTATATATTTTATCGTGCTCGTTGAAAAATTTAAAAGCAAAATGAGTATCTTCCATAAGGTTTTGCTGGGCACGAGCCTACTCTCTTCATGAAAGTGGGGCTTAGCTTGCCCCTTGGTAGGGCAAGTTGAGCCTGCTCCCAAGCCTCTCGTGGCTTTGTAATGTCTTTTTTTTTTTTTTTTTTGGGTCAAAAATTATATTTTCACCTGCTCACGAGTCATTTGGTACAAGCTAGTGAATTAATATATGGAAAAAGATACTTTACCCGCATGGGTGACCGCATGTGAGTGTGCAGGACCCATGTGAATAAAATAATATTTTTTCGCATGTGAATGTACGGTCATCCTACGATTAATCATGATATTCTTATAGCTTGACTCTTAATATATAGTCCATACAATAGGTCGAGAACGTAAATATAAATTAGTAGTCAACTCAAGTAGGTCACTGGTAATTTAACTTTAATGATTTTTTCTATAATCTTCCTCTACCAGGTTGTCCATATATAGGCATGTAGTTCAGTGGATTCAATGAACCATTGACGTGTTTCTCCCCCCATCCCCACCCCCACGCCCTTCTCACTAGACACATCTCACACAAATATATACACCTATATATGGATGGAGAGAAAAAGAAGAGAAAAATGGAGGATGAAGAAGATGATGAAGAGCAGAAGATTGAATTGTTCTTTGCTTTGGTCAAAAGCACACGAGAAGTACACGAGAAGTTAATGAAAGGAGAGCACAAAGGCATACAAAAGGCAAATGAAGATAAACCGCCGCTGACGCCGGTGGTTTGGAATCCATGTTTCCGACCAGAAGACTTCATGGAAGATGTAGTGCAGCTTAAGGCGGCTGGTTGTGGCAGTAGCACAAGTGATACAGTAATACCACGAACAAGTTTGTGTGACAGAGGAGAAAAGGAGGAAAAATATTTGATGGAAGAAGTGGAACCACCGCCGGTGTTGGTGTCTGTAGTGGCGGTGGGAACTCGTAAGAGAGAAGATAAAAAATCTGAAGATGCTGATAAAGGTGGGGACAACACAGGCTTGGACCTTAATCTTTCTTTGTAGGACGAATAATTGTGTTGTTAATTTGTATTAGTTTTGTGGGTGAAAATTATACCCTTAAAATCTTTAAATATTATGCCATCGCTTGGTTTTGATAAAAGTTTAATTCAGATTTAACAAGTAATTTTAATTAAAAATTTCTTGGATTCACAAGATTTATTATTATTTTTTAATTATATATTCTAAAATATAAGATATTCTCTATTTTAAAAAAATTAACCCTTAAAGTTATGCCACAATAAACTCTTTAAATTAATATTTTAGTTTAGAGTGTAAGTTTGGCTCTTCAACCTTCTCTGTAATTAAATGCATTCAAAGCATTTCAATTTTGAATGAAGAAAAATAATATAATAATTTGAAGGGAAGTTAGTGAAAATAAAAAATATGAAAAATAATATATTTTTTAGAAGTAGTAAAATTAAAAATTAAATATAAATAATCTTTTAAAGTTTATAAATACTCTATAAATGGTAAAATATACTACTTTAAAATCAAAAAATTTCTTTGAGATGCTCTAATAACATTTTGAATAATGCTTCACCACTAGACTAGATCCTTGTGATATCTACCTCACCCATTTGGTTTTAAAAAAAATTATATAAAGAGCCATAAATAATCATTTGTATTTTATATATTTTAGATATAGTGCTGTTTGGTATAATTTAAAATCAAAATTTCAATAAAATTCGATAAAGGTTGATAAAATGTATAATTAGAAGATTAATACAAAATATATAAAATACAAATGACCATTTATGGCTCTTTATAAATACTCTATTAGTAAACAAATGATCTAATACAATTTAAATAAAACTTTGTTGTACAAACCTGCAGTTACTATAAGTAATACACTTTCAAGAGACTATTTAAATATAAGATACTCTATATTTTAAACAGTCAACATTAAACTTATGTTTGAAGAGACTCTTTAAAATAATATTTTTAATTTAGAGTGTGAGTTTGGAAAGCCAGCCCACTCTCTATTATTAAATGTATTTAAAATATCTCAGTTTTCAATGAAAAAAAAAATAGTTTAGAAGGAAGCTAGTAAAAATAAAATATAAAAAAGTCATGAATATTTTTCTAAAGTAGTAAAATTAAGTGCTAAATTAAAAATAAAAAGTTTGTTGTAGTACTTAAAAAATTTTACTCTATAAATTTATAGGTAATCACCAAATTGGAGAATATGCTTTTAGAAAATAGAGAATATCTTGACGATAATTTAATAATATGTCGAATAATGCTTCATCATTAGACTAGATCCTTATGATTTCTACCTGACCCATTTCATTTAATATATATATATATATAAAGAGACATAAATACTCATTTGTGTTGTAAATATAGTAGTATTTATGAATTTTTTATACCTCCTGCAACCCTAGTCAATATGACTGTCGTATCCCTTATAACTCTAATTTTTTCTTATAAATATGAGACTTTGGTTCTTAAAAAAACGCACATTACTATTGATTTCTCTCTTTTGTTTTCTTTAGTTTATAACACATTATCAATATGATTCTCTCAAAATAAAAATAAACTAGTTAGAAGGTAATAATTTTTATAAATATAATTATCTGTCACGTGTACCAAAATTAATTTAAAGACATGTGAATTCTTTCGATGTAATATACATCATAACGAGGTTGCATCTTCTTCTCTGCTTTTTGTTTGTGTGTATATTCATTCTAATTTACATTTGTATATCTAATCAATACCTAATTTATTATGTAAATTCTATAATTTATAGCTGCACATTGCAATCCAAAGATTCATCATGATTACTTTTCACTATCATGTGAATGATTTGTTTATTGCATTGGTAATGATTATGTTTTACTAATCAATTTGTTTAGACATGCAACGCATTTACATGTGTCTACGTGAATAATGATGTGCATCTAAATTAATAATTAGGTTAAGTTCTCGCTTGGTTCTCATTTTTTCACCATAAAAATGAAAAATATGATCGTTATCCATCACATTCAACCACCATATTTGATTTTACATCTCTTGTGTGGAGCCCATAACGGCTGTATTTTTCATTCTCATTTTACAAAAAGTGTATCAAACGGGGCCTAAATCTGTTGGTGTGCATCTAAATTAGTGTGTGTGTGTTTGTGGAACATTATTTTGAAAGAATATATTTTGAAATAGTAAATTAATAGAGAATGTATTTAAAAAATGAGAAATTTTTTTGAATTTACGTGTAATATTATTTTATTGAAGAATGTGCAGTTAAAATGATATCAAATCATCGTTTAATAATATATTTTTTAAAAGAATGTATCTCAAACAAGGTCTAAATCTACATACGTATATATGTTTTCATTGGGTGCTCACTTGAACGTATTATTATGAATGAAAAGTCAATATTACATACGTCCAATTCATGGTCTATCCACGTATGTTTGCATGTAAATCGATTAATTAAATATAATTATTCAGTAACTTCATTGTGAATGCATATTTATCTTAATTTATTTACTTCTTCTTGTTTTTTTGCGAATAATTATCATGCTCTTATTCTTTTTAATACGTCGTATAATTTTATAAATTTAGTACTCGTATGTCTATCTATTATAAAATATTGTTGATTCTGAAGTAGTATAGCATTATAATTAATATTCCAAAATAATATTATTTGCTTACAAAAAGCATGTATTTTAATCTTCAATATTTCAAAAGAATATTGACATGTTATTTCTGAAGAAGCACAACTCTAAAAATATTATATTTTCATAGAAAATATACTCCTGAAGAGTTAATGTTTTCTAAATAATAATTTGTTGTTGCTCCCCAATTAGCATATTATTTTTTATGTTTTAATTATAGTTTACTTGCATCTGAAGATCACAATCAACAATCATGTTTGTAACGCCCCGATCTCTAGTGGACCGAAACGCTACTTACTTTACTTCATAAACCGGTAGTTCAGTAACAAGTGTACACGTTTTCTTAGCGGAATCTTAAATCTTACAATAATAATTTCAAAAAAAAATACTTGAAATGCTTTAAACAACATATTCAATAATTTTCTAAAATTTCGAAATGGAGTTTATTTGAAGAAGATATAACGTTCTCGCATTCAACGTTATTCAAATATTTTAAAAACATAACATTGGAAACGTTTCATAAAAATAAACCTAAATAACTTGTTCACCGGTTTCCATGGGCTTGTTGCATCACTCTCCATCTTCTTCTTCATCCATGCCCAAGGTAACAACCTATCAATCTGTAGAGAAGGGATTAAACCCGTGAGTTGAAAACTCAATAGATGTCATTAGTGCATTCGTGATTAAACTGTACATTTCAAAACTTGTAACTTTAAAACATTTTCATAGTAGGTTCCGGTAGAATTCCAATCACGTAGAGTCGTGACTTAACACGACACCTCGATCAGACATTCATGTCGTACCCGAAGCACCATTTGACATGGAAGGGTATGTCGTACCGAATGTACCATTTGACATACAAACATTAACATAGATCATACCGTACCTGAAGACACCATTTGACATGGAAATATCATTTGCAAGAAACTTACAACTTATCACGAATTAACAACTTTGCACATCCACCTACCTTGATTGATACTTTGAAACTTGTTGAAAAATGAACTTCTTTGATGTTTGAAAATCGTAGAAAAATTAAGTTTGGAAACCCTTCTTGATAGTACCAAAACTTCTAGGAAAAACTAGTTTTTCTCTTTTCTCTCTTTTTTTTTTTTTTTACTTTCTTTCTTCTCTCTTTTGAAAGCTCTTCTTGTATGAAATTGTGTAGTGAACCACGAAATTGCCTTCCTCTTATGTAGGACAATGTAGGTTGGGGTCACTAAATGCACTCTTAAAGGTGGAGCCTTTTCACTTTCTTGGAGTTTTGTGTGTAGGAGTAATTTAGGTGATTAAATGGACAAATTGGTGGGGTTTAACTCTCCAAAACGTGGGTGGCCACTCCCTGAACATTTAAGATGGTTATTGAAGAGAGTAAAAGCCCTATATTCTAGAAAGAACACGAGAATTCTTCATTTTCAGGCAACTTCGGTCGACCAAACCTCTGTAGGTTCAAAATCAATTAGCTGCAGAAGCTTTCGGCTAACGGAGGGTCGACCGAACTGACCAACCGGTTGACCGGACTCTGGAATCGGTCGACCGAACCTTTGCGAAATATGGTAAGTGAGTGCCAAGTACGATATTTGTCAAATAAATGCAAATTTGAATTTTCATGACTTGAAAACATGTTGGACCATTTATTGGGCTTCTTTTCCTTATGTAGGCTGGGCCTAAACTCTTCATAAAAAATATTACAAGCCTATTTCAATTAAATTTTTGGGTTTCTACAATGTTTTTACTTATGAATAGTGAATTCATATACAATTTATTGTTTTAAATAATAATATGTTATTGTTCTTAAATAGCATGACACCATTATTCCAATATTCCAAAAAAGTATTGATATATTACTTTTGAAAAAGCGATAGTAAAATATAATGTGCTTTCGAAATAGTACATGATTCGAAGAATATATCATTTTAAAATCATATTAATCCTTGAAGGAAAACATATAATTCATGTTATGTTAACGTTGATTAGTTTGTCTACTTGATTGAATATTATACGAGCATATAATGTTTAATCATATTCTTTGAAATTAAATAATTGATTATATCTTATATTGAACCAAAAGTTCAATTTGATCTTTAGTATGAGCAGTTGAACTATCACTGGATCAATAATGATGCAAAATAAACAATTCAAATGAATATTCAGCCCATGTTTGGTACACATTTCTTTTTTCATTATCAGAATTTCTGCTCATTTTTAACCACACATTTTTCAATAAAATAATATTTTTCATCACATCAATAACTTTTTTTCTTTTTTAACTACATATTCACCATCAATCACATAAAAAAAATTCATTTTTCCCCAAAAATGGCTATCAAACAGGGCCTAAGAATTAGAAGATTTTTCAATCAAAAATTCTATATGATGTATGTTTTCATTTATGAAATTTTTTCATTAATCATCTAGCTATGGACTGAATTCCCTATATTACTGAAAAATTAATAAGGATGATAAATGAGGTCCTATCATCCTCCAAATTTTTAATAAGTCTTAATTGATATATCGATAGATGGTTTAATATTATTGTCAGTTAAACACTTTCAATTAATTTAATTGAGAACAAAGTTAAAATTTGAGATATATCTACAAGTTATGTCATTATCGAAAAGAAAAATTTGCTGACAACACATTTGCACATGATGTACAACATTACACTGTGAATAGTAAGGAATCGAAATAAATTCGATCAAAATAATGATTGGCTAAATAAAATGGACGCAATCCTAAATTGAATTTACTAGAGAAACTTGAAGTTTCTGGACCTGTAGTCTGAAAAACTAAGAGTGTATATTTAAACAAAAAGGAAATGAGAAAAATGAAGTTGTAATATGTAATGCATGACTCTCAATATAGTGAATATCGCTAAGATTGTGGTAAATGAAATTACGAGTTCATTTAACGTTATCTTGACGATGCATGAAATTTGAAATACGTTATAATCAACTTATCTGACATGACTATTAATACTATCCATGGAGGATTTAATAAGCCAGAAGCATATTCAAGTGATATTATCATGAGAAGGATTAAATACTAGACTTTTTCCTTTGATCAAGGTTTTGTTCCATTGAATTTTTCTAACAAGATTTTTAATGAGATAATATTTGTGGCGTATTTAAAAGAATAATGTACTTTTTTCCTTCATTATGATTTTTCCTAATAAGGTTTTAGCAATACATATTCTTTGTATGATGAATGTCCATAACATACAAAATATTTACTTTTAAGGTAATATTCTTATATGTATGAGACTCCCGAAGAGATTAACAAAGCTATTTTTTTGAATTGTCATGTTACTGCAATCATTAAATGTTGATAAATATTTCGTATGAAGACATTGATATACAAGATATCAATATTGAAAACATTGACATACAAGATATGGATCGCTTGATACAAGAATTGAAATAAGGGAGAATAGTTGTACTCTATTTCCTTTGATCAAATTTTGACCCACTGAATTTTCTTGACAAGATTTTAACGAGGCAACATTTTATTAATCCAAATTATTTGTACTCTTTTTAAATTTGTTAACATTTTTGTCCTATTGTAATTTTGTCAAATAATGTTTTGCTGAGATAGTTAGTGTAAATAGTCATTCAAGGAGAGAGTTGTAATATAGTACCATTCATGAATAACTTTTATACCTGCAGTCTTAGTCATTATGACAATTGTATAATTTGTAACTCTAATTCTTCTATGAATAACTTTTATACCTGCAATGGTGATTCGGTTTGTGGGTCGATCTAACTATTAGACTTGGAAGACAACTCAAGCTAGCCCCGAACCATAAGTTTAGACGTGAAGGTTCAGCCATAAACGTGCTTGGATGAGGTTTGAGAGCAGATAGATTGGTCCCAGCCAACCTAACCATTTTGACATTTTTACCATCGATCATTTTGTAATTTTCAATTCTCGTTATTTTGGAATTCTTGCAAATTAATTGAGATTTGGCAATTGGGCCATCTAGAATTGAAAAAGAAAAAAAAAGAATCGATCTTTATGCAGGTATAACAATCTCAGCAACGCGGACTGTGCCAAGTGCAACAATCCGTGACAAGCGTAGACTCGAATTTGCACGGGTTGTCTCATCAATTCGGGTTGATACTTGGCAAAACCTGGTCCAGTTTATGTCGACAGTTCGAACATGGATGGGTCGTATTATTTTACAGCACAACGACAAAGTCTAATTATTGTTTGTCTTGTTTCTATTGATTTATTGGAGATTTTTAGACTGGAAATTTAAATTAGATATTGGCCTTGAATCTAATTAATTTTGTACTTTATTTATTGTGTCATTTTGGATATAAATAATTGTTAATTTACTGCACACACGAATGCTTTAAATTGTTACTTGAAATATTATCATTCTAGATATCATAACATATAAATTTATTTGTGACATTGCTCATGGAGCTATGAATAGGACGCATATCATTGAAAAACAATTTTCCTTAATTTATTTAATTAAGATTAATTTTTTTTCTTAAAGCAAAAATTCATAATAATTAAATTGTATGTTAGTTTGATTAATGTGAACAATTGGTAATTATTTCAATTTAAAATCCATCATTTAAAAATTTTGAATGAAAATGATGTTTATTTTAGTAAAAACTTGTTGTCCCATTAAACAATCCTAAGTAACACGATTGTCTCATGTCAGTAATGCAATAGACTATCAATAGGAGAGTCACATAATTTGGTTTACTTGTTTGGATTCCTGTATAGTAAGGTTGTTTGGATAAAATGTAATTTGATATCATCATGTAGATGCCAAAATTATTTTCACATATTTAGAATAAAGGTTATACACTCAAATTGAGATCATTTATGAACCTCCTATAAAGATTCCCGTCTATAAAAAATCTCTTAGCTCATTTTTCGTTATTCTTAAACAAACCAACTAATAGGAGAAAATTACGTAGATTAGAAACATAATTTGATATGTGTGCTCATTACAAAAAAAAAATTAACTTTATGCTTGAGGTGGAATGTCTTGAGAGAACAACTGAGACCACGGGCAAGTCTGAAAGGATTGTGAAAGATAGTGAGTAACTATAAACAAGATGGCTCGCTGCCACATTCTGACTTCAATCTCAAATATGTTACATCAAAAGTTTGAAAGTTAGAGTACCTTTGGTAACATAATAAAGATCTTTCAACACATGTTTCGTCATCGATGTATGAGGGTTTGCCAAGCCATCGTACCTTATAGAACATATGTATGAAATTTAGAATGCATGCGAAGGTTTATAGTTTGACTATGATTGCAAATTTCTACGTGACTGAGAGTCAAGGTGCAACCATCGATCAAGAAACTCTTATTAATATGATGTTGAGTTCTTTATCTAATATGATTTTATAGTTTACTCTCGCTTCCACAAAATGAACATGCCATAAGCTGAGCGATTGATTGAATTGCAATTTATGGAATGTGGTTTTATGGGTAAAATTGGCGATGCTCATATAGCGATTCGTAGCTCTTCTGGTTCCAAACTGAAAGGGCGATTTGAAAAGATGATGAAGAAAGCTAACAAGAAGCATGAGATTTACAGAATATCCAAAGCAGATGAAAATTCAAAAGATAAGTGTTCCAATTGCAGTCGAAAAGAAACTGAAAGACTGCTATATATACGCACTAACTAAACGGGTCAATTTTTCATAGCTGAGTATTGTTTAATGGTTGATTCTACTGTTTCTACAAATTCCTGTATTATTAGATTATCTTTATTTTCAAGTGACATGTGTGGATTATTGGTTCATAATTGTTTAAATGAACTTGTTACACAACTGACTTGCACGCTAAATCAAACATTGAACTTCTCTCTCTCTCTCTCTCTCTCTCTCTCTCTCTTTGAACTTATGCAAATTGGCAACACTTCTTACTGGTTTATGTTTTCTTCTTCTTACCACTAGTGTTTATTCATAGGTCTTTTTATACGTTATTTTATTTGCTCTTCGTACTTCTCACACTTGTTTATAACTCACAATTGGCCTATTTTGTTGCTATATAAAATTTTTGAATTCGAAGAACAAAGAGAGAATACAATTTTTTAAATGGTTACAATTTCCATGGCTGTATCACCTCTGTTCTCTTTGAATATTCGGTTTTGCAAATCATAACCTCAATAAAAAATTTATTTTGGTATCAATTGTTGGGTTTTTTATATCCAATAAATATTGGGCGATGATGTAAAATGCCGAAATATATTTTCATAGGTTTCGCCCAATGGTGAATTGATTACTAACAACCAACCCGAAAATAACTTGAACTGTTGGAAGTATGTAAAGAAATTAATTTTGCTCAAGACCCATATATTTACCTATTCGATGACTTTTAGTCTTGACTCACTTATTCCTTGTTAGGCTCAAATTGATAACCTAATGTTAGACTATATATAGCTCTTTCTTTTGCATTTTAACGTGTGTGATTTGTGAGAAATAGGAGAAAAACGTGGTTGTCTTTGCTGTGAAAAATCTAGCTGCTTTGTGCTCTAAAATGAAATGGCTTCTTTGTGTCTGGTCTCATTTTGTGCCTCTTACATTAGTTTTCCTTCTTGTCTTTGTGGCTCTACAAATCAACATCATTATCTTGTTTTTTTGTGGGTGAGATTGAAAAGCAATCAAGGTAAATATTGGTTGTGGGTTATAGCTGTTTGGATTAGTTGTTTAGTAGAGAAAGGTAACGTAAAATTGAGCCTGAAAAACACTATTTAAAAGATCTTTGGAGTGAGCTTCCTAATTGTTTTATTTCGCATAAGTGAAGGGGGTTGAGAACAAGTAATTAAGTAGTGAATAGAGACGTCGAACTCACGAGGACTATGTACTTAATCTAGTTTCAATTAATTTCAACCTTAATTGAATAGTCAAATTCGTTTGAGTATTTATACTGAATGATCTACATATATTAACTAAGCTAATTATGAAGATTTTGTCAAATATGTGATATGAATGCTAAGAATTCGAATCCTTCATTGTTAATCCATTTTTAATATAATTACATATCATGAAAATATTTACTTATTCATGTTGATCAATGTTCCTGAGTTAATTAAAAGCATTTATCGATGTAAATTAAATTTATCCCTTCATGTGACCTTCATATTTCCCTATGAAAGATGCTAACATGAAAACACGCATTAAAAATGTTATAACATCTATAGAAATCAATGCATAGTATAACGATATATCTCCATCGCCTATCAAACTTTACAATAATTGTTATATCAATTTTATTATTTCTCTCGAAATCAATAAAATTCACATTCAAGACAATTGGTGATCAAACAATTGAAAAGACATTAAAACTCAATAACAACCTGATGTGATCCAGGATGCGCCGCAAACTATCAAGAACCCAAGGCATATTGGAGGGAGAATAGAGCCAAGTCGAGACTTCAAAGAGTTGATAAAAGTCATACATTTATATGTTCAAGCAACGGAGTTCATAATATTGAAGACAACATGTCAAGGAACAAGTTTGATGTTGGGGTCGAAGGCCGAAAAGAGTTGGAAGGTGCTCGAATCAAGAAGCCGAACTCGAAGCCAAAATGAAGAACCATGCGGCCGCATGGTTCCCAGGCAATGCGACCGCATATAATGGTCAGACACTTCCAGACGCTGAAGCCCGATAACCATGCGGCCGTATGGAAATCCACTATGCGACCGCATAGAAGAAATCTTGGACGAATTTTATTATTTTTCTCGAATTTTCATATTTTGCTATCTTTCTTATTTTTGGCAAGTTTATTATCTTTGGACTCTAGAATTTCGTTATTTCCATAATTTTAGGGTTTTCCATAGTTTCCATATAAATAGGAATACTATTTCATTGTAAGTTAAGTTTTGACATAATGAATTAAAAGAGTTTTTCTCTCAATTGTTCTTCATGAACACCCATTTGAACTTATCAAATATTGATTTAATATTTGTGGCGTTCGACAACAGAACTTATCAAAGGATTGGACTACCTTTGTGGCGTTCGCAAATCGAGGTTCTAGTTTCTGCACTTCAACGGGTTTAAGGTTAATATACCTTAAACTCTTGAGTCGTGAGACTCGGCTCAAGATCCTATCGTCTACAAACCTGAATTTGGGCTTTCTCGGCGTTTTCAAATTCATTCCGCGAGTTCTATGCGATTCCCCCAACCGGATTCTCATCAAGTGGTATCAGAGCTGGTTCTAGATTTAGGTTATATCATTTATTTTGTTTTTTTTTGTTTTGAGTCGTTTTGTGTTTTTCGTGTTCATATGTCCAGTAAATGTTTTGAGTCTTAAATCCAGAAAATTCAAAAAAAAAAGAGTCAAAGTTGTTTTTGTGCTCAATTTGAGTCCAAATCAACTTCTGTTTTCTTTGTCTTTCTCGTAGTCAAATTTTCGAGTTTTGTAAAAAAAAAAAAAAAAAAAAAAAATATTTTTTTTTTAATTTCTTGGAAACTGTCCAATATTCTATGATCTATCCTTATTTCAAAATCTATTGTATTCAATCCAATCTAAATTCAAGAACCACTTTCTTGAATTAAATTCTCACTCATCCAATTCTTTTCTTGAATTTTTTTTATTACGCCTACGTTAAGGATGGATTATGATTGGAGATTTGTTTTTCAAACCCGGTGCTTTGTGGGTGATACGGTGTGCAGTTTGGCCATTGATAAGGAGCATATATTTAATTTGGTCAGTATCAGTATGGTGAAAAAATTGGGATTACCTTTAAAACAACATCCTAGGCCTTATCGGTTGACTTGGTTGAAGGAGTGTGGGAAGGTAAATGTGAACAAACAGACTTTAGTGAATGTCACCATTGGAGGATATAGTGATAAGGTGTGGTGTGATGTAGTCCCATTAAAATCCTTTCATATTTTGTTTGGGAAACCTTGGAGACATGGGAAGAAGGCTGTGTATGATATGGGGAGGAACACGTATAGGTTTCTTCAGGATGGGAAACACATCACTCTGGTGGGTTTGACACTAGCACAGTCTCATGCAGACCAATGTAAAGTGAGGGGTGAAGTGGAAAGGAAAGAGCAAGAGAGTACGATGCCCACACTGACAGAGAGCAACGTGGTTGAAATGCAAGAGGGACCTAGGGATAGGAAGGTTGAGATGGAGGATGAATTGAAAAATACAGTTGACATTGAGGAGAGAGTAGTTGAGGTTGTTCAGTGCGAGGGTGAGAAACTAGAAGTGTATGTTGAGCAAATGGTTGAAAATATTGTGGGGAGTGGAGCAAAGTTTCATCGTTAAGCATGATGTGGTGGAGACGATACATTATGAGTACGAGGACCCATATTTTGTTTTTGGAATTAACAGCTTCAACTGTGTTTTGCTCAAGTCTTTCCTTCAGGCTGTACATTGTACGTGGGAGTTCATGCAACAAAAATGGGTGATCAAGTTTGTGCTGCCATACAACCATATCTGCGAGATGGGTGGGTACCGTGTATTGATCTTATGCCATGGAATGAAGAATTTTCCATTTGATCCAGGTGGGGCAGTGATGAGCTGGATAGCATGTTGGTTATTCCCTATGCGATCGCAAGGCATGGATTCGATGACGAATCCTTTCGAAGAGAGAAGGGATGATGTGATCCAGGATGCGCCGCAAACTATCAAGAACCCGAGGCATGTTGGAGGGAGAGTAGAGCCAAGTCGAGATTTCAAAGAGTTGATAAAAGTCATACATTTATATGTTCAAGCAACGGAGTTCATAATATTGAAGACAACATGTCAAGGAACAAGTTTGATGTTGGGGTCGAAGGCCGAAAGGAGTTGGAAGGTGCTCGAATCAAGAAACCGAACTCGAAGCCAAAATGAAGAACCATGCGGCCGCATGGTTCCCAGGCAATACGACCGCAGACAATGGTTAGACACTTCCAGGCGCTGAAGCTCGATAACCATGCGGCTGCATGGAAATCCACTATGCGACCGCATAGAAGAAATCTTGGACTAATTTTATTATTTTTCGCGAATTTTCATATTTTGCTATCTTTCTTATTTTTGGCAAGTTTATTATCTTTGGACTCTAGAATTTCGTTATTTCCATAATTTTAGGGTTTTCCATAGTTTCCATATAAATAGGAATTCTATTTCATTGTAAGTTAAGTTTTGACATAATGAATTAAAAGAGTTTTTCTCTCAATTGTTCTTCATGAACACCCATTTGAACTTATCAAATATTGATTTAATATTTGTGGCGTTCGACAACAGAACTTATCAAAGGATTGGACTAACTTTGTGGCGTTCGCAAATCGAGGTTCTAGTTTCTGCACTTCGACGGGTTTAAGGTTAATATACCTTAAATTCTTGAGTTGTGAGACTCGGGTCAAGATCTTATTGTCTACAAACCTGAATTTGGGCTTTCCCGGCGTTTTCGAATTCATTCCGCGAGTTCTATGCGATTCCCCCAACCGGATTCTCATCACAACCATCCATGAATTCACACATATTGGATTTCAAAATACTTATTTTATATTAAAAACTTCATAACAAGAGTCCATCTACATCCTAACAATTATTGATCTAGCCTAGCATATGTAAAGTACAAGAAAACATATTAATTCTATATAACACCATCCGGATTATGAATTTGATGAATAATGAAGAATATTATTGCTATCCTTGAATCTCTTCAATGAAATCTTGATTAATTTTCAATTGTTTCTTCAATTTTTTGACCAAAAAATGGATGAATTATGAAGTTTGATTTAGTTCTTACACTTACCATTTGATTGTATCTCACAATATTATGAATTTGCCTCTTTTGGTGTATGAATTGATGGAATTATTAATGTAATATGTGTATGAATGATGTAGAAGATGTGTCGTTAATGTATTATGTTGTTAGGTATTTGTAGGAGTCAAAAATTGGTTGAAAATCACGTCTAAATTGATTTTCAAAAGAGTTTCAATCGAATAACGAAAGTTGTCTTTGAGTGCGTATATTTTTGTCTCTGCAGATTGGTTAGTATTTTGATCATAACTTTCTTTCGATATTTGTTGAGACAATTCAAACTACATTGGAAAGCTAACTTAAAGAGCTACAACTTTACTAGAAGTAGAATTTTTCTAATTCGGATGTTTACTATGCCAAAAATGGGTCTCAATTTTCGGTTACAAATCTGAAATATAAATTGTGCGATTGAAAATTGATTTATGATAATATTTTCATCATATTTCATTCATTTTTTTTCTTCTAATTTCATCCCATTGTCTCCTAGCAATTTTCAAAGTATCGTCTTGTGGTCCAAAACAATTATTAAATATTTGCAATTCAATCCTCAAATGTTGGACTTCGTCATTTTTCGGAGTTTTTTTATTTTTTTTTTTCAATTTCACTTCTAATAATCGAATTTTACCTAATAAACGAAATATACAATAAATTAGACTATAATTACTTAAAAGAACTATTAAATGTGTATATTTTTATGTTCAAATAAGTGTGTTAAATACACTTATCACTTTCGCGACATCGATACTTTATAGATTGTTTCAAATCGGATCAAATGGTTTAAAAACTAAAAATAAAACCAAAAGAATTTGTACAACTTATATATGCTCTACATAGCAATACTTTATTGAATACGTTTAGCATAAAAGTTTGATAGTCCAAAAGATAGCAATTGTCCTACTTCCTCCTAGTGTATCTATTGTTCTATAGTACTTTTTTAAAACTTGTGGGTTTCTAAATTAATTTAATGACAAGTATTAAGTAATAATTTCTACTCAGTCAAATAAAAATTTCTTAGATTTAAGTATTCATGTTGCATTTAGATTGTGTCCTCAACTTAGAGTTAATGGATTTCTAAAAATAAATTTCTAAATATTTATGAATTCTCGTTGATTTCATTAATTTGAATAAAATTTTACATAATTTATGATATATTGACAGAATTCTATTTTATACATTTTTGTGAATTCATTGGATTTTAATGAATTTCTTACAATTACGATAAAATGATATAACTTCCTAATAGACCACCCAAAAGAAATCATTGTAATTAGAAAATAAAATTTATAATCTTATCATTTATTACCAAAAAAAAATTCATAACCTTTTCATTTAAAATAATTAATTTCATCAATTTACAAAATCAAACAAGAAAATATACAACAAATTGAATATCAGTTCCATTTGAAAACTGAACAAAAAATTAAAATCTATAAAATTGAGCAAATAAATATTAACAAATTTAAAATCAATTCAATTTGAAAATAAAATCACTTCCGTAAATCTCAAAATTTTCGTACAAAATATGCACAAAATATTTATGAATAAAGTTATGTTTAGTTGGCTGATAGAGTTTTAAAGCAAAATGAACTAATTCATTTTTTCGTTCTTAGCTGCTCAGTATAAAAGTTCAAGATGAAAACTCAATTTCTCACTTGAATTTCTCTCCAATTTTGTATATTCGTAATGAGAATTGAAAATGTAATATTTTATTGCCATTTATTTTTATATTTTTTCAATGGTATAGATACTTTGACGTTATATTTGTGAGCTTGAAAATATAATGTAATAGAAGGTTCAAGCTAAAATTTTAAAAGCATGATATTTTAGTTTATACACTTGAAATCCACTAAAATCTATTAAAATCCTTCGAAGTAGTAAAATCTTTAGAATTTCTACAGTTTATTCCGATACCAGCTTTTAATTACATCTATTAAAAAGTTGGTGTTAGGTTTTGATATCCAATAAACTCCTCGGGCTATAATGTAACTCGGTTAATTATTTTAGTCGGTATCGACCATATGACTGAACGTTGGATTGACACCATTATTGAAATGCCCGATCTCGAAATTTATTTGGGTCATTTGAAACAGCCTAATTTTAATTCGAGCTGCTTATGACCCAATCTCCACCTACTTGAACGGCTAACTAATTGGGAGCCCATTTATTATTATCTCACTCTTTATTTGGCCCATATTGGATTATTGGATCATGACCCCATTGTTTTTGGCCCAACTACTTACCTACCCTAACTTACCTTATATGGATCAATTGACTTGGGCTATAAAAGTCTCTCTCTCTCTCTCACCCGATGCCGAGCTCCTCCATTTTGCAGTGACATCTTCGTGGTTCTTTTTCTTCTGCTCGAGCCTTTGTTTTGTGTTACCCATGCTTTCTTTTCTCTTTGTGAGTGTTCTTGTGTGGGTATGATTATGGGTACCTAGTGTAGCAACCGTAGGTGGAGAAATAGAGGTTGAAAGGGTTGGTTTTAGTGATCCTTTGTGGTGTTAATCATTCGGAGTAAACTAAGCCCGGTAAAGCCTTGGTGGTTTTTCATTTATACTCTACATCTGGTATCAGAGTGTGGGTTCGAGTGATTGAGGCAGAATCGACCAAAACAGAGGAGGTCGTGCGTGGGCTCTTTCTTGACCGAGGTTGAAATTGATTTTTCCGGCCAATCCAGTGACGACCCGGTGAAACAAACATCGGAACTTTACTCTACAGGTGTTGGGCTTCCTTTCTAGGCGGCGCGTGGCAGCTCCGGCTAGGTCGCGTGTGACGATTTTCGGGCAAGTTTTCTTCAGGCAGATTACTTATTTTTACCTGCTAAATGTACTGATACTTTCTATTTAGTATTTCAGGTTACATATTCCTAACAGTGGTATCAGAGCTAGGCCCCAGAATTGGCCATGTAGATGAATTTTCGGAATGTCGAACAAAGGTGGTGCCTCGATTAGCTCGCGATGGGATCCGTGGATGAGCTCTATTGGACAGGTGGTGTGCTTTAGATGCTTTACGTAAGACATGTCCCGAACGCGATGGAGAGAAGTTGATCTGGATAAAGCAAGCTCTTGGTGAGGAAGATGGACGAATAGATGATCGTTTGAGGGGAGACTCAGTGATCCTTTGATCGAGAGGAGGATTGTTGGATATGCAACTAAAGTCCTATATCGGATAAAAATGAGGAAGATCATGGGTTTTATAAGTGTTGACATATATCTCCATTGGTATGAGACCTTTTAGATAAGTCTAAAAGCAAAGTCATGAGAGTCTAAGTCCAAAATGTACAATATCATACTAATGTGGAGATATGTGTGGACCCATACTTATAACAAGTGGGATATGCGGTGTTATATATTCCTAACAATTTTAAAAGTAATTTAAGTGAAATAATTTTTTTGAGATTTTTATTAAACACACGAAGAGAGAAAAAAAGAGGAGGCTTTCGACCAAGCTTGTTACATTAATCACAAAATTGTGGATATAATAAGCCCTTATTTGAGCCCCATTTTTTTTTCAACAAAATACAATTTTTAATAGTGATTTGACTTAATTTCAATTACATATTTTTCAATAAAATAATACTACACGCAAACACAATTTTTTTTTTTTCATTTTTAATCAGACATTCTCCATCATAAGTCATAACACTATTTCAAAATGTAATTTTTTTTTTTTTTTGGAAAAAAGGGGCTCAAACAACCCTTACAATACATAATAATATTTAATTAATAATACAAGAGTTGGGCAACAAATAAGACATTTCAAAATCACCACCGGAACCCGATCACCGTCCCGCTCCCGCCAGCCCCCACTCCAGCTCCGGCAGTTAATCTCAAATCTCCGTACGATCCTCCACTCTCTCAGCAGCACTGCAAGCAGATTCTCCATCTCTTTCTTTTCGGTAACAATAGTATAACATTTCCTCTTTTACACCGACTTGGGGATATCTTAGATACAGATTTCTGAATTTATGCTCTTCATTTGTATTGCTCGCTTTATATGGCTCTTGATCTGCGTTTAAATTCCTCTTTCGTATTTAAATATTTTTGATCTAGTTTTGATCGAATGGATATGTTCCATTCAGATCTGGGGTCCAATACTCGGTTCTGAATCCTTGAGGATTTAATAGACAAGAAAATGAATATATATTCAAATTGTAGTTATTTGTTTAATTCTTAATTGATTCTGTTAATTTTTTCTTTTTTTCCGAATTCATGTCTTGGACAGTTGGACGTATGATGAATTTGTTCAATCACTTGAAATAAAATCAAGCATCAGCATCGGTTCCGAGGAATTGAAGTTTTAAAAAAGTGTGTTCCTGATTTTCTATTGCAAGCTATTCACACGCCTAGAAAAGATGTCGGCCTCACAGAATTACAAATTGTTCTGAAATTGGCTGATATTCCATGACATTTTGAGTATAATGACTTCTAGAACCTAGACCTTGATGATGAACACATGATCAGATCACACATTGTGTTAAGTCCTAGCAGTTTGAGTCTTTATGATGGCCAAAAATATTGTCCCAAGAGGGTGTAGTTTTGTGAATCACATTCAATATTGTTTTGTCTTTGCCTTATCTATATCTCATTTATCATTTATCTTCTTAAGACAACCTTGCGAGCTAACTTCTCCAAAAAGAAAACCTAATCTTAGGTTTTTGAGTTCTATCACCAACAAAAATGGCCAAACTTAGGGGGTGTAGAAAAGGCCAAAAATATAGTCTCAGAAGGGAGTAGTTATGTGAAGCACTCTATTCAACATTGTTTTGCCTTTACCTTGTCCATATTTTACTTACACTTGTCTTCTGAAGGGAACTTTGCATGCAAAATTCTCAAAAAAAGGGGGGGGGGGGGGGGGGGGGGGGGGGGGGGGGGGGGGGGGGGGGGAGGGGGGGGGGGGGGGGGGGGGGGGGGGGGGGGGGTGGGGGGGGGGGGGGGGGGGGGGGGGGGGGGAACCCTTCTTGGGTTTTTGAGTTCTAACAAGTGCATATCTTTACACAAATTGTGTACGTTTAATATCCAGAGGGCTTGGTTGTAAGTTGTAACATAATGTGGTGATAGGACCTATATATTTGTCAAGGTTTATTGAACATTTATACATCACTAACTAGGTGTCCTCTCCTTCATTTCTATAGACAATCCTGTCTTCCAGCATTTGATAAAAAAATTGAAGCCTCACATATGAAACAAGGTGAAAGGTGCTTGATTATAGGTTTTCATTATAACTCATCTAGGAATCAGAGGAACTTAGTGAGGAGGTGTGGAAATAACCATTTTGATCTTGTAGTGATTTTTTTGGTCAATTAAACTTTTTCTTATAGTAAAAACTCATCTCAATCTATCATGTCTGAATGAATTGTTTATATAATGTTCAAATCTCAGTTAAAATTAAAATGCAATCATTTAGAAGGTTTCGAGTTAAATAAACCAAAGAAATTAGTGTGCAACAACATAAATCTCAAACTTTGGTGGGTTGCTACAATTATTTGCTGAAACGTTTACTAAAGATCTCCAGCTGGTCTACGCCTCTTTGGCATACCACAGCTCCATTTTACTCTGGCGCTGGACTCTTTGACAGCACTAACCGAGTCTCTGGTCACACTAAGCAAGCAAGAAAGCAAAAATGGCTGCGATCTACAGCCTCTACATCATCAACAAATCTGGTGGCCTCATTTTCTACAAGGTAAGTTTACCCAAGCACACCTTCCCACACATGCCCATTTTATATTTCATATTCTGCTGTCTAAGTAATCAAGAAAGTTGCATAATACCTTCTTCAGGATTATGGGTCAGCAGGAAGAATGGACACCAATGATAGCTTGAGACTTGCGAGTCTATGGCACTCGATGCATGCCATCTCTCAGCAGCTCTCTCCTGTATCTGGATGTACAGGAATTGAGCTCCTCCAGGCTGACACCTTTGATCTCCACTGTTTTCAGTCTCTCACTGGTACTTAGGTTCCTTTTTCCTACCTCATGTTTACTATTTTAACAATCTGCAGCATTTCTCGTAATGTTTATTGTGATTATGTTTCTGGACTTTGAATAGTTGTGGGTTCTTAAAATTTTGATAGAACTCCTGTGCTTAGTCAGAGGAAAAAAAAAATCCTATATAAGCAAAAGCAACCATGTTGTAGATTTTAATTGAAAGAAAATGAAAGGTCTACAAGGAAAGGGGGACAATGAAATTTTATAGGATTTGGTGAATGCTCATTGCTGTTCTATGTGACTAATAAGAGAAAAATGACAAGGTTTTTACGATCTTGGGAAGTATAGCACATTGATTTCAAGTTTGCTAATGTTTAACCTATTCATCATCAGTTGTTAAATTAAACCCCTTATAATCTAAACTGAAAAGGTTCTAATGCTAGCTCACGAGCTATGTTCTGGTCTTCATCACTGTTTATGTTCAAGCACATAATGAACTTCTGAAAATATATTGACTCAATGGCCTCGTTAAGTTGTTGAGTTATCTTTCTGATTATGAACCAGCTACTTAGCTAATTCTTAATTGCAAAGTTAAAGGAATTGTGTAACATAAAGAAGTTAGTTGTCCGTCGTTAGTTAGTTGTGACTAGGGACATGCCCTTTGAATGCCCTGCTATTTCAATAACTATAGCACCACTAAGCTTACAGCAAGGTGGAAAGTCGCTGGTGATTGTATGGTGTTGGTCTATTGGTCAGAGTGAGGCAAAATTTTGGATAGAAACAGCTTAATAGGACATGATGGGATTATTGAAACTGGACCACATTCAATAGCTATAGATCAATCGTTGTCAATCTTTTAATTATGTTCTTGAATTAATTTGTATTATGTCCTCATCTACCCTATTAATGCTTTGGCCATTTTTTGTTTTATCATCTTAATTGATCTTTCATTCTCATCTCGTATCCTCTCCTTATGTTGTGATTTGTCCAAGCATCAATGGTAATAAGTGTAAGTTGGATAGATTGCATCTCTTTCGTTCCCAACTAATAGTTTGAAATCACCATCATTTATATTTTGGGCAAGTGAAGATCTAACCCCTCCACTGTAATTGCATGATTTTTTTGCTTTGGGTTCGCACATGGACATCTCCGTTTGATGATGCATGGAACTCCAGTTAAAACTGTTTCCAAAGCCTGGTGGGGTCAGCATCTATACTCTTTATGCTTTTCAGACTTGGTGAAATTGCATGATTTGACAAGAGGAATATGTGCAGAGTCTTTTACAGAGTTCCAAGGAGCTGTTCTGGGTGTTTTCTCATCATTCACCCACCTCGATCTCAGACATAAAGTTAAGCAAGATCTTAATTTTGATATTATGAAAGGGCAGGGAAGTACCCTTGCTAAGCTTTTAGGAAGAGGACTTTAATTGTGTGAAGTGGTCTGTAGTCAGTATTGGAACAATTGTAGTTGCGTAATGTGTAAGATTGAAAGAGTGAATGGCTTGACTTCATTAGTGATAGTAATTGCCACCTTGATCAATGATTTTTTATGGACTAAAATAAAAAGATAAAATGAGTAGAAGACACGACTCTTTGCGAAACTAGAAAACGAGATGAGAACTATACTGAAAATGTACGAGAACAAAATGGATTAGAAAGTGGTTTTTGGAGGGTGGGAGAGTTGAAGTAAATAAAGACTTGAGTTGTTTGTAGGGTTTTCATTTTGCTTGCATCTGTCAGATGTTTCAAGGACCTAGAAAGATTTGGATTCTTCTACTGATCTGCAGGCCTCTATAAAATTATTTCATTTTCTGGAACTGAATTGATACAGTGATATTTATGTAGCTGGAATCATTTTCTTAAGTGAATTGGATGGTTCTCTATAGCTTTCAGTTGATCAAGAGTTCTGTGTACTTGATGAAATTCGTTAATATTCACATCATAAGTCTAATATCTGAAATTACATATTACTTTATTATAGGTACTAAATTCTTTGTGGTGTGTGAGCCTGGAACACCTCATATGGAAGGTCTCTTGAAACACATATACGAGTTATACACAGACTACGTTTTGAAGAACCCTTTCTATGAGATGGAGATGCCAATTCGGTGTGAGCTGTTTGATGTAAATTTGGCACAGGCCGTACTGAAGGATCGGGTTGCATTGCTGGGAAGATGAACTGCTCAACCACATATCCCGGCAATGAAGTGATGATCTGTTTACATTTGTTTAGGACAAGGGCAATTTCATTCGCGTGATGCGCTTCTTTACTTTTATGTTCCGTTTTACATGGATCTTGAAAGCAATACTAATTTTGAGTACCCATTCGAAGTTGTCATGTGTCTTTTCTTGCTCTATCAAATCCCTTTAGCTTTCTCATTTGTTTACTATATTTTCGTTCTTCTACTAAGAAACGTATAGACACAGAATTATTTGGTAGAAAACAATGAGATAATCATAGGAGCAACGATCTTCTTGTGGTTTGCATTACGTTGGTAGGTGGAAGGACAGTGAAATTAGTACAAAGTTAGAATTACATAATTTGGTGCTATAGAACGTAATACAATTCCAAGTAAAAGCAATCTGGCCTTACACAATTCAGTGTCAATATGGTGCAAAAATCCCTTTGTAGCCCAGCTTACCCAGTTAAGAGAAGTGGAAATCAAATTGCAATAATGTACATTTGAAGCTTAATACAATTTTTCTTGAACATAGGGTGTCATTTAGTGGTGTTGCCTAGGACCCGCTAATCGTGCGTGCATGTATTATTGGAATATTGTTGTTCAAAGAAAAAGATGATTTTTTTTTTTTTTTTTTAACAGTTTTGGGAATAGAAACCGAACTTCCTTTTGGTTCTCCCCGAAAACGACCCTCTTTTTTTTGAACCCATTTTTAAGGAACTCGAAAAAAAATTGGAAAATTAAAAAAGAAATATTTTCTACTTCTAAAAATTTTAAAAGGAAAAATAAAATTACTACGAAAAGTTTCAAAAGAAATAAAAAAAAATGGGTTATCAAAAGTGTCTTTAAAAAAAAAAAAAAAAAAAAAAAAAGAACTCTTAAAATTAAATTCAATTCTCTTATTTCAATAAAGAGAAGTAGAAATATATGATTCGAGTGAAACTAAAAAAGAAAGAGATCCCATAATCAGCAATCAGATGATTCATGAATCATTTAGTCAAATTGCATCTCCAAGTCATGATAATTGATCATTACCTTATGTGGCAACAAGGTCTTTTCAAAAATCATATGAAAAATATTTTAAAAGTAAAAAATATTTCGTAAAGTTAAGTGCCAGTGAGTGTCACTTAAAAAGTGATGTTTGCATTAAAAAAAATGACAAAAAAAAAAAAAAAAAAAAAAGTGACAGAAAATAAAAAAAAGAAATGAAAAACACTAAAACATAACAAACTTTGTCCCCAAGATGTGGTATAACCTCAAGTTTCTGGTTTGGAACACAAGTTCTTACTCAGTGCCCAAGGTTCAAATCTGCTTCTTTAACTCTCACCTCATCTTAGCATACTACAATGGATGAAATGCCAGATGCATGTTTGGATTTCACAAATTTCACTCTAGAGTTACTAAAGATCATTCAATGGTATTCGTTAGGAATTCAATAATCCAAAACACCAATAAAATATCTTTCCAAAAGATTTCACAATCTATCCAAAATGATAGTCTATACATGAAAATCCATTTAATGATGACTAATAGTATTCCTTTAAAAATTACGGGATATAATGATTTGAGAGGATATGATTGTGTCATGTGTCATGTATATAAGTAATAAAGAAATTTTCTAAACAAATTTTACATTCTTCAAAGCTTAAATAATAATAATAATAATAATAATAATAATAACTTCCCATTTCTCTCTCTCTCTCTCTCTCTCTCTCTCTCTCTCTCTCTCTCGTATTTTTTTTGTTTTTGGTGTTTTTAAATTTTGGTACGAAATTGTAAAATTGATCAGATTTTCCAATTGTTACATCTCGTTTTTGTTATAATGATGCTTTGACTTTTCACTATTTTCTAGACTAGTATATTGTTTGCAAATATTTCTTTATTTGAAAATAGTTGTCGGATGATAACTCGATGTTTTACCTTCTTTGATGCAACTAATTAGCTATAAGTACGAAAGGCTAATTGGTTGGATAAAAAAAAGGAATAGATACGTAGACTTGTGATATTAGATTATTCGAAAGTTTTAATTTATTATTTTTATTTTGTAGAGTTTTATAAATTAATTTACAGGGGCCCATTTTTTTTTAGAGATAATTGTTGTCCCAGTGATCACTGAACTTATGTTTGTATCTTCGATTGCTTACTGAAATTTATAATGTCGAGTTTTGGTAAGTAAACTTATTCAAACATTGAATGTTATCCACTAGTACGCCATAATTTCAAATATCTAAAGAAATTGATGACATGACTAATGAAATGCACATGTGACATCTCGTTACGTTGTTACCAAATTGCTCGTAAAAAATCGTCTTTCATTGCTCACTAAACTTCGAAAAACGTGTTCAATTTCTCATTATACTTTAACAAATGTTTTTGATTGCTCATTGGACTTTGATGTTGTCGAATTTTGGTTATTAAACTTATAAAACTTATAAATTTTGGGCGTAGGCATAAAATCTTTCCTCAATTTTATTATTTGATATTTCATTATTATTATTATTATTATTATTATTATTATTATTATTTATAGAATTCTATGCTATTGTGTAATTGAGTAATCATTCATTGTGGGATCGACACCCGGGAATTATTACTTGTACGCGACACGTCGCTTGCGGTACATATTTTTTAGCGAATAATAGGTTGACGTCATTTTTATGTGTAGTGACCCAAATTCGACCATCTCAAATTCAATGAGCAATCGAAAACATTTTCAAATTATAATGAGTAATCAAAGACATTTTTCAAAATTTTGTGAGTAATGAAAGACGCTTTCTTACGTGGCAATTTGGTAGCAGTGTGACAGGACGTTACCTATGCATTCAATTAGTCACATTACCAATTCCGTTAGGTTTAAAACGAATGTTATGCCAATGAGTAACGTCCAACATTTGAAAAAATTTTGTGGCCTAGTTCTACATATTAAAATTCAATGAGCAATCAAAGACACATACATAAGTTCAGTTATCATTGGGATAATTAACTCCATCTATTTAGGCCTCCTAAATTTCAAGGCCGACCCTACATAAAGCAACTTATTGGGCTCATTTGTTTAACATTTCTAGTTTTGTTAGCTAGTCTAAGCTCAAACCTGTCCCAAAGCCCAATTAATTTTGTAAAGGCAAAAAAATTATGAAATTTCATTTTTTTCTAATGAATATATTTTTTTAATGTATCAACTCATTATAATTTTTTTTTTGTCCTCTCGGCTCCACCCTTGTATAAAAGTAATATATTGACCATCCTCTCGTCTCTGGACATCTGTCTACTTCGAAGATGCATTCTAACATTGTCAAAGAAGCAGCTTAGGGTAGTTGCTTTGAATTGTTGGATTTTTCCAACATTTATCTGCACTTTCACATATTCTAGCTAGTTCAATAACAATATGTTGCACATGAAAACAAAATTAGATATGCTTGTATCTCATAGAGAAAAGCTTTTGTGTAAACTTCAATCTACTCTCAATATAGCATATTCTTCGTCTAGAATCACGGATACAACCTTCCACTCAAGCAGTCTCCCAAAAGCAATCGAGCATAATTAGATTGATAGTACTCCAAAGTAGAATTAATTACCAGCAAAATACATGTGAGATTACACACCATTCAACTTCTTTGCAAAACATGGCTAACCATAGCTCTTATTCAACACAAGAAATCAACACTCCTAAGCAGCAGATGGAGCAGTTGCATAATAAAAACCACTATTTCCAAACTTGTTATCTTTAGCTTTGCCATTACCAGAAGGAACGTTGAGACTATTTTTCTTGTAATCCAATGTTTTGTCATTGTAAATATCCCACCATTTATCTACTAGCATCTTAATTTCTTCTCTGTCCATGTTCTCTTCTTTGCCAGTGTACCTCCATGGCTTTGAGCCCTTTGCACAAAAGTGAACTAATTTTGCCCTTTCGAGCTCGACTTCCTCTGGATGGCGCCACAACTTTGCTACCAACGTGTTGTAAATGGGAAAATCAGCGTGCAAATGTCTCGAAAATACATGTTAAGAAAGTCCTACAAATGAAATGGTTTGGATCCATTTAAGTCGAGAAATCCGAAAACTTGAATGAATGATGTATATAGTATGTTTGAAGTAGATGAAAAGAAAACATAAGCTATCTAAGCAATCTTATACACCATATTCAGAGTATAATTTGTGCTGGATATGCTGTCATTGGTCCACATTACTAGACACTATCGACTAGTAGAAGATTTGAATTGGGTCTTTCTTTAATCCTATCTAGTACTATCTTGTCCAACATAAAATATATATCATATATTTGGGATACACTACATGATAATATTGAAGTAAGAATCATTTCCTTCTTTCGTTCTATAAGTTATAGTGTTGTCTACCTAACTAACATGCCATAGCACATGATTAGTGCTTGATGTTGTAATTGTTGTTCAAAATCATATTGATTAAGAATTGGCCACTTAAATGGGCCTAAGCTATGATGGAATTGAAATGAAAAAAATAGGTTGATGCGCATTTTGCCCATGCATACGCATGGGTACCGTCCGTAGAAACTGAAGCAAAAAAATGCTTCTACCATGCTCACACGGCTTATTACCATGCATACACATGGGGATAAAAACTAGCTGTTAAGAATGATTTCATGTAAAATTTTAACTTTTCATGAATCACTGGAGCCTTTTCGTAGTGTATTGATGAAAAATTATATATAGAACATAGTTTTCCATTCCTAAACACAATCATTACTTGAAAATCAAACAATTAATTCCACAATCAAGAGATTTCTTCAATTCTCAAAACATATTCAAACCTCCTGTGTTCATTAAGTTTTGGAAGTAAAACAAGAATGCTTGAGTGTTTTCTTCTTCAAATCTTGATTCAATCCTACAAATCATTTTCCTTGAATCCCTTCAAGCATCAAATTAATCCTAAAGGGAACAAATATCGTTGAGGACAACGATTACGTGTTCGAACCTTTTTACCATATTTTGGTGTTCTTGCTTCTACTTCTTCTTTTGATTCTCTTCTCCATTATCTTTGAATTATATTCCAACAATCTCAAACGATTATTTCTATGGAAAATGAGACAACCATAACTTACCATCAAACTCATGAATCAAGATCTTATTCGATTGGATCGATTGATAAAACGAACTTCACTCGGTGGCAAAACAAGTTGAAGTTTCTTCTCACAACATTGAAGATTTTGTACATATTAATCTTGATTTGGTGCCACTTTCGGAACCAATAGATAAAAGATACCAATGCCAAAGAGCGAAAAGACGGAAGTGTCAAAATGATGAATTGATTTGTCTTTGGTCATATACTTAATATACTATCTAATCGGTTGTATGATCTTTACACCAACACATCTTCGGCAATAGATATTTGAAATGCTTTTTAGAGAACAAATACAAAGTCGAAGAAAAAGGTATAAGAAATTGTTGATATTAAGATATTTCGATTTTAAGTTTCTTGAAAATATTCTCTTTCTTTCCCAAGTATATGAATTGCAAGTTATTGTCAACAAATAAAGGTGATCAAGATTGAACTTTTGGAATCTTTCGAAGTGGGAGCAATCATTGCTAAACTCCCAAAGACTTGGAAATGATATCGAAAGAAGATTCTTTTTAGTTTCAAAAATTATTTTTGGAACAAATTTAGAAACATCTCCAAACAAGAGGATGCCTTCTAAAAAGGACTATAAAAAGTCTAAGAAGCCCAAGGGAGATTGTTTTGTGTATGGAAAATCAGGACATTTTGCAAAGGAATGTCAACATCAAAAGCAAAATAAGAAAGAGAGCAAAGTAAACTCCATTGATGAAGATAGGATTGTGGCTATCATAAGTGAAATCAATGCTATCTAGGGCAAAGTTCTCGATTGGTGATATAATATATGTGCAACTATTTATATATCAAATGACAATTCACTCTTTAAGATTTTTATCATGAATCACATAGAGAACAAAATATACAAGTGGATAACGAATGTCGCTCCAAATTGGTTGGGAAATGAAATGTGGACATCATCTTGACTTTCTAAAAAACCATTACTCATGTACATGTGCCAGAAATGAATAGGAACTTAATTAGTGTAGATCTCTTGAAAAAATTGGGCATTAAAAGGGTTTATGAGTCTAAAAAAATTGTACCATCCCGAAATAAGTTTGTTGAAACGGACTATTCTAATGAATGAATGATCAAATTGTGTATTGATAATAATAATAATAATAATAATAATAATAATAATAATAATTTTGTTTACTTGATTGACTCTTTTACATTATGGCATGCAAAAGTAGGTCATATAGGTGTTAGTACATTGAAAAGAATGTTAAAATATGATATGATTTTATATAATATGAATGGTGCTTATAAATATAGACCATGTGTAGAAACTAAAATGGTAAAGAAGTCTTATTAAATTACAAATAGGACTACACATATTTTAGAATCCATTCATTAGGACATATGTGAACTAAATGACATGTTAATTAGAGGAAACATATATTCCATTACCTTAATAGATGATCATTCTAGATATTATATGTTTATATAATAAAACATAAAAATGAAGCATTTGATATGTTTAAAACTTATAAAAATAAAGTTGAAAATTATTAAAACAAGAAAATAAAAACAATTAGAAGTGATAGATGAGGAGAATACTTTTCTAAAAAAATGATTTGACTAAAAAGAACAATAGAATATTAGTTGAAATGATAAATGTCATATTAAGTTGTGCTAAGTTGTCATTTAACTTATGTGGTAAAACTTTGTTGAGTGCATATAAAATATTAAATAGGATTCCTTCAAAATTCACAAAAGTTTCTCCTTATAAATTGTGGAAAGGAAGAAAATCAAATATTGAATATTTCAAAGTATAGGGTGTCTTGCATATTGTAAGAATTTGAACCCTAAAATGACCAAATTAGGTCCAAGAGGCATCAAATGTGCATTTGTTGGTTATGCTAGTAATATCAAATTATATAAATTACTAAATTTGGAGACCAATATGATAATTGAATCAAATGATGCGGAGTTATTTGAGAATTCACTATTTTTGGATAATGAATAAAGGAAACTCATAAAGAGATTTCTAACTCTACTGGAATACAAGATGAAACATCTTCTAAAAATGCAGATAAATCTAGTGAGCCTAGAAAAAGTAAAAGAACTCATATTGAAAGAATAATAGGGCCGAATGAAATTGATTCTCAACTTATTTCACTTTACTTAATAGAAGTAAATGGGAAAAATGTTGTTAGAACAATACACTTTGTTCTACAAGTGAAAATCGATCCTAAAACCTATTAAGAAGCTATTTTGTAATAATATATTTTAGAAAGATGCAACTAAAAATGAAATGAATTCATTGATTTACCACCCAAGTATGAACCTATCGATTGTAAATAAATAATCATGAGAAAATATAATGTAGATGATACTCTTAATACTTTTAAAGCTAAATTAGTAGCTAAAAGTTATCAACAAAATGAATGAATATATTATTTTTATACATATGCATCGATAGCTAGAATAACATCAATTAGGATATTATTCGCATTAGCATCGATATACGACTTGTATATATGTTCATAAAATGGATGTTAATACAACATTCTTAAATAGGGATCTCGATGAACAGATTTATATGGAACAATGAGAAGGGCTTGTTTTATCCGAAAATGAATACAAAGTGTGCAAGTTTGTAAAATAGTCATATAATCTAAAACAAGCACCAAAGAAATAGCATGCGAAATTTGATTAGCAATTGTTTCTTTTGGTTTTATGCATAATAGTGTAGATAAATGTTTTTATTTTAAAGTATGTGATAAATATGTTTCATTTATTTGTTTATATATCAATAACATGTTGATTATAAGTGATCACATGAACATGATAAAAGAAATAAAGAGGTTTCTATATTTCACATTCAAAATAAAAGATTTTTAACAAGTAGATACCATATTTGGTACCCAAATTACGAAAACTAGTGGAATTATTATTTGAGCCAATCAAATTATATAGAAAATGTGATAAATAAGTTCAACACTTGAACATAAAAGAATTTAGAATCTCTCTTTATCCAAGTTCTAAGTTTATAAAGAATGATGGCAAAGCTCAACTTGAGTATGCAATGCAATTCAATCCACAAGACCATACATAACATTTACAACTAGTAAATTTAGTAGGTTTACTAGTAATTCAAGCAAGGAACATTGGAAGGTCATTGTGAGAGTTCTTGATTATTTAAAGAAAATAAAAAAACTTAGGTCTACAATATTCCAAACTCCCGACTATATTAGAAGGATTTACTGATGCTAGTGGAATGTCTAATACTGATGAAAGTAAATATACTTCGAGTTTGGTGTTTACTCTTGGAAAATGTGCAATTTTTACGAATATAAGGAACAAACATGCATAACACATTCAATCATGAAATCTGAATTTGTGGCTTTAATTGAAATTGGGAAAAAAATTGGGTGACTTAAGGATTTTTTTTTATATGAGATGCCCTTAGATCCAAAGAATACATTTTTTTTGGATGACGGGAGAACTCCCAGTCGCTACCTTTCAGGTACGCACTCGGTAAACCCTCGAACTGACCCAATAACTTACAAACCACGTTAGTTAGGTTAATCACACTAGGTAAGCCCGATGCAACAGACTCAACCGAAAAAGTGTTGGTAGGGAGAATCGAACTCGTGACCAAAAACATATAATGAGGTATACAACGAGAAGTCTAGACATGTAAGTCTAAAACATGAGTGTGTAAGAAAATTAATCAAGAGTGAAATATTTCTTATAAATTATGTTAAATCAAATGAGAATCTAGCACATCCTCTAAGTAAACCTATTAATAGAGATTTAGTAATACCTACTTTAAGAATGATGGGGGTTAAAACTCCTAAAAATAATAATAATAATAATAATCCACTGATTCAAAGGGTAACAACAAGTCATTTGATAACTGGATAGTTTTGGCATTATGACTTTCGTAAGAACTCATCCTAATTATATGATGCTGATTGTTACTTAAATGATAATTTAACTTTAAGCTTTTAATGAAGTTTAGTATTAAGTACAAATATCTCTAAACGTAACAAAGATATTAGAAGAACTTTACCTAGATAAGCTTAGAAGTGGTGTCGCCTCAATAAAGATCTGGATTTTATTTCTTAAAAGTTCAACGAATAGGACGCTAAGCGAGTTTGAGGAATTTATGAACACATAACACTTGTGCGTGTATTTTCACCGATATCATCACAATGAATAACTGGTTCATAGTTATGCTACCAAGATTTTCAATGATACTTTGTGAAAATTACACTATGGTTAAATTAAAATCGAAAGATCTAATCCTTGTTCATAAGTTTTACTGTTTTGAATATGTGGTCGATATAATTTTGAACAAGTGGGGTTCAAAATCATATTGATGAAGAATTGTACCACTTAAATGGGCCTAACATGAGATGGAATTAAAATGAAAAAAATTGGATGATAGGCATTTTGCCCGTCTACAGAAATTGAAGCAAAAATTGCTGCTACCATACTCATGCATGTAAAAACTAGCTGTTAAGGCTGATTTTCTGGTTTGTTTTTTCGGTAGCTTTTCATGAAAAATATTAACTTTCCATGAATCATTGGGCCTTTTTGTGGTGTATTGATGGAAAACTATATATATGAGTTAGTTTTCCATTCCTAAACACAATCAATACTTGAAAAACAATCAATTCATTCCACAGTCAAGAGATTTCTTCAATTCTCAAAACATATTCAAACCCCATTTGTGTTCGGTCTAAACTAACATAACAAATATGCCAAGCGGTATATGTTAAGTTACCTGCTCAGCAAAAGGGGTAGCAGGGGTTGTTTTGAGGGTCTTCAAGAGATTATGATAAGTGCAGGGATTGGGCTAAAAAACAAACGTGCCAGCATTAAAATAGAATGGGGACTTGGAACCCAACTCTTGAGGCCATTGAACCTTCTCCTTGATGTTTGCCATGCATCTTACATAAGTAGTCCATTACAGCATAAAAACTGCCATCTTCTAACTTAAACAGGTGGTCAATGTTGCCAAAAACTTGTACATCAGCATCCAGGTATATCATTTTCTTGTATTCTGCAAACTGCACTCCAAATCAATAACTTTTTATTCATTATATAGACTCCCATCCTGCAAATATAGTGCATGTTTGGTACATCATATAGACTCCCATTCTTCTTAACAAAAGATTCAAGTAATAAAAAGTATAGTTTTGAAATGAAATTCATGTTTCCATACGTTGCTCGTAAATCTAGTTATTAAACAATTAAACTCTCACAATTCACCTAGTATAGGTTTTAATTACTTCTATTTTTATTTTTACACTTTTTATTGCTTTTTTCTTTAATTATTAAATAATTTTTAGATTGATTTAAAAATTTAAAATAGTATTAAAATAAGAAAACACTTCTTTACAATTTTTTACGCTTAGACCTCGTCAAGGCTAGCTTAGGTCGAAACTTAACTTTTTCGTTTCACCACATTTTACGTTTTTTTGAACACTGTTATATTCTCACATGCTCCATCGCTTAAAATGGCACTATCCACAATGCAATAAAATAGGCATATTTACAGGTGTTTGCATTAGCTTTTGTTGTCGCTATTCATGTTAGTACTCACAAATTCTAAGAAATATGGTGTCTGTCTTTTCAAGATAAAAAGTTCAATAATTTTAATTAGGTAAAAAATAAATTGTGTAATACGTAGTAAGGTAACTACTCAAAAAGGTTCGAAAATTATATAAGTAGAATTTTTATGGGGGGAAGGAAATGATATAATCAATATTTGAAATTACATTTGCAAGAATTAAATGGAAAGTTGTATAATTACTTGCCCCCTTGAGTGTCATTCAATGAAATGCCACTAGTTTTAGAGGTGATATGAATTGACACTAGGAACACATCTCATATTATCTATTTTATTTGTAAATGTCTCGTAAAGTTAGTTTAAAATCCATTGATATCACCGCTATATATGAACATACTCGATATCGAACCAACATTAGGTACCATTTAATCTGTGCAAGTATTTATCTGCAAAACTCATAAGGCCAAGGAGCAAATCAAACTATGTAATTTAATGTTACAAGTGTGGCATGATGTTAAGCAGATATCAATTGAATTGTGAAATAGGTTTCTTATTAAATGTGTTGCCCCAGAAATGGTATATTAAGAAGGAAACGCCTGTTAGTACACAAGTGCAGTTGGAAGTTGTTCTTTGATTATTGATGTAGAGTGTTTTCACCATTTTGTACAAAAATTATCATTGATGGTGAAAATACAATTCGCCTTATACTGTTACATTGATGAGATCATTGGCTTAATGGCTTTGATGAAATGTGATTGTTGGAAGTTCACCCAAAGAAGTCCGTCAGTCCATTCCGTTTTAAGCATGCTAAAAAACACAATAAGCATGACTTGACACACATTTGCCTAATTAGAAAATAAAATTAGGAAAAAAAAAGGTTTATAATGTCCAGCCATTTTATCATATCAGTAAGGGTAACAAACGAGACGAGTCGAGTCGCTGGCGGCTTGACTCATCCCCACTAGGTCCATGAATGGTTTGGATATTTTTTGAGATGAACCATGCCCTACAATAAAATGAACTTTTTTAAGCATTCGTTTATGGCGTGAAAAAAAAAGACATACTGTAAAAATAGACTATTTACAGCATGCTATAAATGTATGCTGTGAAGTAACGTGTTTACGACATACATTCTTTACAGTGGCGAATCCAGGGCCAAAGTTCAGTTAGGACAGACCTTGACTATTGACCATTTACAAAACTAAAATTTTTTCGATTCAAATTGATTCTAATGTTTGCCCTTTTCATCTCTTCCCCCCTCTATTTGCCTTCTTACATAACGCAAAGCACAAAAAACCAAATTTCCCCAATTTTTATAAATCTTAAATTACAGATCATGGTCACAGTTATCAGAATTCATGGATTCACAAATTCACAAATTCCCCCAATTTTCATAAATCATAAATCATCACAATTCCCATACTAAATCACCAATCAAATTAAAGCATCAAAATTAACTAATGCATTTTGTTTCTATCACCCTTCAATTTTTAACTCAAATGACAGGAGCTAATGTATTTGGTTTCTATCAAATGCTCCATTTTGCATAACAGAAAGATAGGAAAATTTTGTGTTTGTATTTTTTCTTCCACAAAAATAGACAAGGACATTACATTTGAATTGAGATCACAATAGAAATCAGAAAGTAAAATTAAAAACGATCAAAAAAAGGAATTAAAACACACTATTTCATATTTACACAAATTCCAAATTAAAGTCCACTGCTTAATCTTTGCACAAAAAAATAAAAAAGTAGCCAGTAGGAACCAAAATTCCAAATCAATCTTTGCACAAATTATAGACTTACATACTAAAATTTCAGTGGAGAAAGTCGACAACAGTAGGTGGCACGGGTGCACGACATACGATAGGTCATGGACTCACGAGCAAGTCCACGGGCCACAACGACGAGGAGTGATGCAGAGAGAATAAGAGAAATAGTGGAAATTTGGTGAAAATTGAATTTGTCCATGGTTCAATCTGATTAGTTGGATTTGAGCCATTAACAATGGGCCAATGTTATTAAAAAAAAAAAAAAAAAGGGGGCCCAAAACAATTTAAGCCCACTACTTAAAAAAGTCCAAACCAATAGCACTTCATCTTCCTTGTTTCCTCTGCGATCAGACTCTCCTTGACTTGCTGCTTGCACCAATTTCAGTTGTCATCGTCGGGTCAATTGCTGCAAGTTGTGGGCTGCCGGTTCTAAAATACAAAAGTTCTGGTGGAACTAGCATGGAACAAGAGCTTTTTTTTCTGTTGGCTAGCCGCTCGACTCCAAACAGTAAATGCCGGCGAGCCAGCTTGGGCAGCCGCGCAGGCTCGCCAGGTGCTGGCTCCGCCACTGATTATTTGTACACTGTGAAAGCTGAATATTTACATGTCATCTTTTTAAAAATTAGACTTATTATTCTTTATAGTATGCAAACACAAGCATACGGTTCATTAATGGTGTGCTTATTTTTTACAGCATGCATCTATAAAAGGCAAACTCTGTTGTAGTGATGGATTGAACCATACAATTTATCTTTTACAAGTTAGCTCGTGGATCAGAGCTCATAATTTATTAATTCCTTCTAAAAAAACACAAATCAAATCATAAGTTGGTGCTCGACTTGACTTGATCTATGAGAACCACAAGCCAAAGCGTCAAATTGAGCCCAGTTCATAAGTTTGTGGACGACTCGACTCAATCTATAAGGCTCATAAGCCAAAGTGTTGAACAGAGCCTAGATTGTGGACACAAGCCAAGCTCGACCTGTGCATGAAACAAATTGAGCCCATGGATCTAAGAGTTGAACTGAATCGAACTGAACCAACTTGATACATTGTCATCCCTACATAGCAGGAGATACGTGTAGACAAAGTGAACATCAACATAAATAGAAGTGGTCTCCCTCCTACTCAGCAGCGAGCTAGGGTGGCCGCTCTAGCTGGATCCGCCGGAAGTTTGAGCTCTGGAGCGCCGACCGGGGAATATGGAGGGATTGTTCTAGCTGGTTTTCTGGAAGAAAATGAAGAAGACAATCAATTGCTAGACTCTGGGGTTTGGCGGGCCGTTTTTAAAAAAAAAATTGGGCAACATGCCCAAATCATTTGGGTCCATGACTCCGGTCCAGTCCATGGTACTAAGTGACCCAAATGGCCAAATCCAATTTCATTCCCCCAATTACAATTTATAGTCCGGCAGAGAAGATGAGAGATCGAGAGAGAGAGCATCGATTCTTCAAAAATCCCTTACTCCCAAATTTCAATTTCCATTCGAAATTTCCAAATTTCAAGTCGAAGTCTCGAAGGTAGAAGAAAAAATCGGCGTTGGAGACTTATAATTGAGGCCAGTGTCGAGTCACTGGCTTACTGCGTCTGCGTCAGGGATGCTTGCAGCGGTTGCTCTGTTTCTCCACTTCGACTTTGGTAAGTTCGATTTCTTTCTGTCTTCACAATAACCGTTCAGTAACTTTGGTCTTTAGTTGATTGATTCAAGCACTTGTGAGTGTTGACTGTGTGTTGTGCTTATGCGGTTGTGCGAATTGTGATTGTCTTGTGAGTTGTGAGTCTTGTGACTTAAGCTCGGTTTTATTATTGGATAATTTGGACTTGGGTTTGATTTTGATTGTTAGATTTGGGCTTCATCAAATTTGGGTTAGATTTAGAACACTTGTCAATTTTCTTTTTCATGTACTTGTCAATTTCCTTATAATTCGTATGGAAAAGAAAAGGTTTTATTAGAGAAGAATTTATTAAAAAGGCGTGTTTGACTAGTCAATTAAAATTTCTAGCGCAAGGAGCATGTTTGCTATGTTATTCACATTTCTGTTTCCAAACTTCATGTCTTACTTTGAAGTAATAAAGATGGGGAATAGTTATGATTTTTACTTAATTATACTTATACATTGGTTCCCCCCTCTCACACACACTATTCTTGTTATGATTTTATTCTTCATGAAATTGGGGAGAGTAGTGAAATGGGGACACATGGTTTTCTCATGTAGTAACCTTCTTCCTGGACTAGTCATGTATATTTTTGTATGTGCAATGATAGTGTCATACTTCCTTCTTAAGAGTTTTTGTTGTTTCCTGGACTAGTCATGACCAAATGATATATTTGAATACTATATTGAATTTCGAGCTAAATATAGATACAAAATATAAAAATTAAATTAAATAAGACATTAAATTTAATAAACGATCGTCCGAATTGGGCTATTACGATTGTTGATTGTCAACGGTCAAAGTCAACTTCCGTTCTAGCCGAATATTCATGCTGAATTCGCCGATGCTCCTACTGTGTTTTTTTTCCAATATAGTAAAGTGAAATCTTTTTTAAAAATCAAAATGATATAAAATGGCAACGTTTTATACATAAATTGAAGGATGGTTAATCTAAAGTTACACCAAATTCCAATGCCAATATTTACATGAAAAAGAGAATTGAATGATAACCATCTATATCTTTAAGTTAGATTTTGACCCAACAAAAACTCATTGATACTTAAATCGTTTCTCCATGTAAACTTATAAGTAGACTATAAGGACATAAGTTCAACCCAAAGATACCAGAACGTAGTTAAGACACAAACATCCGGAAAATGCAGCTTATATTTTAATTGGAGATTTATTTTATTTACATTTCCATTGTCCAGTTGGGCTATAGCCTATTCTTGCATTGATTTATTTTATATACAGTTCCATTATACAGCCAGAGAATTTAGGTGGGTTTCGGTCTGGAGGCTGATCTTTAGCATAAACCGAGAATTTATAAACTATATTCACTTAAAACCGGAAAAGTTCAGTAAACAAGCTGCGCCGCCAATGAAGCGGCGGCTCTAACGGCAGCGGCCTCAGAATAGGAGTAGCCCAACTTTTACCGTCAGCTACACCACGGCCAATGATGGTTGCGCCACTCCTATGATCTAATGTCTCGTCGTTGTAAATGTCCCACCATTTTTTCACTAGCACTTTTATATCTTCTCTGTTCATGTACTCGTCTTTCCCGGTGTACTTCCACGGCTTCGATCCTGCCACACAGTAGTGTACCACTTTCGCCTTCTCCAGCTCGACCAGCTGCGGGTGGCGCCACAGCATTGCCACCAGTAGATTGTAAACCGGCGGTAATGGCCTTAAAATATCTTTAAAAAACATGTTCAGAAAGTCCTGCAGAAGGAGAGAGAAATCAGCGAAATGGCCGGAAAATGCCCTGAACTTTTACACCAGCTGAGCACGACGACGCAATTTTGATTTTTAAAATGAATATTACCCGCTGCATATAGAAATATAACAATTAAGTTACCTTACCTGCTCTGCAAATGGGGATGGTGGGGTGATTTTCAGAGTATTCAAAAGATCATGATATGTAGAAATACTAGGCTCGAACATAAACATGCCGCCATTGAAATAGAACGGTGGCTCCCGGCCGAGCTCCTCCGGCCATTGGACTTTCTGCGAGCACGGCGCACCATCCATCTCACACAAGCAATCCACAACGCCGTAGAAGCCACCGTCGGGCGAGTCAAAGAGGTGGTCTATGTTATCAAACACTTGAATGTCTGCATCCAGGTATATCATTTTTTTGTACTCCACAAACTACACTCGAGATCAAAATAAATATATTAACTCAAATTTTGAAGAGAAACATTGTGTATTTTTTTCATCCTTAATCTCCTGGGCATCCGGTGCAGTCAAATCTTGAAATATCTTCATATTCATGGAAAATATTGCTTGTTGAAGCCCAGAATTAAGTTAGGTAGCCCACTAAAAGTAAATAGTAATGGTTCTCAATTATTTTGTGAAGTTTCATAAAAACTCCTTCGAGGTTTTCGAATTTTATTAAAAATTTACAAACTTTTTGAAATTTCGGAAACATTTCTAAAGTGTTTCCGTTCGAAAACATGTGGCGGAACGAATTGCCATTTTAGAATTTTTCGTGCATCCTATCTAGTAACTAGCTACTATAATATACACAGACAGGGACGGAGCCAGAGAAGACACACAATAATGTTTATACTGAATTGATACATTTAAAAAAAATAAAAATAAAAAATTCATTAAGGGTTTTCATAAAAAAAAATATATACACACGTCTGGTCCGCCCCTGCTTGACACAAATATATACATATATATATATATACACACACACACGCACGTCTTGTCCGGAAGATAAGTACTGCTCACGGCTGCTGCAAATGCTGTAACAGAATTGGGTTGCAAAATCTCACCTCCCAAAGGCGAAGCTTACAGTAATTGATTGCAAAGTAGGATCTGAGATAGGGACTGTCCTTTTCATTAACAGGAGGATGAACTTCCTCAATCTGACGAAGGATACAACCCTGATTCACCAGCAGGCAGCGGTGCTCCGCCGGGACGTCGGCCAGAATCGCCACCACAAGCGGATACGCTGACTTCACCTTCCTCAAACCCCTTAGCCAAACCCACCACCCCTTTCACATAATCACCATCCCCAGCCAAGAAAGTAACATAGGCACGGCCAGGGACGCTTTTGGTTGCAGGAATATTCACCATTGCAGGAGTCATAATTTCCGGGTTTTTCGAGCACAGAAGCTGGAAATTTCAGTACTTGATTCTTGAAGTAGGAGAAGAGATTTCAGGGGTGAAATTTATAACATTTTTCAGGGAAAAGTTTAACATGAAGTCACCAAATTTTAATGTATTCTACTTTGAAATCCAAACTTACATTTTGGTTCAGTTTAATCATTGAACTTTTATTTTTAATTCCCTTTGACTATTTTGTACTTCAATCACTAAGGGGCGTTCTCTTCGTATTTCAATTTTGTATTTTGAGTTTTGAATTTGTTTTGTATTTTGGCTGTCCATTTTGAGATTATTGAAAACTCGTTCTTTTTGTTGTTTTGAAAAAATATTTTTCAACCAGTATTTTTTGAGTTTTGACGGATTTGTGAAGAAAATAGTCCAAAAGTAAAAAAATTATTTTCTATTTTCTTCATAAAGTTTTCAACCGTTTTCAAAAACTCGTTTTTGAAAATGGGAAAGAGAACGCATTTTCAATGTTTTGGAAAATCGAAAACAGCAAAGAGAACACCCCCTAATTAAGCTCAACACCACCGTCCATTTTGGCTGACCCATGAGGTGGTAAACTTTATGTATACTATAGATGAAAGGATAATACCATTCTGCCAGGCCGGTAAAAGGTCTGACAGAGCTACCCCTCTCACATGAAGTGGGTGGGTCCCATACAGACCCACCTCATTAAAAAAAATATTCCAAAACACTCACCCACTCTCCTGTGTTGTGAGAGGCCTATACATGGCCTGGCAAAATGGCCCGATACAAGCAGCTCGGTCCATAGATGAAAACATTCGATAGACGTAATTTTTGGAATCAAACCTGAGTCGAAGGTTTCAATTAAAATGCCACCCCAAACTTTATTATCTAATATGATGGTACAAATCTTTCAGCTATAACATAGTAATTTTTTTTTTTCAACCATGACTGAATTTAAATCACATTTAAGTCCCTTATAGGTGGAGACCAAAATTAGATTTGATTAATATGTAGTTGAAAATTTGTGGATACCATAGAATATGTGGATAAAATTATTTGTTAACTTTGACTTTGATAAAAGTTTAACTTTTAATCTCTATCAAACATGGGCTAAAAAAGGGTAAGGTTTACTCCTATAGCCCGCAATATTTTGGCTCTATAGGCTGGCCCAATCTTCATATTTGGAAGACGACTGCATTTTAATGAGATTTTAGAAAGAAAAAAAATGTAATTTGGATTAATAATTTTTTGGAGAATGTATAGTTCAAAAATAATAAAAAATTTTAGATTTATTTATAATATTATTTTACTGAACAATGTGATTAAAATGAATAAAGAGAAAATTTTTATTAAATTAAAATGGAGCCCAGACTTAATCTGATAATATTAATGGCTATCAAACGACCAACTTGAACGACTTTTAGTTTGGCAATATTTATAAAAAATTGTAAGTTGGGGGAGTTGTAGCGAAATTTCCCGACAACAAAGGAATTGACGGAAAAAAGGCAACGTGTAAGAAGCGCAAAACACGTGGACAAAAAGTATCAAAACGCGTGGACAAAACTTGTTGAAATATAAATCTGTTGATTTGTAATGCATTTAGGTTTTTTTGTCAGCATTAGATATGGGCAAAAAAATCGAAAAATCATCAAACTAATCAAATCAAATCGATTCGGATTGGTTTGGTTTGGATCGATTTGACATAGATAATTGATTTGATTTGATTTTCTTTTAAACAAAACCATGGTGAATTGATTTGGTTATGATTTGAAGTCTCAAACCGTTGGTTAACTGAACCAACCCAACCCATTTATATGCTTACTTTTTAAAAAAAAAAAAAAATAAAAAAAAAAAATAAGTGATAATCTCATAACTATATCTCGATTCCCTCCAATCTATAATATTGTCGATAATTAATAGCATTGAAAATTTTCTTTCACAAGCTCATTATGTTATATTTAACTTTGTTTCCCTACTCAGACAGTCAAACTAAATAATGCATAAAAAAAACAAATTCTTAATATTTTTATTGATTTGTCTTTATTAATCTGATTTTATTTATTAATCAATAATTTTTGTAATATAAAATTATTTAGTTATTTTAGTTCTTAAAATTTAAGTGGACCCAAGACAATTTTTTTTTTTTTTTTTAAAAATTAATTTGAACTAAAATTTCAAACCAACTAACCAAACAAAACCAAACCAAATCGATTTGGTTTGATTCGGTTTGATTTAGAAGTTAGAGTGGGTTGGTTTGGGTTGAAATTTATCAAAACTGACTAATTTGGTTTTGGTTTCGGTTTAGAGTCGAAACCGATCCAAATCAAAACGCGCCTAGGTCTAGTCAGCATCGTTTGTCCGTTACTACTTTTCCCTTAATTTATTATTGTTGAAGAAATTGAAGCGGTGGAAATGGATACAAGAGTAAATTCCGGCTTTGTTTAAGGACATATTTGACGTGAAGAATATTTTTTGAGCGTGTGTAGTTTAAATAGTATTGAAAATTTATGAAATGCACGTGTAACAATATTTTATTTAAAAAATATATGATTAAAAATGAGTTCCGTAAAAAATAATTATTACAGATTAGATATTATTATAAATTAAGAATAGTATTAGGGAATTTATACAAAATTGGTACAAAAATTCAAATTTAATGGATATAATTAAAATATATATGAGCCCAGATAAAATAGAAATGAACAAGATATTGCCACATTTGTATTCTATATAAAATATGTAGAAATTCTCAGTACTTAGGGATTTCTGATAAATTAATTAGGCAAACTTTTTACGAGTGATCAGTTACATAATTTTGAGTATATCTATTTGATTCATTTTTCACCGGTAGGGGATAGGATCTTGGCGTAACGGACAAAAATTGCAGGATGTAAGTTGCGATAGTGTGACACCACTACACGACGGAGCCACCGCTTAAACAGTGACGGAATAGGGACAAACACTTAGTGAGCAGTTTTTGCTGCAATCAATATTTGTGTGTAATATACTTTTTGTTTGTTTATTCCTTGGAAATTGCTAAAGAATAAAAAACATTTCTAACTGAAAAATAAAATGTGTAATAAATTTTTAGAAGATCAAACATAATTTTGAAAGTCGGGGAAGAAAAAGCTCCATTCGAAAGTTGGTCAGTGGTGGTCAACTATGCGTAGACACGACCAAATTATTAAAAACGTGTAAGTTCAATGACTACTATGGAATTTGACTAAAAATTTGATCAGGATTAGCCTGAGAACTTTGAGGGTCTAGGCAATTAATTATTATGATGACTTTTATATAATTTTTTACGAAAGTATCAATATTCAAACTTGTATAAATAGCCGTGAATATTCTAGTTCGAGAGAAGCTTTTGTAGTGATTCACCCCTGGGCATTGAACAATAACATTGCTACATTACTACATTACAATTAATGAATTAGAAACAGCCAATTCCATGATGTTGGATGTTTGTCAAAGCAGTTAATTACTATGTAACCACTACTTTGTCGATTTAATATATACATATTCAGCGATGGAGCCAGCACTCGGTGAGGGGGCGCGGCTGCGCGAGCTAGCTCTGTCGGAATCTTCATGTCCGTCGGGTAGCGCCATTGGTTGCAGAGGCGAGCGATGGATTATGGTTTCTGGAAGTTGAAGGTGGAAAACAACATTTTCTGGGTTCTAAGCCTCTGCTTCCTTTTTTTTTTTTTTTTGTGGAAATTACATATAACCCTACCTTTAAAGATTCTATTTCATAAATCACATGCAAGGTTTAACATTTCAAAAATCAGATATTTTATTAATTAATATATTATTATTAAATTAATTTAATTTATAAACAACCCTACGTCCTTGCCTCCTTCACTCCCCAACCCCCGATTTCCCCCAAATTCTCTCTCATTGCTCTCCTCTCTCGTCGTCGGCAGGTTCGCGGCGACTGTCATAACTCCCATGACCGTCGCAACTGTCACCACCGCCCCCACCAACACCAAAATCACCACACCCTAACACCACCAATAACAATTCCAAATCTGATTTCTCTCAGGCGCAGTAGCGAGTTTGTGGTTGTGGTGTTGGTGCTAATGGCGGCGATGGTAGAGGTGGAGACGACGACAAAGAGGTGATGGCGGTTGTGGGGCGTTCACTGTTTTGTATTTGATTTATTGGTGGTTGGGGGTTGGCTGGTTTGGTGGTTGTGGTGCGGTGATTTCTCTCAGGCGCAGTGGTGAGTTTGTGGTTGTGGTGTTGGTGCTAATGGCGGCGATGGTAGAGGTGGAGACGACGACAGAGAGGTGATGGCGGTTGTGCAGCATTGATTGTTTTGTATTTGATTTATTGGTGGCTGGGAGTTGGCTGGTTTGGCGGTTGTGGTGCGGTGGTGGTTGATGGCGGTGTGGTGCGGTGAGGCGAGGTGTTGTGGTGCAGTGGTGGTTGATGGCGGTGTGGTGCGGTGGTGGGTTGCATGTTGAAGATAGTGGTGGTGGATCTGGCGTGCAGTTCGGCGTGGGCTACAGTGCTGTTGTGATGGTTTTGGTTGTTAATAGTGGCGGTGTTGGAAGGCAATTTTTCAGATTGAGGCGGTGGTGGTGGTGGTTGCAGCGGCAGAGGAGTAGGTTTAGGTCATGTAAGACGGTGGTGGTGGTGAAGTGGTGATGTATAGTCTCTTTGATCTGTGACTAATTCTGTGACTTGAGTCATGTGCTGTAACCTATGTCGTGACCTGAGCCATGTGCAAAATATTTTATGATCTATGCTGTGACTATCAACAAAAATCTGAGTCATTTGCAAAAATATTCTGTGACCTGTGCTGTGGCCATTTGAAATAAATATGTGACTATCAATAAGAATCTGAGCAATGTGCAAAAATATTCTGTGACTTGTGCTGTGACCATTTAAAAATATTCTGTGACCTTCAAACTTTTTGAATTGTGACCGTAAAAAAATTTGTGACATTTAAAATTTTTTATTTGTGATCGAAAAATAATATGTGACATATTGAATTGTGAATCTATGACCAATGAACAAATTGTGACCTATAAATTTTTTGAATTTTGACGTAAAATAACTTTTGACATTAAAATTTCTGATTTGTGATCGAAAATAATATGTGACTAACAAAATTGTGAATTTGTGATCAAATTATATAGATTTGTGACCTTAATATATTTAATTAATTAAATATATATTTAATTAATTAAATTATAAATAAAAATTAACAAAAATCTTATTTTTGAAAGTTGAAACTTATTTTCTTATTATTGAATTGGACCAAAGTTATACTCTTAAATATGAAAATTTCTCCTTTTTTTTTTGGTTTGGACAGTTGGGCTTAAGTGATTTAAAGAAGTGGAAATTACATAATTTCAGGCATTACAAGATCCTAGTGCAAAAATCAGTTGGGACTATTTTTTATTCACAATTCAAGTATAGTTGTATAGATATATATATATATATCCACCCATTTCATCCCAATCCAAAACCCTAAATTCCTCTGCCTTCTCTCTCTCCTCTCAATTTCTATTCCTCATCATTTAACCTTCCCATTGGAAGACGAGGTACCACCACCGGAAGAAGTCACCGAGCGACGCGACGACGCACTGTAGCAGCGGCGTTGTGCTCGCAATGTTGTGCAATCTGTCGTTCGTAGGAAGTCGAGACTGCTGCGAACTTGCAGCTGCGTCGCCCGTCGCCACAGAGAAAATTTTGGGAAGGAGTTTAGGGTTTTTTGGTCGCTAGCAGAAGAGAAAATTCGAGAGGGAGTTTAGGGTTTTTTGGGGAGATTTTGTTCTCCTCGATTTGATCTGTTTAGTCGGAGGCGCTGTGTATAAACTTCTTCTCCTCTGTATTAGGGAAATCTGGTAATGGCTGTGGTGCGGTGGAGGTGGAGGTATGGGGTATGGTGGAGGTGGTGTTGCGGATGTGGTGGTGGTGCATTGGATGGGTGCTTGTAGTAGTGGTATGGTATTGTGTGCGGTGGTAGCTCTTGCGGTGTGCAATGATGTTGAATTTGGTGGTAGCAGGGCGATTTTGTGGTGGTGGTGATAGTGGTGAGATGTTGCTGTCGGGTGGTTGTGGTGGCGACGGCGACAGTGACAGGGATGGGTTGATCTGTGACCAATTATTGTGGTCGGGATTCGGAGTTTCGGATGTATATGACCAATTATTTATTAATTTGTAACCAAACACTCAACTGTGACCAAAAAATGTGACCAATTACTAATTTGTGACCTAAAAATTTGATAATGTGTGACCGAAAAATTTTCGTGACCCGCTAATTTGAAAAACTGTGACCTACAATTTGTGACCTTGAAATAAGCTGTGACTTGTAAAAAAAATTCGAAATAATCTTTGACTTAATAATTTGTAATATGTGACCAATAAATAATTTGTGACCTTAATTATAAATATGTGACCATTAATTGTATAATTGTGATTTTATTATATTTAATTAATAAATATATTTAATTAATTATATATAAACCTGATTTTTGAATTTTTAAACTATAAAACTGATTTTTGAATTGATGTAAATTATACACCTTAATTATGAATTTTTTCCTTTGAAGAAGTTGTGCCTCTTTTATGTTTAGCCCAAATGCAGGAATTGATAAGTCCAACTAGGCAACCAGCAGACCATTTCCTCCAATTGTCATACGAAATTGAAATTCCAAATTCCAAATTGAAATTAATATTATGTGTTGTAAAAAAAAATTAATATAGTATTGGTTATTTATTATTGTGTGTTCATATTTGAACATGCATAAAAATTTATGGTAATCCAATTACTTATTATATATGAATATATAAAGAAAAAAAAAGATTTTATTTCAATATATTTAAAGGGAGATTTTTTATTCTTCCATTTTTATTAATCCTATTAAAAAAAGAGAGAAAACTCTATTAAAAGATTTCTCACTTCTATATCTATATTGAATGTAACTTCCATTATTAATTTAAAATAAATGCTATGGATTAATATGACGAACATGATTATTACGTAATTTTTTTGTTTCTAAATATGTTTAGATAATATACTTTTTTTTTTTTTTTTTTTACTTTTCAAGGTAAAAATGTTTATTTTACAGACAAAATGAGAAGTTTTTCATTTTACAAATTATTTATGTAACTTTAATTTACTTATAAGTAAACATTTTAAACTTTAAAGCACAATAATACCAAACCAAACCTAAACCTTGTGGCTATGTTACGATTCTTGTTTACATAAATTGATCCATTTCTGCAAGATAATTCGCCCTCCGAGCAATATATTTAAAAAAAATAATAATAATAAATAGAAGGTGAGAGAGAGGAAAAACACTACATACAAGATCGGAATCTTTCTCATCGACTTGACTAGCAATAGTTGTTCTTCTCTTACATACAAAGCCCGATTAAACAAAACTGTATTCAAGTCCTTTCAGTAACAATCTTTACTCAAAAATATTTTTAGGTCTTGTGTGATGTGTGACCTTAAACTTAAAGTGCAACTATACAATCGTTGTGATTTCAGATAAAAACTCCCTTGTAATGTTTTCGAAGAGGCACATAGATAAGTTGTCAATTAGCAGAAAGACAGCAATATTTTAGAAAATGCATCTAGAAAAATTGTATCTCCTTAAATGATGAGAAAAAGTATTTCAAGTGGATAGATTTAATCAGTTGCTTTGTAAAACAAGCACAAAAACTTTTCATATGAAATATACAGAGGTCTTAACTCATCAGCATTGTAGTAACAAGACCGAATAATAGAATTCCTAACATGTTTATGAATAAAGATCTCCAGTATAGATCATGTACAAGTGCATTCTGATGAAGATTTACACAGCGCATGCAAAAGCAACAATTCTACATCATCAAATACAATGATCAGATGAAAAAAAAAACCCATGAATTCTTAAGATTGTCAGAAGCTCTTTTCTCAATCTCATCAAATTTTTCATACAACGGTGAATGCTGATTGAATAGTAGACGATAGCCGAGAAGTAAGGTTCTGGGTGGCAAATGCTTGAATCTGTTTCTTAGCATCTGGAGAAAAGGATAAAATTATTGCTCAAGGAGATAAATTATACAAGTAAATGTTTTAGTGTACATAATATTAGTAAACTGCAAGAATGAAATTTGTGCTCATTGTCCAGAATACAGAAGGAAACGCCTCAGTAAAGAATAGAATCAATGAAGTTGTCAAGTAGCTTAGAGTGCCAGGAACTAATATAAATTAGCAGTGTATTTTATCACCAACAATATTCACCTCAACAGCCACTATATTATAATTAGCAAAATAATTATAAAATATTGTATTAAGTGTCATGAAACAGTAAAGATAAGCAATCTTTTTAGTGTGAACTCAAACTTTTCTCTACATATACCACAAAACATTTTGTGCATTTTGAAACATATAAGATGCCTTTTAACAATTGATCAATGCAAAACATAGTAAGACCATGTACCTTTTCGGCATTTAGTAAAGCCAACAATGTTGGCAATGCTCAGGATCAAACAAACCCCGACAACTAGAACATAATCAGCTTGAAACCTTATGAGAGAGAATATCCCAAAGAAGATCCACACAACAGCCTACAAACAAAAGAAACACTTTAGGTGGATTACATTCAAACAAATAGGAAGGCTTTGCAACGGGGTGCCAATATACAAAATGTTTTTGACCAAACAATTAAATGTATGCAATAGAATCTCTGCTCAAAATTCACAATCATGGAAATTAATAGTTATTTTATCTTTTTTTCTCAGAAAAATAATTCCCCTATATCAAGCATTTGCTTATATCCTTTTTAACTATCCTTTGCAAGCATGGCCATATATTAGTCCAGTGGAACATTCAAATGTGAGAACTTTGAGATAGTTGATTCAAACATATTTACTCACTGTAAGGTATAAGGTCCACCAGAACAGCCATGAATCCTTCTTGTTCATCCGTGCGAGTGACTAAGAAATAGCGAAAAGTACAGTAAGACATACGTGAATTCATGAAGCAATGACCAAAGTACAGAAGCATAAATCATCACTGCTCACCTCTTGGTCAAGGCATTCAAATTTCCATACGCTTTCACCATCTTCATTTATTTCATTCCACCACCTTAAACCCACCAAGATGCGTCCACTTACATTCTTGACAACCCAAAAATCAAGTGCAGATAGGAGTACAGTAACCACAAAAATGATGACAAAATTATCAACAAAGAAAGCTGAAAGCATATAAAATGCCAAAGCTGCAGCCTGGAACAAAAGAAACAATGACATAATGTAACAAAACTTGCTGACGCAGATCAAAATTAGACAGTACTTAAACAATCACAAAAACATATACTCGACCTTGAAGACCACGTGGAAGAAGCATATCCGCGGATGAGCATAATTCTCCCCTGCAGGCTAAGAACAAAAAGAAAGAAGTTGGAGATAAGCTCTCTGGAATGATGATTATGTTTACTCGTCTCTGTAAGTGTGTGTTGGTGGGTTGGAGGGATTGAGATTACAAGTCATCAATATCTATTTATTTAGAGATATTAATATACTCAAGAAGCAACATCTCCAGTCTCTTGAATGACTATAACCCACTCTCTTTTCCGTTCAATGTTTTGCTTATCAGCATATTAACACTACTCTTTCTTCTAGTCAGAGACTCAGAAGGCTGCTTTGATTGGAGTAAGTGGGTAACAGTTAAGAAAAAACTCCAACTAAATATTTTAACAGTCAATTTCCAGAATCAGCCGTTGTAGTTCCCCCCAACCCCCAACCCATCTCACCTATTTATATTCATGTAACTGTAATCCAAACAATTTAAATAGCATTATCAGTTCTGAGGATCTTTTCATTTGAAGTTTATTGAACACAAGTTTGGATGAAAATGCGAATCATAAGATGAACCCCAAAAAGAGAAATATATCACATAGCAAATTCCTTAACTTTCCAAAATGTATCATTTTAATCAAGGTAGCGTCCCACAGAATCAAAATCACTAGAAAAAAGAGAAATTATGCTCCGCAAGGAGACACATAATCACTGGTCAATCTGCTAAATCAATATTGTTGCATTCCACCGTACAAGCTAAAAGTATAGTAGCATTTTTATCAACTTGCGTATGTCATCTCCATATTTATATACGCAGCAATAAATATCACTTTCCACATCCACCAATTGCAAGTTTGCAACTACTCAACATGAATCCAATAATCTCTCAAGACTTCCCCTTTGAAAATAGAACTAATCGAGGCTCTCCATTTAGGTTTAATGTAAGAAAACGAAATAAAGTAACAGATATACAGAAGTACAGAACTAAAGGTGTAATCTATTTTAAACAATAATCACAAACTATTCATAAACAGTGTAGCCATTACACAGCGGAAAGTCTACGGATTGGGCGTGAAATTAGGGATGTAATGAAAACTTACTGGATTCAGATCCATTCTGGGAATTACAGCTCAATCGCGTCCTTCAATTCAGCAGCTTTGAACGTTTTTCCAAGGTTCTTAGAAATTAACAGATTTCGCTTCGAAGCAAATTTCTTTTATTTTTCCGCGGTTTGACAATGGAAATTTAGGTATCGGAAGTTAGGCAAGTTATAAAAAACTGCATCGTTTTGCTTTTATATTAATTTACACTTTTTTTTTTTTCCTTTTTTTTTCCTGACTTTCCTCCCGTGTTTGGCTAAGCCTGAAAAAACAGTTAACCTTATTTCGAAAGTAAATTTATAGGCTTAATCGCACAAAACGTCCCTATATTTGCATTATAGTGTGCAAAATATTCATACGTTTTAATTTTTTGCATTTTCACCCTTATTTCCACATTTCATTGCGAAAAACATCATTTTCACCAATTTTAATGTAAAATGACTGATATACTCTTCTATTTAAATTAAAAAAAATAAAGAACAAATTGCAATCTTACTCTTAAATTTTTTAAAAAGTACAAATGAGTCCAAATAAGTTATGAAAAAACTTAATAGCACAAAACGTCCTTACGTTTGGCCTGTAGTGTTCAAAACGTTCCTACATTTTAAATTGGTGACAACTGACAAGAACGTTTTTCTGAATGAAACGTAAAAATAGGGATGAAAATGCAAAATTTTTGAAACGTATGAATGTTTTGCACACTACAGGCCAAATGTAGGGACGTTTTGTGCTATTAGATGTTATTAAAATATTAAAAGTAACAAAAAAATTATTTCTCTCTTCTCTTCTTCTCCAAATGGGGCGGCCACCTTAGAAGCTAAAAACTCTGACAACTATCTTTCAAATCTGTTGGTATGAAGATTGGATCTTCGGTGGTATGTCTAGAGGAGAATGATGGCATTTCAATGGTATGGAGATCCAACAGTTTGAGCGATAGTTGGTCGGAGTTTTTTGGCTTCTAGGGTGACGACCCCATTTGGAGAAAAAGAGAAGAGAGAAATAATGTTTTTGTTATTTTCAATATTTTAATAACGCTTAATAGCACAAAATGTCCCTACATTTTAAATTTTTTGCATTTTCATCCCTATTTCTACGTTTCATTGCGAAAAATGTCATTGTCACCAATTTAAAATGTAAAGACGTTTTTCACACTACAGGCCAATCATGGGGACGTTTTGTGCTATTAAGCATTTTCATAACTTATTTGAACTCATTTGCACTTTTAAAAAAGTTTAGGAGTAAGATTGTAATTTGTTCTTTATATTTTTCTTTTCTTTATTTTTTTTATTTAAATAGGAGGGTATATCAGTCATTTTACATTAAAATTGGTGCAAATGACGTTTTCCGCAATGAAACGTGAAAATATGGGTGAAAATGTAAAAAATTAAAACGTATGGATGTTTTACACATTACAATGCAAAAGCAGGGACGTTTTGTGCGATTAAGCCGAAATTTATATATATATATATTTTTTTAATTATTATTTTAAGTTAAAAAGTAACTTATTAAGAAATTATTTGTTATATCAATATTTGTTTTTTGTTGAACAATATTATGTCAATATTAATAGCTCATGCATTTTTAAAAAACCATTTATTTTAACGTTTTTTTTCCACTTAAAGAGCCTGTTTGATAGAATTTATATGGGAATAATTATTTATTGAATAATAGTCTTTAAAGAATGTGTGATTAAAAAGTAAGGAAATCTTAGTGGTTTTTGTATAGAATATTTTATTATGTGAATGTGTGGTAGAGAATAATACTGTAATAAATAATTTAAATTTTTAAAGGATGACGAACAAAAAGTAAACTTTATAAGCTCAACAAAACATGCTTAAATTGATTTTAGATAATGACTCGAATTTATTAATTTAGCATGTTGGCTTCAAAAAGTTGAGTTTAAAATTAATAAAAGTTCTTTTTTTATTAGTAAAAGTTAAAGATAAGTAAATTATTAGCATTGAATTTTTCTTCTCCTTAAAAAAAAAAAAAAAAAAAAAATTGACTTTGCCGAACATGCTCTAATTTCAATTTGATGGATACATTGAAACTTGGGAAGTTTGGAGTTGCGATATTTAATCTTTTCTCAATTCAATTTTTATTTATTTATTTATTTTGAAATAAAAGATTAAACAAATTTGATACATTTATATAAGATAGTTATTGATACCTAATCCTACATAATAAAAATAAAGTGCTTCTTTGATAATTTTTTTAAAATTTCATCGACTGTTCAATGGGTCAAAATCAAACTTCAAATTTAACCACACATCTCATATAACTCACAATTTTTATTTAACTTTTCAACTATATATATACTACATTAACTTTTATCAAAATCTGCAATTAAAACCTTTGGCAAACAATTTATAAGCATTTAAAAATTGCCTATGGAGTGATGAACCTAATCATCTCATCAAAAATGGAATTCATAATACGGTGAACGTAAATTGCTGACATAAAATCAAGAACTACGGCCGTACACAGTCATAAAATAGATGTCCAGGAACAAACATGGATGATTTAAAGAATCTATTAAGCTAAAGTGCCTCCAAAAGATGATCAATCCTCAAATAGACACCTTACTTACTCTAAAGGAATCCATAATCTCGCGAATCTCACTTTCCTCTTCCGCAAATACTTTCTCGGGTGTCTGTATTCTTAATTCATATAATCGGTTGTTCTCAACTCCAAGAACTGAAAGATAGCGCCGATTCCATTCCAGACGGGCCACCCGTTCCTCTGGCATCACAGCCAATTCATTGTTGTTCGCGTATGACTTTATGTTCACCTGGTCATATCAAAAATGTAATCAGCATCAGACAATAACTTTATAATTTCACTTTGCTATGAAGAAACAAACTCAGACCAAATGCCTCGAGTATGTAATTATTATGAACTGGAAATGCTCCAAAACTATTGCATCCGTACTTTTTTGCATAGTACAATCCCAAAATTAGTGTAAGAAAGAAGCCTAACGAAGAACTCACCTCGACCTCATAATATAACCTTCCATCGTTAGCTACTCTTGAGGACGTAGAAAGAATACTTGATTCACGCCTAACACCAAGTCTAGTAGACATGAACTCTGTCAAGTACTGTCTAAGTACTTTCTTTCCTGCTTCTTCTGGTGAACCCAAATCTTCTACGCTCTTGTACCTGGATGATGAAGGTGATGATATGTCCACCGAGAGATTTTCATCAAGAACATAAGGATCCCTGAAGAATATTTCGGCCCCAGCACCACGTACTTGGATCCAGTTCTGCGGGTACTTTAATGAATAGCCGTCAAAAGTATCTATGTATTCCCTGGCGGAACCAGCTTATTGAAAATGGGGGGTCCAGATTCGAAAATACATAGGTGACGGGGTGGGGGCCGACGGGGGTTCGGGGGCAGCGCCGCCCCCGAAATTTTTTTTGAAAGAAACTACAAAAATGAGAGGAAACAAAAGCTCACCAATTGAATCATTTACCTTCTCTGCGGATAATACATCAGTGTAAATATTACTAATAAGTTGAGAATTAACGTAAAATAAGTGGAAGAAATAAGATTAACTTTTTTCGCAAGTTTATTTGTAATAAAATAGAAGTTATCATTCTTCAATCCTTCCAATTTAGAAAAAAAAACCCAAAAGAAAAAAAAAATTCTCAAAAAAATGGGGGGTCCAGGACTCTCCCAGGACCCACCTTGCCTCCGCTGAACCCAACAGGTTGTGCATATGAAATATTGAGTAAATTAGCTCGTGAGAAGATGCAACCTGCGAGGATTGAAGCCATCACATTTCTTCTTGGAACTGCAAAATCTTTATTCTGGTTATATATTAGAAAATGTTTCGTAAGAAACCGTGCAAATTAAAAATGTCGTGACTAGTGCATATGAGATTACTTCTCGATGTTGCTTAATTGAAGGGTCCATGGCATATGCTGATGTATGATTATGATTTTTGTACATCGTAGTCCAATTGAAAGCCTACGTCAAATGTAGTGACTGCTTTATAGAGCATATATTTAGCTTCTAATATTTATTGGGATGACGCCAAGATTAAGGTTTCCAAACTTTTCTAGATGTGCATGAGCCTTTGATATTTGTCATCATTTCAAGAATGACAGACTATGCTGTGGCTAATTTCAGCAGGTAGCTTCATCTCATCATAGGTTCAAGTTGCAACTGCCATAGGTTCAAGTTGCAACTGCCACAGGTAGCATGTATGTATGCAAGTAATTTTATTTTTTTTGGCTAGAGCACATACTATAGGAACTCTGTTCCAACCCCTAAGTTAATTATAGCCATAAAATTAATTACTTTCTTTTTTATGGTTAACAGTCTAAATGATGGAAAGTAGAAACACTTGGTGTTCGGGCATAAAATGACTCACACAAACTAATCTCTCAACCTTTTGTAAACAGCGAAACTAAATCTAATGCTGACCACAAAACTTTTTGCGTAAATGAATATGATGCAGCAATCACTCATATTCTTTTGGTTGTGGATTGTTTTTGAAGATGGTAGGAATGGCTTCCTTAATGATATAGCATAACATTTTATATATGGATAAACCTTTATATCGTCCTGAACTAGTCATCCCAATGGATTCCATAATGTCTCAGAAATGCGAAACTGGCTCTTTTTCCAGTCTAGGCACGAATATGTTGCCAATATTGAAACTCAATCCAAAAATACCCAATATTTTCTTTCTTTTTCAAGGATATCGAGACAATAAGGTAGAAGCCTACATAAAAGTTTTCTGCTTTCCCTAATCTGGGCAGGAAACATTCATTCTTGAATTGGTCTGAATCTGTAACGACCAAGTACTTTCTCAGTTTCTCCATCTTGCTCGCTGCCTGGCTATTCATGTGCAGCCGTTAGCTTATGTGTCTCTATTAAGGGAGAGGTCTTGGGTTTGAATTGCTGAAACGAAAGGAATACCATGTTGGGACACAACGAATGTAAGCTAACGGCTGAACAATGCGTGATCAGACAAGACGGGGAAAGCATGTGGTCCTTACAGTTCCCTTTCCAGTTTGCTGAAGACATTTTAACCATAATCATATCAAAACTTCATTATCTTTCTCTTAATCATAATCCCAATCAGTTTATCCCAACAAAATGCACTTCTGAATATTATCATTGATAAAGTAGCATCTTTATGAAAATTAAAAGAATTAAACGCCACAGCAAACGGGTAGGAAATTTGGGGTTAAAATTTTATTTCAAAGATAGGTAACAATAGTACATAAAGCCAAGTGTGACAATCATAAGTTCAATACTACATGAATATAGATAGCTGGAAAAATCTGCAACGCCAGATAAAATGCAATTAGAACATAAATGGAAGGACTCACCCTGTCTAATTTACAATAAATGGAAGATCGGCCGGTGCAATTTCTGTGGTGGGGTGAAACTAATATGACAAGTTCATTAGAGGAAGACCTGTCCAGCTTCGGGGAGTTCGAGATCGTGGGCAGAAGCTGAACTCTTACGAGGATGCTGGCCATTGTGTTTGTTTAGATTGACAATGAGTCATCCACTAAGATGTGCACAATAAAATAGAATTAGTTTAAATGAGTCTACTTGTCTACGTTTAGATAGTACAATCGCATCTTTATATCTACTTTAGGATGATTGTCATCAGGGACGAATCCAACATGACGTGTCAGCTAGGGCAGTTGACTTTGACCATTGACCCTCGACAGTCAACGATCGTAATAGCCCAGTTTGACTGGTCGTTGATTAAATAATATTAAAAATTATTCGATATATATGTAAATGCACTGAAACGTAAAAATTATATTTATATGAAAATATAATTCAATACAAGCCAAAGTACTAAAAAAATATACGATACAACATTACTCTGTAATAGTAAACTTAGACAACTGCATTCTACGAGACCTCATATTTTGAAATCGTCGCAATATTGCCTCGTTCTCAAGTTTTTTAAAAATATCTTTCTCCACGTAAACCTAAATGCTCCAATTTATCTTTCAATTAACATAGATTAACAAAAAGAGTATTCATTGTTCAATTGAGCCAAACCCCTTCTCTATTAAAAATTCCAAATTCCCAAATTTCTTAATTTCTCAACTTTCACAAATTCCTAATTCCCTAATTTGCTAACCTAAATTCCCAAATCCCGATTCCCAATTCCCAAATGGCAAATAAAAAATAAAAAATCCTAATTCATAAACCAATCCATAATATCAAATTCATTATTCATAAATCATAAACCATAATTCATAAACTATAATTCAAAAAACCCTAATTTATAAAACCTTAATTCATAAACCAATTACCAAATACCAATCCATAATTCATAATTCATAATTCATAAATCATATTTCAGTTTGATATTCCCACTAATTCACACTACAACAAATGCCCTTTTGCAATACTTAAAAGGCAACATTTATGTATTAAATGTTGCTAAAGGGGTCAATTGCAACATTCGAATAGGTGAATGTTGTCATTGCGTAACATAATTGAGATTTGGCAACATTTTTTAAGTAAATGTTGCGATAGACCCCTTTTTGCAACGTTTATTTAGTGTTGCAAAAAATAAAACTTTTGGCAACGTTTATAAAACGTTGCAAAAAACTTTATCTTTTGCAACGTTTTTTAAACGTCGTTAAAAGAGTCTTTTGTAACGTTTATAAAACGTTGCGAAAAACTTTATCTTTCGCAACGTTTTATAAACGTTGCAAAAGACAAACCTTTTGGCAACATTTAGAAAACGTTGCGAAAAGTTAAAAGTTTTGGCAACGTTTTATAAATGTTGCCAAAAGATCTTTCTTTTGCAACGTTTATGAAATGTTGCTAAAGACAAACTCTTTGGCAACGTTTAAAGACAAACTCTTTGGCAACGTTTTATAAACGTTGCCAAAAGATTTGTCTTTTTGCAACGTTTAATAAATGTTGTAGAAAGAAAATACTTTAGGTGAGCTTGGATTTTGGGTTAAAAGGAAAAATCGATAGAAATCGACCCGATCCAACCCAACCTAACCCAACCCAAATACATTAGAAAATTAAAAAAGAAAAGGTAAAAACATTAATTCAAACCCAAACCTAATTATTCTAATCCATTTCCACTTTCGTGTTCTTCCTCCCGTTCGCTCGTCCCCATTCCCCAATTCGCCCAAGCAGGCAGCAGGCCAGCATCATGAATGACGAGCCACGACTAACGAGTCCAGTCCAATGCTCCTCCATAGCCAGCAGCAGCCCAGCACTATCGTGGTATGTATTTTCAATTTTGGCAGTTTGGTTGAATATTTTTATTTCTTTGATTGTAGCCCGTTTTGGAGGTGATTTTGTGTTTTTTTTTCAGTTTTTCTTTTCAAATTTATTGACTTAGACAATTGATTGAAGGTGAACAATTTTTAATTTATTTTTCTGTATTTCCTATAGTCCAGAATTCATCTGCAGTCATTGTTAATTTCTGTCGCGAGTCAAATGGCCGACATGGGCTAGACACTTGGATATGGGGCAGGGAAGAAGGCCCAGTCAAGGAGCAGCAAGGCGGGGCTCCAGTTTCCCATGGGTCGTATTGCCCATTTTCTCAGGGCTGGGAAGTATGCAGACCGTGTTGGCGCCGGAGCTCCTGTGTACCTCGCCACCGTTCGTGAATACCTTGCTGCAGAGATGTTAGGTCAAGCAAGCTTTAGTTGAAATAGTATTTTGTTTATGTTGTGCTTATTTCAATTTTCAATTTTTTGTTGTAGTTGTTAGTTGGACTATGCTAGATATGTGAATATAATTAAACTGAGTGGATTCTAGTTCTGTTTAATTGATGAATAGCTAAGTTTCAAGAATATTGAGGTAACAATTCCTTTTTCAAGTTTTCATATCTAGAACTCCAATTACATCAATGTTGTGCTGCTCAATGCATAATTTAATTTTTTTTCAGTTTAATTAAATGGGAATGAAATTCTGTAGCTTGATTCGAAGTTATTATTACTGCTACTGCTACTACTAGACTGGAATTTAGATTGGGTGAAGAGAAATTCAATGTTGTAGCATTGTAACTCACTTTTTATAGACTTCTCTTGATCAATTAATGGCAATTTTCCTATTATTGTCATGAAATTTCAATCTGCCTCCATTTTTTTTTACTTGATTCTAACTATATGTATGTTTGGATAGGTTCCATAATTCCAGAATGAGATGTTAGCTTTATGCTCCAAGTCTCCTTTTATCATGAATTCCTAAAACAACTCCGCAATGTGAAGTAGGTAATGCATAATAGAAACTCGAAATTATAATTGCTTTGGCAATTCTTTTATGTGATGTAGGTATTGCATTATATGAAAATCGAAATTGCAATGTATTTTTCTGGAAGCTAATTATGATTATCTTTGAACAAGTGTGAATATGGGAAATATTTTTAAGGTTATTTCACTTGTGAAGTATCAGAACAATTTAGATCATAAATTCAGAGTAATGATGTTATTTTCCCAGATTTTCCCAAATTGTTAGCAAGACTGCTGCTAGAATTTATGGGTTGAATATACTTGCTGAAGACATACAGGTAGGTTTGTAGACTTCTAAGTTGATAACTTGATATTTGATAGCATGTGAAGTCTCACATATTAATACACAGGAACATGTGTATTTTATCATTTGTCTTCCTTGTTCCTGTCCAGGATGATTCTGATAATGTCACTCGCTTCCTTATGCTGGCTAGGGAACCTATTATACCAGGCATACCAGGCACTGATAAACCTTTCGAGGTTTGCTACCACATATAACAACTGTAGGAACTTGAAAAGAAATGCAGCCCCTGTTTGGCAAAGCTTTTTTGAATTATAAGCTAGTCAAACTTCATTTTTTACCCACACGTCATTGGACCCACAACTTTTATCTATTTTTTAATGACACATTTCATGGGATCTATCGGCTTATAATTTCAAAAAAGCTTTTTCAAACAAGGGCATATATCTCGATATCTCGACTTCATTTTTATACTCTCTTTGCAGTCATTGTGCAACTAGTTATTTGTCATATTATTCATTTATCAGACAAGTATAGTCTTCTCACTCGAGGAAGGTCCAGGAATGCTTTTCAAAGCACTTGCTATTTTCGCCATGAGGAATGTTAACCTTACAAAGGTGAGTTTTTCTTTCCTTGATCCTGTAAGCGTCGTCTCTGGTCAGATATTGTCCATGTCTCAAATACAGTGTTAATTTTCTGCCTATGTAGATTGAAAGCCGTCCACTGCAGAAGCAGACTTTGCCAACACTTGATGACAGTACCAATGGATTTCACAAGTACATGCACACCAAACTGTTAATATTTTGTCATTAATCTTGTAAATGAAGTCGCATAAACATGTCTACATATAAATGTACTGCATTTTTTTATAGTAGACGCATATTTGGTTCCAATAGACGCTTGATTACCAATTGCATCTCTAAACATCTGGCTATTTTATTACTTTGCAAGCATTTATTTCTAATCAGACATCACATTCTGGCAGATATTTCCCATATCTTTTCTATGTTGATTTTGAAGCATCCATGGCTGACCAAAGAGCCCAAAATGCTCTTGGTCATCTGAAGGTACGATTTGCAACCATCTTAAGATCCTATCTGAAGAAATTATATATTGTCCATGAAGCTATATAGGGTAGGCTTTTTCCCCTAATCCTTATTGGATTAGTCTTGACACATTAAATTTGTTTGGTTCCTTTTCTTCCAAGTTTATACTGTTTTAAACTTCCTAATTATAGTAGGCTCTTGAATTTTTCTGCTGGTTTAACTTTTCGAGTTACATTGGGTTTTGGACTTTCTTATTGATATAAGTTTCCTAGTTAGAATTGTTCTGAAGTCTTAGGTTTCTAGAGCCTAGTTATAGGCCAAAATCCAACAAAAACATTGATTGAAGAACTTTATTCTTTAGTACAGAAATTCTAATTTGTTGAGATTTAAGTGTAAAGCACTAATTCTCTAGTATTTACTAGGATCTGACGGCTTAATATGGGAAAATCTGGATTTGTTATACCGAAAGGTGGATTAATATTTGCTAACAATTTTGTTGTGGTTTAATGGTAGAAAGGCAGTTTTCCAGGTTGGATGGCATCCAAATATTGAATTGAATGTTTCGCCTACTTGTCTAAGTTGTTTGGTTGAAATGTTGTCTTATCGGCTTAATGATTGTTGTTATTGTCTTGCCGGCCTAATGAATTATTTTTGTTGCCTTGTTGGCTTACTAAATTATATTTTTATTGTCGTTAGAGCAATAGATTTTGTGATAGAGGAATTTTATATTTCAAAACTTTGTCGGGAATAACTTCAAATTAAATGAATTTGACTTTAGTGTAATATAAAAATTTATTATATTGACTTTTAAATTTTAATCCGTGCGCCAAAAATTCCTAGATCCGCCACTAGATATATTTTATTGCTTGACGAATCAAGTATTTCTATGCTTGGATCCTTTAAGTTGTCGAATAAAAGTAATACATCATTTGGGGAACTTTAATGTCTTACATGCTGATGATATTTTGATTAATTATTCTGTTGTTGACGTCAGTTTGTGTTTTGGGTTTATATTTACTTCTTCATTTGCTATTTCTGTCAATTTTTTGTCTTGACCTCAGGGGGTACTTGTAGAGCATAATCCAATATTTTCATGGCCCTTTGTTGACTATATATATATATTTTCCTGGAATATGAACTGTCATAATTTTGTTAAACTAAAAAAAGTACAGGGTTTTTTGTGATTTAGGATCATACCTGGGTTAAGATCTGCAAAATATCCGACCCTTCACTAAAAAAAGTACAGGGTTAAGATTTTCTTTGTAAATGGTGTATGAACTTTGTAGATTAGGGAGTTAATTAATTCAATAATAGCTGCTGTTACCGTTGCAATCTATGAGTGTTAATTAATTTTTTGGTCTTTACAGGAGATCCTGGATCAAATTGCTAATGTAGACTTAGTGTTGAATCTCAAGTGCACAGAAGATTGCTTGGTGAAGAAATCACCAGGGAATGCAATCTACACTCCTCAAGAATACCACTGCATGGCTTGCTCGGGATTTGTTCCAAGTTTTGGGCTACAGAATGATCCTCAGAGATCTTCCGATGCTGACAAGGATACTGGCTAGAAGTCATTAAGTATCTACATCAAGAATATCCAGAAGCTTCATTATTTGTTGTGGGAACTATTATTTAGGTAGTGTTGTATCACATTCTAATATTCAAGTTTATGGATTCAAAAATTTATAATGAAATTATTAGTTTTTATGCAATACCAAAATTTGTTCAAAATGAGTCATTTCAATTTTGCGCGAGTCATTTACATAATTTGTTGTATTAAATAAAATAAAAATAAAAAAAAGGATGGATATGGCAACGTTTTATAAACGTTGCCAAATGGGGGACTTTTGGCAACATTTTTAAAACGTTGCAAAAAGTGGACTTTTGTCAACGTTTTAAAAACGTTGCAAAAAGTCTCCCACTCTACGACAACACTGAGATTTGCAACATTTGAAAAACGTTGCAAAAGCCTTTCAACAACATTTTTGGAACGTTGCAAAAGGCTTTTTTTCTTGTAGTGTCATAAATGATAAACCAATTAAATTAAAACCATAATCCAAAAAAAAAAAAAAAAAATGGAGAGTGGAAGGAACATTACCTCTCACCGTAGACCGCAGATAGACAGTCACAGGCAGTGGCAAGTCCTCCCTAGTCCCTCCCTCGCAGCCTCGTACTCCGGCAGCAGTGACCGGAACTGAAGAAGCTGTCGCCCATCGCACTCACCGCGAATCCAACCAATAAAAGGCCAATCTCCTTGTCAGTCGCTCCAGTCTCCAGTCGGACCAGTCCTCGCCAGTCACTCCAGTCCACGACTCCACCGTCCAGACTCCACCATTCCACCAGTCCACCGCTCGTCGCCAGTCGCCAGTCGCCAATCGCCCAAGTCCCAAAACCAAACCCCAAGTCTCCACACTCTTAAAGAAAACGATTTGGGAATTAGGGATTGAATTTGGATTATTGGATATATAATTGGATTTGGATAATTGGGTCTTTTTAATTGGGCCGTTATTTTCAATTGAGCCTTTTTAATTCATAAACCATAAGCCATTAATTTAACCCCAACTGCCCAAAACACAATTTAAAAAAAAAATAAAAATTGGCCCAACCCACACCAAAGGTCGTCTTCTTCGTTGGCTTCTTCCCTCCCCGGCGCAGCAGATTAGTGACCAGCAACCTCCCCGGCGCAGCAGATGCTGGCAGATCCAGCACGCGCGATCGCGCAAGCTGGCTGGGTATTGGCTCCGCCACTGGTTGTCATGCTATCTAGACGTCAAGCATATCCAAATAACCATGTCATTATCACATTGAATTTCATATTATTTTCGATCTGAAAACTTATGCACAAGGGTAAGTCCACCTTTAAAACGTCCTTCGCTATGAGTATTGGACCGGAACCAAATAAGGGGAAGATTCCCTACCATTCATCCCTGTCATTGTTTCCGTTAAATTCACTTAAAAGAGGCCAAAATGGTTAATTGTAAAACGGCAAAACAATCATTCCATACTCATCCACTCATTAATGAGGTGTTTGTCTGGCGAAATGGCGAACACAAGAAACGAACAATTACCTCCTTCCAGTACAACCCACAATCGCCATTGATTGTGCACGACATCACCCACGATTGGAGCAATTTCTTTCACTATAGCTCTCTCACCACGAAATTCTATTGATCATTTTGCAAACATAAGTTAAATCTTCAATATTTGTAGTTCGATTTTAACCCCTAAATATTTAAATTTTGAAATGAGTTTCTCAAATTAGTTGATTATGTTATATGCATAGTTTCCTCATATGTTTATGAAGGATGTATTTTGGAGATACACACAAAAGGTTTACTTGTTACTAATCTAGTCTAGCCTATGTTTTTCTTTAAATCCATTGTTTCACTCGTATTTTCAAAGATTTGAACAATGAAAATAGATGGTGAGTACCTGATCGAATTGATCAAGTCATGTAGGAACAATGTTCAAGCCTATTAGTCTAATTCATAGAAATAATGAGTCACCATTGATATCCACACATCTGAATCGTCAAATGTTCGGGAGTTCCTCTATTCAATCATTTTCCTTCTTCTTGTTGCTGCTCCTACAACAAGAGATTTTGAACATGAAGCTCTCGAATATGGTTAGTGTCCCATGACAACGTACACCATCCATTACCACGACCTCCACTGCTAAAGTACATCAAGAAAAGAAATTGTGATGAGGTGTGCACTGTGTGATGAGGTTGGACATAACAAATGAAGGTGCAAACGAAGGGAACCACTAGCTGGGAATTGAAATTTTATGTACCTTGGATGCTAGTCTTGTAATGGTGTTTTTGTGTTTACGCACCCAAAAATAAGTTCATTAACTCCTAAAATTAATGTAGTAGTGGGAGTAAGGGTCAATCCCACGAAAAGTATGTGATTTAACGTGTTGTAATTTACATACAGTTATGGGAGGATTTTGTGAGAAATCACGAGAATTGTAAATAACACAATTGATAGCAATGTAAATTAAATTGATGAAATTAATTAGAGAACTAACCTTGATCTAAGTCCACTCCGCCATTGAAATCTCATAATTGATCATTGATACACGAGAAAAATTATTAATTCATGTTCTGAGCATTCATCGTTGGTGAAAAATTATATTTCTCCTTCTTAATTATAATAAATCAAATTCAAGCAATTCAATTAACCCTAATTGTCAAATAACCCTAAGCAAGCATCAAGATTTAATTCAACAATTGCAATGGGAATGAGAGAAATCGATGAACATGATAATATAATCATAGAGAATTAGATTTAACCATGAAAAATATTCTTTTTAAGAATTAACAATTCCTAACGTAGTGAACTATTAATTCCTAGTTGCTTCACGAGTTAAATCAATCAAACAATTACGGATTTGATGATTAATCTAGCAATAGATTGAAAAATATGAAAACTATCAAGATCTAGCAATCAAACATTCAATCCAAAGAAATATACGCAAAAGAACATTTAATACTGGAAAACATGAATTAAAACCTGAAAATAATGTAGATCTCACAATTTAAATGATTTCAAGGCTTCGTTTTTTTCGATCAAGACTTGAAAGTTTAGTTGCACATGATAAAAACCTTGTAAAAACCAAAAAAGAAGTTAGGGAGGCGTCTCTGGTCGTTCTGGTCCAGATTTAAGTTCAAAAGTAGGTGTTGCATCTAAAGTGGGAAAAGTAATGCAAAGGGGTTGTTGATGCAAATCTGGAGCTGCAAGCTCCTTCAAAGTCCGATTGTTAGCCATGGATCCTTCTTCCTCTGATTCCGAATAAACTAAACTTAAAAAAATAACTTATATAAAAGAAGGAGTTGATTAAATAAATGTTCGCTGAACTTATACCTAAGTTACTACTTGCTCACTAAACTTTAAATGTTTACTTAATACTCACTAAGAGTAGGTTTCGTGACTTCATTGCTATATTCCACATTCAAACTAAGGGCATGTTTGATAGTCCATTATTTTTCATGGAAGTTGGAATTCCAACTTCCACTTTTTACATGTTTGATTGGCCAAATTTTCTTGGCAATTGATTTTCCACCTAACCTCCCAACGTGACCCTATTTCCACCTTTTTTATGAATTGGTTTTCCCACAATTTTGTGATTTTTCGTTTTCCAGGATTTTTTTTTTATTTTGGCAATTAAAACAAATTACATCCTCCAAAAAAAATCTCTTTAATTGACAATTTCCATGAAAACAAAGTCAAAACAATGGTATTCGATTTTTCATTTTTTTTTTTTAACAATTGAAACAAATTCTATCAATTTAATTGACAATTTTCAAGAAAAATAAAGCTAAACGTACACCAAAAAATAGAAAATTTCAATATTTTTCAGCTGAAAAATTATATCAATCAAACATAATTAATTGACAATTCTAAGTAATTCAATTCCCTACAATTCGTTTTATTTCTACCCAAATTCCACATTTGCAATCAAATTTGCAACTCTCCTAGGTTGCTTCCGTGCATTAGTTCTAGACCCTTTCTTACTCGATTTTTCCACTGATTTATTAGGTTGTGCAGATACAAGTTCATCTTGTATGTTCACATTTTATTTGGCTTCCCACCACCCCTTTTTCCTTTAACACTATTCACTTTCTTCTTCTTTTTCTTTTTCTTCACCTCCATATCATTCTTCCAATCAACGTCAGACTCGCTCGAGTTCCACAATATCATCTTCATCATCAATGTATACTCTAGGAGCAGAGCTCTTTCCGCCCAACCTTATTATTTGTACTAGTTGCATTCCCCATTTTTGGGGAGTAATTAGGTGAAAACGGGGTCCACCATGAAGCTGCACCTTGCTTTTTCTCCAAATTCACCAACGGAAAAAAATCCCCATCAACAGAAGTACTGTACTTGTCCAGGAGAGGAAGGTGATTTGAGGAAAAGATTATTTGACAATGGAGCACTTTGAAAATTTGAAGAAGATTAATGGAATTTTTTACAAAAATAATAATAATAGATAAATAAATAAATTTAAGAGGGGGATATGATTCATCAACCATGCTAGGCATACAGGCTTCTCAACAGATACAAAATAGGCATTTCAATTTGAATAATTCTAAAGAGCCAGAACTATTCACCAAAAACAGAAAAACAGACTAGATTCCCCATGTATTTTGTCTATTATACCCTTAACCTTAAAATATTGCAACCAAATCATTATAATATAAAAAGAAATATAATAAGGTCCTAAACTATTTAAAAAATTTATGGATCAAAAACATTTGATAAATTTAACTCCTAATATCATACAAGATTTTATCAATCTAAGAATTGCAAAAAAAAAAAAGTGAATTAAACTATTTAAAATAAGAATTAAAAAGTTTCTTTATAGATTATTTAGATCCAAAATTAAAACATAAAAATACTTATATAGATAGTCAAGCAATTAGAATTAAAAACAATATACGTAAAGAAATTATCAATCTAGAAAAAAGAATTGAAAAATTAAATATAATCATTAAAGAAAAATTCTTAACAAAAGATAGTAAATTCTATAAATTTTATTATGATTTATTAAATACTTATGAAAATATTAGATTTTAAGATTTTGAAGACGGTCATAGCACCCTCCACTCTAATTGGTATCAAAGCCATAGATCATAACATGAAAATAGAAGATTTAGGAAATAAATATAAAATTAAAAAAGAAAGATTTGGTATAATAATAGGAAAACATATAATAAAGAAAGAAACCTTAAAAATCATACTTATAAAACTAAGAAAATATACCTTTAGATATCAGAAAAGATATAATAGAAAAAAGTAAAAAATAAGCATAATAAGAGATTTTATGATATTGGAAATTATTCTAGAAATAATAGACCAAGAAGAATATGCTGCTATAATAGAAAATAATATAAGTAATTATGAGAATTGAAATTTAGAAGATGGATAACTATTATGAATTAGAAGAAGAAAAAGGATATAAAATATTTTATGAACTTATTTCTAATAAATTAAAAATATTAACATTAAATATAATTAAAAAATTATCTAGAAAAATAAAAGAACAAATACTACATAAATTAATTATAGGATTTATAAAAGATAGATAGGTATATGAAATGATTAATAAAGAATTTGAAAGTATTTTATATTACAGAGAAATATATGAATCATCATAAGTTATATGAATCATCATAAGTTATAAAGAAATATATGAATCATCATAAGTTATAGATGAGTAATGATAAAGTAGTTAGAAAACTTAATAATATTTTTAAAAATCTAAACAAAATACAAGAAAAAACCTCAAATATATTAGGAACACCAGAAGATATAAAAGAACCATAACAAAAAATGTTAGGAAAACTAAAGATCAAGAAATTAGAATTAAAAGCAAAATATTTTTAAAACTGTAAAAGATGAATTATCCAATAATGAGATATCTATAAAAAGTTTTGATAAAATGATAGAAGAAAGTAAAAATAAAAAGTATAGGATATCATATTTATTAGAACCTAAAAGTGATAGTTCAAAAATATAATGTCTTTTTCAGAAAATTTTGAAGACTTAAAGAAATTAATAAGAGGATTAATAGATGAAGTTAAGGAACTAAGAGATGAAGTAGGAATATTAAAAATAGAAATAAGAGAAATTAAACAAAATATGAAACCAACAGATAAAAAAGTGGATAAAGAGAGAATAAAAAGAGAAATAACCAGAATATGAAAGAAACTGTAGAAATAGAAGGATATTATGAACCTGGAAGTATGGATGACAAATTCAGAAAAGAAATATTACCAATAATCTTAGAAAGAAATAGATGGTGAATGAAGAAACAGATAATTTAATAAAAAAACTTTGACCAATTAAGTATAGAAGAATTAAAAAATTATGAAATATTAATGAATATTGGTGGAGGACCAACACCTGCACCTGGAAGCACAAGCAACAATCCAAAATTAGAATTTTCTGAATTAGAAGGAGGATATGCACCAATATCACATAGACCTTATAGACAGTACTAAGATAGAATTATACCACAACATAAAATGGAAAAATATAAAGATCAATGTACTCCAAACTCATACTACAATAAACCAATAAATCATGGAGGAGCAAAACTAGATTTAGATTGTAAAATAGACACTAAAAAGCCTTATTACAATGGGCAGATGCAATGATATTATTCTTTTTATATAATCAAAATGATACATGGGAATCTACAGATAGAAGAATTGACTATTTAATAGCATCATTTGAAGGAGATGTAAAAAATTGGTGGGAATGAGTAACTGAAGATACTAAATCATTAATGAGAAGAAATATACAAACAAAATGCAAAAAACCTCACAAGAGGGGATTAAAAAGTTAGTAGAATATATATCAGATGAATTTTTAGGAGAAAATTGGATAAGAAATTTAGAAGAAGAAGCTAGAAAGAAAAATTAAAAGCAAGATTAAGATTGATAAACATTATGATATGTGATATGTGTAAAATAAAAGAATATACATGTTAATTTAAAATTTTCTATTATACTCAATTTTATAGTAACGAAAATCAAAAACCATACTTAGAAATGTATTTTGCTAAATTACTAAGAACATGGAATATATATTTTAAGATAGAATATGAAAGATATATAAAGGATAATCATGTACTAGATACATTAGGAAGTAGAATAAAATTCATATTCGAAAGATTAGCAGAAATATGTAAAAATAGACAACTAATGAAAAAATTTAGAAAATTAACAAGAATCTGCTGCGAAGAGATAGATAAACCTATTAATTGGGGATGTGCACCAGAAAGAAAATATAAAAGAAAGTTCAAATAAAAAAAGTATAAAAAAATATAGACAGTTCAAAAAGAAATATCAAAAACCAAACAGGAGATTTTATAAAAGAAAATATCAACAAAAAAAAAGAGTTTAAAAAGGATAAAAAAAACAATGCAAATGCTGGAATTGTAAAGAAATAGGACATATAAGCCCTGATTGTACCAAAAAGAAGGTTAGAAGTTTACAAAAAGAATATGAAGAAATAGCAAGTGATTTGAAAAAAGATATTAGTGAATATGAAGGAGAAGAAATCTATATATCAGAATCAGAATGAGTCAAGAAATAAAAGAAGTAAAAACTATAGAAAGAAAACAAGAAATAGAAAATTTTGAAGGATATGAATTAAAAGTAACATTTGATAATAATATATTTAGGAAAATAGAAAAATTATCATTAGATTTAAAAATAGGAAATGGGAAATATTAGATAGAATATTTAAGAGAGAAAGAATATCTATAAGTGAATATCATAAGATAGAAAAATCAATAGATATAAAAATAACTTCACGAAGCCATAAATTAGCATTATTAACAAAATCTACAGTTGACCAATTAATGACAAAAGTAAAAGGAAAACAAAAAGAAAAGATACAATATGTTTATCTAGCAGGAATACAACTAATGTTCAAATCTCTATTTAGACAAGAAATAGACTCACCAATTACAGTAAGCTTACATGTGGAAGAATACTAAATACTAGTGATAGTCATTTAGGAAAAATAGAAGGAAATTTAGCATACAAAAAAATTAATATTTACATGTTATCTAAAATATTGTATATCAATAAAAGATAAAGATTTTAATGAAATATTAGGATTACATTTTAAAATACATAGAAATGATATTATGGAAGAAGGAAATCATATCATCACTATAGAATACAGAGCATTATATACATTTACTAATTCAAAGTATGGAAACATTTATTCTAAAAAACTTTATATAGAAATCCACAAAAAATGTAAAGATATATTAAATATTATAGAACCAAACAAACAACTAAGTCTATTACCAGAAATATATGAATTAGAAATATTTAAAACAAAATCGGATGTAACAGAAAAAATAGAAAATAATTCTTTAATAGAATTTAAAGATAGAAAATTAAGAAGAAATAATAGTATATCTATAATACCAGGAAGACCAAGTATAAGTCGAGAAATAATGGTAAAGAGGAATATAGAACGTATGCAAATATATGGAGAATATTTTAATGTAATAGAATATATAAAAGGAAAAAATATCATAATTGATACAGGAGCGACAAATTGCCATATATCAAAAAATAGAGATAAAAGATTAACAAAAAGAAGGGTGGAACCTTATAAATATATCAATTTTGATGGAAAAATACATACTAGTGAATTACAAGTAAAAATATCAATAGTATTAGATGAGACGAAATGATAATACCATGTTATGTAAATAATAGTATGGGAGATCATTACCATATATTATTAGGAATGCGTTTTTTACAAGTTTTGAATCATTATAATATTAATAAAAAATGAATCTATATAACACATAATAATAAAATATTGTTTTGTCCAAAAGAATGAATAATGTAACAACATTTTCATTAGGAGTATATATACAAATTACTATTGTAGAAACTAATATAATCACATGTGTTTTAATAGATATAGGAAGTGATATAATTATTATAAAAATATTTTTGTTAAAAAATTGGAATAATGATAATACTATAAAAATTACAGTTGTTACAGGAATATCAACACCTATAAAAAAGAACAAGAAAAAGATAGAAATTTTATTAGGAAGTAAACAAATAATCATAAATAAAGTATATGCATATGATATACTAGAATGTGATATACTATTAGGAAATGATTTTGTTCAACAATTTCAATATTACCAACAAAATAATTATATAATTATGTTAAAAACACCATGTGAACATCTACTAAAAATTTCAAGAGAATTCAAACCATACAGAGTTCAACCAGCCCAACATGGTGAAATGATAGTACAAAAGTACTAATAAGAACAAACATCAAAATACAAAACATACAAACAACAGAAAAATCAAAGTTAATGGGAGAAATAATAAAAAAGATAGGAGATGTCTATAATGAAAACCCATTAGTTTATTGGAAACCTGAACATCCAAGAGCAAAAATAGAATTAACTGAAAATGTAATAATAAGAGTAAAATCAATGATGTATACTATATAAGATACTGAACAATTTAGAAAACAAATTGAAGAATTAAAAAATATGAAATTAATCAGAGCTATTAATAGACCACATAGTAGCCCAGCCTTTATGGTTATAAAATACTCCGAACAAGTAAGAGGAAAACCAAGAATGGTAATAAATTATAAATAGTTAAATAAATATACAAAATTTGATGGATATTTTCTACCAAATAAAGATGTTTTGATAAATCTTGCAAAATGAAAAGAATATTATTCAAAATGTGATTGTAAGTCAGGATTTTGGCAAATCAAGATGGAAGAAGAATTAATATCATATACGACATTTAGCACGCCTCAAGGTAAATATGAATGGATAGTTATGCCATTTTGATTAAAAAAAAATGTCAAAAAGAAGGAATAGTCTTATCTGAAAAGAAAGCTATTATAGAAAAACCTGAGATAAAATTTCTTGGATTAATTATAGATAAGAATGGAATAAAATACAATCTCATATATCTAAAAAAATAGAAAGCTTTCCTGATAAATTAGAATCTAAGGAACAAATACAAAAATTCTTATGATGTTTAAATTATGCAGAAGGATTTATTGAAAATCTTTCAAAAAAGAGACATAAAATACAAATTTTATTTAGAAAAACTAATATTAAAGGATGGAATGAAAAACATACAGAAATAGTTAGATTACTTAAAGAAGAATGTAAAAATTTACAAAAATTAAGATTACCAAATGAAAAGGATAATTTGATAGTTAATACTAATGTCTCAGATAAATATTGGGCAGCAATATTAAAAATAGATTTAAATGAAATATGTAGATATTCTAGTAGAACTTTTAATCAATCAGAAATAAATTATACCACTCATGAAAAAAAATTATTAGTAATTATTAGAAGAAGAAAGTTGTCATTATTCTTATTATCTAAAAAATTTATTGTTGAAACTGATAATTCTCAAATTGCAGGACTTGTTAGAAATAAATTACCAATGGAACTCCAATATAGAATGTTACATAGATGACAAGCATATTTATCATTCTATAATTTTGATATTATACATACTAAAGGTACAAATAATTATCTTGCTGATTTTTTAAGTAGAAACGTTGAGTTTGGAAATGGATAATATCAAACAAATGATATCAGAGATGAAATCTACCGCAATATATGCCAAAGAAAAAGCAGATGATATAAAAGTTGGGATGATGGCATTATCTGGAATCTTAAGTAATAATTTCAACCTATTATTTGAGATCAGTAAATCTCACGTCAAAGTTGTCAATGAAATGAAAGACAGAATTGATACTCTTGATAGGGATGGCAGCGAGTTGGGTCGGGCCGGCTCGCGAGCCCAAATTTTAGGCTTGGAGAACCGGGCTTTTTTCGGGTCGGAACCGAGCCGAGCCGAGCCAAAGCCCGTTAGAAAAATTGGGGCTCGGCCCGGGCTCGGGCTTTTTCTGAGCCGAGCTGAGTTGGCCCGAATTTTTCTATTTGTAAAATTTTTTCTTTTAAAAAATTCAGTATTAATCTATTTTTTTTACATTTTTTTTGTCGTGGGCCGGCCGTGTGGCTCGCCGGGCTGGCCCAAAAAATGAGGCTCAGCCCGAACCGCCGAGCCATTTTGCCACCCCTAGCTCTTGAAGCATAATTAATATCTACTCATATAAATAAAAATGCAAGGGTTGATGCCTTGACACAATCCTATGATACCAAACAGGAATATCAACAGGTACCAAGAAGTGATCCACCATGCGGAAGCAGCAGTAGACCAAAGAATGATATTATGATCCAAAATTCCAGAAAGATAAGAATTGGTGATAATCCTAAAAAAATTATTATCAATGAAGAACATACGAAATCAATTCGAATACAACCAGATGAAGAAGATAAAATTCATTTGTCTTCAAAATAAGAAGAATATAAAACATTACTAAAATACTTTATGAATTACAAACAAGTGATTCATATTTTATTTCACCAGGCGATCACGTTTATCTAAGAATAGTTATGATGAAAGAATATGATCCAGTCATGGTTAAAATGACAGCTTATTATGGATATTTGGATTTAATTTATCCAGATAAATCTCTTAAAGAAATAGATAGATTTGATGACATATTCAAATCTGAAGTCTCAAGATATGCACATGGACGATCTATTTATCTAAAATTTTATACGATTAGTCCAGAAGTCGAAAATGAAATTTTCTATTCAGCAGAACATATAATCACCATTGGACATGTTGGAAGAAATTTCAAAATGGATGTAGGAAATATTGATAAACCATTACCGAAGTTTACAAAATCATGGATAAAAAATAGAAGAGTGGTTGGATACAAAGTCCTTTATAACATAGCAAAAAATCTTTATGATAGAAAATACAGATGCATATGTTAATATAATGGATGGACACTTTTGACTAATGATGGGAATAAAAAATCTGAAGTTTTGAAAGATTTTATCACCAAATTTGACACACATCAGATTCCTGGTGCCATTTCAACATTACAGAGGGCATGTGAAGCAAGAGACTGTCCCACTTGCCAACAGAATAAATATTCAAAATCAACAAAAGACTCCAAAGGGGATAAGGATGATATGACAAAGAGAGCCAGCTGCATATGAAGACAAGGATCAAATGACAATTATAGAGAAAGTTGTGAGTTAGCCAAACAATCTTCTGTCTTTCATTGTAAACAGTTTTTAGATATCAATAAAATTTCAAATTATTTCATATCTAAATTGTCTTAGAAGATATCATGAGTTAGATATCATGAGTTTCTAAACACTTCATCCCATAGATTCTTGAAAGATTAAAGAAGAATTTCTTTCTTACTTTAATAAAAAGAGAGTTTTCTTTAATTAAGATATATAGTCCGAATTCAAAGAATTGACACAGTGAAGGCAAGAAACTGGAATAACACTTGTCCCGTGAAGGCAGGAGGCCATTGAAGGGAGTCATTTGCAGATCCAGAGCTTGAAGGTTACTCGGTTCTAAGAATAAAGATCTGGGATCAAAACTAAGATAAAACTATTATTTTTGTTAAATTTAGAAAGATATCGTTTGAAATCTTAAAGAATCGTCGGGATTACTCATTTGAATGTTTGCATGTCTAAATTATTTGAATATTTAATACTTATTTTGTTAGTATTATTTTAAGATGTTAGGATATACAATTGAAAGATTAGATAGTTTATTAGAAAAATTATTAGAAAAGATAAATAATATTACCTATCAAATGGAAAAATTAGATGAATCATCATCCTAGGAATATTATATACTTGGAGAAATTTTTGATAGATATATTGCAAATTATGCTAATCTATTAGATCAAAGGATAGATTTATATGCTAAAATTCGAGATAGAAAGAATAGAGGACTAAATTGAAAAATTATTCTAAAGATCACGATATATTGTGCAATATACCAAATTTATACAAGAAAATGATATTTGTGTCTTTTTAATTATGCCACATCATCAATTTCAAATGCCTGTCTTTGACCCTGTTTTTAACCCTGGTTTTGTAGCAAGGTTCTTTGAATTTTCGTTGACGTAGCCGAGAGAGAGAGAGAAGAAGGAGAGACGGGCAGAAGGAAAAAATACAAAAGGAAAAGGAAAAGGAAAAGAAAAATAAAATTCGACGCGTTCGAGATCCGTTTGCAAGAATTTTTAATCCTAGATAATTCAAGTACAAAAATTTAATGAATTACATATGAATTTCTGTCATATTGAATAAACATGTGTAGATCTACATAATAATCCCCTATGATATTACTCACACGACTCTTCTTTAATTTAAATCACAAATAGCACTTAAAATATTTAACTTATAAATTAAAAAGTGAAAATACAAAATCACTTGGTATGTAGAGAAATTCATACTTAATTCGTTAAATTTCTTGTATACTTGAGTTATTTAGGATTAAAATTCTTGTGAACAGATTTCGAACGTGTTATTTTTTTTTTCCCTTCTGCCGATCTCTCTCTCCTTCTCTGTTCTTTTCTTTATTTTCTCTCTCGGCCACGTCAGTAAAAATTCAAATGTCTATTTTTTATCTGTTGATAAGTCTGTGCGCCTAGCATTATTGTATGACTTATATGCCACGTCATTTTTTATTTGCCATGTAGACATATTTGTTCAGTTTTATACATGGAATTGACTACGATTAGCATTGAGTAAAGTAATGAATAATTTAGTCCTTGAAATTATATTCAACATTATCAGTTTAAGAATACTATTTTTTTTTATGACTACTTATTAAAAACATAATTATACAGCGGGGCAATGGTGTCACACTAAATTTGAAATCCAAGATTTTGCAATAGATTTTTCAAGGTTTTACACAAAAAAAAAAAATAAATTAAATAAATAATTAAATTCAATCTTGCTCCCAAAATTAAAATTTTGTGAAATTTGTCTCCACAACTTTACTCTCCTGGCTCTGGCTCTGGCTCTGGCTCTGCCCCTGCTTACAACTTATAAATAAATATATTATTCATGTGATTTTCCACTATGTTGAAGTTTCGCATATTGTTTAAAACTTCCTAACTAGTGATATGAGATTAAAATCCTGACAAGAAGATATTTATATGTGTGATTTTATGCTATGTTGAAGTTTTTGTATATTGTTTAAAACTTCATAATTAGTGAGAGCGGATTAAAATCCTGACGAGCATATATTTGTGCACTACGCTAACTAATAGGAGCATATATATTTAAAATATTGCGGCAAAACAACATTCAAGTCGTTGTAGTATAGTGGTGAGTATTCCCGCCTGTCACGCGGGTGACCCGGGTTCGATCCCCGGCAACGGCGATGATTATTTTGGTTTTTGCATTTTTAAATGATTGACAGTTGGAAAATGACAAGTTTGACCAAAATATGGTCCGTTTAATAACCCTGCCGTGTGCTGACTGCAGAAGGGGCCAAGGACATCACCAAATTGCACAGATTTCAATATTAAAGTGAAAAAAAAAAAAAAAAACTACTTAAATTAAAAATAATTCTTGCAACATGTTTGTCTAAACTTAAAAGTTACTTTTAAGTCATTCTTACTTTTATGTTAATACCCTAACGGATAGCTATTTTTTTTATTCTCATTTAAGTTCCTGATTCATGTTTATTCATATAATTTTTTATATTCATTTTTTTGACATCAATGTTTGATATATGGATTTTGCTGAATGTATAGCACTTGCTGTATAACATGGGTCATAGTCCTCATTCAAGGGGTGCGATCGACAATTATTTTAATTGGGAACCACATCATTTTTATGTGAGTGTGCTGTCAAAGAAACAAAACCAACTAAACTAACATAAGCACCAAAAAGTCATAAAAGCGCTAACCAAGCAAATAAAGCTGAGATATCAACCTCACTAGTATTGCCTAATGTTGGAGAAACCTAGACTATAGTACCTTTTAAAAATTTTGGTATTTGATCTAGATGCATGTACCTGATGGTGAGACCATCCGCCCCTTGTCGAGCTAGAAGGTCTACTGCTTTATTTGCTTCTTTATACTGATGAGAAATAGTGAAATTGATGCTACCAAGTAATTTTAATAACTCATCCCAATAATCCTCCAAATACCAAACCCTGCATAAATGACTTGTTAACCATTTTATCACTACTGCTGAATCATACTCAATGTCTACCTGTTGAAAACATATCTCTTTACATAGCTCCACCCCGATTCACGACGGCACGCAATTCCGCTTCATTGTTTCTAGGTCTGAGCGCGGTTTGGTTTGGATCGGATCGATTTCGACTCCAACCCGAAATCAAAATCAATTTAGTTAGTTTTGATAAATTTCAACCCAAACCAATCCACTCTAACTTTTAAACCATTGATTTTGTTTGGTTCGATTTGGTTAGTCGGTTTGAACTTTTAGTCCAAATTAAAAAAAAAAAAAATTCAAAAAATTGTCCAAATTTTGGACTCACTTAAATTATAAGAACTAAAATAACTAAATAACTTTATATTACAAGAATTATTAACTAACAAATAAAATCAGGTTAATAGAGACAGATCAACGAAAATTTTAGGAATTTTTTATGCATTATGTAGCATGCTTGTCTAATTAGGGGAAAAAAAAAAAGCTAAGTAGAATATAATGAGCTTGTGAAATGAAATTTTCAATACTATTACTTACTGACAACATTATAAATTGTAGTGAATCGAAATATAGTTATAAGATTATGACTTATCTTTTGATTTTTATTTTTCTTGAAAAAAAAGGTAAACATGTAAATAGGTTAGGTTGGTTCGGTTAACTAGCGGTTTGAGGCTTCAAACCATAACCGAACCAACCCATCATGATTTTGTTTAAAATAAAACCAAACCAAACCAATTACCTATGTCAAACCAACCCAAACCGACCCGAATCGGTTTGGTTTCATTGATTTGATTGATTTTTCAGTTTTTTTGCCCAGGCCTAATTGTTTCTCCCATAACCAGATTTAACAGAGAAACCAACAACCAAATTACCATAATGATCCCAAATCACTCCCCCACCTCCACAAGTCCCAAATTATCAACACAACTCCCATCTATATTGAGTTTCACCCAACCAGCAACAGGTTTCCACCAAGAAATTAAAAGAGTTGGTTTACTCGCCTTGGAACACATAGGCAACTCTAAAGCTTTGAGAAGTTCATAGTCTGTTTTACTTAGCTTTGAAACTTTAACTATTTCTTGAGCTAGGAGACGCAACCAAACCTTTATTGCAAGCCATATCTCCTCCGCAGATTCTCGAAATCCCTTCCATACATGCCTTGCATTGATGCCCCCAAAACCTATCTATTCCCTTCTCATTTCCACGCGACGCGAACACCCATATTGAAGAAAAATGATTTGATATATTACTTGTCCGACCGATGTGAAGATTTGATTGAGGAGCCATTCAACATTTTATTGTGGTGGAAAATAAATGTTCATAAATATAAGATTGTCTCCCAAATTTTCAAATATATATTAGCGATTCAATTTTTTTACAGTTTCTGAGTCTGCATTCTCAACTAGAGGTCGGATACTTGATTGTTTTAGGATTTTATTAGGTGCAAGGATGATTGAGACTTGTATATGTGTAAAGGATTGGTTGCAAATTAAGAAAGAACCTATAGTGTTGCACTAATATTTAGATGAAGTGGAGGCATTGTATGATTCAATAAAAGTTGTGGTAGGTGATTTATATTTTCTATTATCATATTTTTGAAGATTCTTTTATTTATCTAGTATCTAATACTATGATGATTTAATTAGTGTATTTGTTTGACTATGTAGACGATGAATTATGTGTGACACTAACTAATGTTTGAGTATATGTGAGAAATTGAGTTCGTAACAACATACAATAATAAGCTTGTGTAATTGTTATGTTTAGATATTATAAATAATTATTTTATTATTGTGGTTAGTTATTATCTCTGTCTAATCACTAACATTTATTTCAGATATGATGATCACGAGATCTTGTTGAACATCATTATGTTTTTTAGACCTTATATTTAGTTTAGTAAACTTGTATCGTAATATTATTATAAAGTCATTAGCCTAAAAAAGGCGAACTAATGGCATAAAAGTAGACAGGCAAAAAAATATATGACTAAACTAGCTGTTTAAAATCGGACCAAATCGTTAGGTTTATGTTTAAATTTTTTTCAAACCGTTTAAAATGGTTTGGTTTAAATTTGAGTTTTTCTCACTGATGTAAACGATTTGGTTTGAAAATCTATCAAAAAACTATAAAATCGGACCGCTTACACTCCTAAATTTTGCTATCGTTAATGTCCTTTGAATCAATAACATATATTACTTTCAATTAGAATCATCAACGTTCATATGGTAGGTGATCACCGAGAAGTTCTCGTTGATAGTACCATCGATGATTTCTGATGATATCAATGACGACATTTAGTGTCGGTAATCACTACCTAATATATGCCAATAACCACAAACGCTGTGGTTGTCAATAAATTCATTTAAATCACCGAAAAATGTTGATCTCAATCAGAATTATCAACAATCTTGCCATCAATGATCAACTATTGAATTTTGTCAATGATCATTCGTTCCATTAATTTTTTTTTTTTTTTATTACCGTCGAAAATGCTCTCGGTGATTTTGCCTATGGCCGTTAAATTACTTGAGCATCTGAAGGCATATAACTTCTTTCACGATATTGGCTTGAGATATTTGAAACTGGATAGTTATAATCATCTACTTTGATGGAAAAATTATCTCAGACTATATTATTTATTTTAGAAAATTACCTGTAGTCTAGTTTAAACGTGGGATGTAAATTAGGTTTCATATTATTTGTATTTGTTTCTAGAGACCTTATCACACAGCTAAAGAAATTATTTCCAGAAATTAGAATAAAGTACTTGAATTGAATGGTGGAATAGCTAGATCGGGAATTTTTTTTTTAATTTTTTTTTAGTGTATTTGATGTAGAGATGGCAAAAAAATCCGTCCCACCTCGATCCCGTCCCTTGAAGAAGAAAATAAAATAAAATAGAATAAAATTTTGATGAATGATTAGTTTTAAAATATTGTTGAATGTATTTACAATTTTATAACATGTTTCTAATCTAACAATTAATTGTTAATTTAAATTTTACCTAACTAACAATTATATAATCTGAAGTTCTGAATCACGATAATTAAATAAATATTTTTTGCTTTTGAAATATTTATATCAATTAATCAAAAATAAGTTAATAATATCTTGGTTGAAAAAATTAGAAAAAAAATTTAAAATATATGAAATAATCTTTAAATTTTGGGTTAAAGATTGAACTTTGAATAATAACATAACTCGAAATTTTGAAAATGTAAATAAAAAAATAAAAAAAGTGGGGGCGGGGATAGGCAAGCTGAGTGGGGAGCCGCCCAAAACCTAACCTACTGCCATCCCTAATTTGAAGTGATTTTTTGGTTGTTTATTAAATAAAATAGAAATTCTCTCAAATTTTCAGTATATTTTTAATAAATCTACGAATCTTTTGATTCTCCTGAACAGAAAATCTACAATCTGGGAATTGAAATCATAATTATGGATTGAAAACCAAGTAAAAAAGATGTCCAAACACAAAATCATTAATTAAAATCATCTGTATTTCAAAATAAACTTATAATTAAAATCATCTGGATTTGAAAATAAACTTATATTAGTCTTATATGCTTCCATTAGTACCACGTAGAAAGACACGAACTCGACTAGGCATCAAAATTAAACCTCCTTCACTGCAACAGCTGCAGCAGTTTCCTTTGAAGCAGCAGCAGCATTCTTCTCCTTCACATCCTTTGGCTCCTCTTTGATCTCAAAAGCCGACACCGGAAAGGTTCGCGACAGCCCGGTTGGAGTCTTGAACGTGATCTTTCCGGTGGGCGGATCGTCTACGTAAATTTCGTTGAGAGTGATCCAAATCAGTAGTTCCTTGGTCTTGACACCTGTCAGTTTCTTGATCTTGTTTGGTTCAACATAGGCTGTCACTTCTGTTGCATATTGAACCAGCTTCCCAATTTCCTTGAACTTGTGCTCAATTTTTTTCTTCTGTTTTAGCCAAACAAACCCTGTGTCCTTCACATACCCACATTCTTCTATGTCCTCCAATGGCAGAAGGCCATTTGGCAACCCAACTTCGGTCAGCAAAAACTTGGATTTTACCTGGCAGATATCATTTCCAGTGTAGAACTCTGTTGCAGAGGATCTAATCTCATCTGTGATCAGAGACATTTTTTTCCCCTTTGAAATTTTATGATGTTATTCTTTAAGTAACGGTTGTGTTTGAGAAGGATGGGATACCGCAAAATATATAGTTGGGATCCTAGAATATTGCCCTTGGCTTGGGGAAAAATTGCTAAAATACCCTTATTCAATGTTTTAAAATTCAGTTCGAGCACTTTGCTATACAAATAGGTTGAGGACATGATTTAAAAACAGAGAACACATGTCAAACACTGTTTGGCTAGTTTGAAAAAAAAAAAAAAAGGTCCAGACAGGTTCTTACACGTAGCACCTATTTTCAAACTCTGTCATTTTCACCTGTTTGAGTAGCTTTATCTTATTGAAAAATAATAAACACACGATTTATAGATAACGACATAATATGATACACGTTAAGGCTCAATCATTCCTATTCCAAACTGATTCCTGAATTTTCGGTCGAACAGCCGGCCTATTTTGCCCACCATAAATGAGGTTGGATGGGAAGTTTGGACAACTCAAATATTGTAATATGATTTAAAAGGATGAGCATTTTGGCATACAAATTTAATACAGTAGTTGTACATTAAGGTGGAATTAAAAAAGTAGGGATAGAGGTGGTTGGAAGTGAACTAACAACCAACTATGATTGACAAATTTGTATAATTTATAAATTTAAAACTAATGTCACAATTTAGTGTGTGTCATGACGTGATATATCACACTATAATCATGTACTCAGCGGCGAATCCAGCATAAATGTTCAGTTAGAGCGGATGTTGACTTTGATCGTTGACCGTCGACAATCAACGATCGTAATAGTCCTATCTGATCGATCGTTTATTAAAATTTGATTAAATAATATAAAAAATTATTGAATATATATGTAAATGTACTAAATGTTATATACATATGAAAATATAGTTCAATACGACCCAAATCCTAAAATACTAAAAAAAATACAATGCAACGTTACTTTGTAAGGGTAAGCTTAGACAACGTTACTCGTGTGCTGGGCTAGAAACAGTGGCGGGACTAGACGCACAACTAGAACTAGGAATACTAGCTATAGATTTTCGTTTCAGTTGAAAAAATCGTTCCATATTATGCAAAATCCCCAATTTAATTTTCAATTAGAAAATCCAATTTCACAATTACAATATCCAATATATCAATTCCAATATCCAATATCCAAAATGCCCAATTTAATTTTCAATTAAAATTGATAAACAATTTCACAATTACGATATCCAATTTCACAATTACAATATCCACTATATCAATTCCAATATCCAATATCACAAAGATAAGTAGATAAACGCACGAGAGCACAAAGCACACGGCACATTCTGACATCCACAAGTCATCAAGGCAGTCACACGACTCACACAAGTCACAACACAACACATTCAACTGAAAAATGCAAAATTAAATGAAGAATGAAGAAAGAAACCGAACTTACCTCCTAAGTACTCCTCTGTCGAAGTCGTCGGGAAGCAGCCAAGGGGTGACTGGCGAAGACGTGACACGCGAACCGCGAACTCCAGTCTAGTGAACTCCAACTCGTCTCCAGTGAACTCCATCTGCGACGAATCCAAGTCTCCAAAATCCAACTCCAGCGAACTCCTCCAAGACGCAGCTAGACCGGACGCCAGTGAATCAGTGGTGTCTCCAACTCCACTCTCCAAGTCTCGAATCAGTGGTGTCTCCAACTCCACTCTCCAAGTCTCCAACCAATTAATTAAAGCTGATTTTGCTTCTGCCTTCGACTTCGAGGCTTCGATTTCAACAGTTCACCTGGAATTCTAGAAATTTGGAAGAGGAACTGAGGAAGGGTTTGGAGAATCTTGATCTCTCCCTCAATCGTGGCTTTGGTGGGTTAGCAATTGGGATTTGGGAGGGTAATGAAATTGATTTGGGTTGGGCCGTTGGGGTCACTTGAAATTGAGCCTGGAAATGAATCAAATGATATGGGCTATATATATATATTTTTTAAAACATAGGCAATCCAGCACTATGCTTCGTCTTCATCAGCGCTGCTCGCCTGCTCCGGTCTCCCTCTGTCCATGCCAGCCCACCGACGCTCCACAGCAACCCAAAATTTTGGCGAATCCAGCTAGAGCGGCCGTTTTAACTCGCCGCTAGCTGGATCCGCCCCTGCATGTACTTCTACTTATTTGGACGTAAGAGGACGTGGTTCAAGTAAATAAGATGAAAATTATCCCTTACTACGAACGATAGTTTCGAGACTTATTTCGAACAATCTAAAGGTGGTTTTAGTCATTTAATATTGTTACATTATTCACTTAATTATATACTCATTCTGTCTCATTTATATAAACTGATTTTATTTTTTCATATGGATTAATAAATCTTATTTAATGTTATTGAAAAATAATAATTTTTGTAAAAAATTTTCCTAGTCTACCCTTATTTATATTTGTACAATTTCAAGAATAAATGAGGAAAATTGATTATAACTATGCAAATTAAAAAACGAAATATTGGTAAACGAACAGAATAAAATATTCTTAATAAAGAAACAAGAATATATAATTGAGACAAGAAAATAAAGAAAGTCAATCTATATAAATGGAACGCACGGAGTACAACTCAGTAATCATTCACGACGACAATTGTAAAATAAAAATATTGTATAATAAAATGGTATTAATTTGGGTATAATAGAGTTTGAGCAAAGCCACTTGGCGGCGTCCCTGTCATGAAGTGACATTGAGTCTATCCCCATAGCAGAACTCATAGAGGTTATGGGTGATCTGTTTCAACGGCTGTGATTTGGCCGTAGATTAGGAAAAAAAAATTTAAGTGTGATTAATTTTTCTAAAGACTTAGAGGGTGTCTGTTGGGGATTAAAATCAATTTTTTAGTAAATTATGATAGAAGTTTTGAAATATATGGTTAAAAAGTTGTGGGATCCAAGAAAGACGTGGTTGATATTGATTGTTTAACTTTGACTCAGATTAAAATTAAATTTTAATTTAGAGCAAACAGACCCTAAATCAGACCATATTAATTAAGCACCAACCCTCACATTAACAGGCTATTAATTGCTCTTATCTGGTGAAAAATAATTCATAGCCACACAATTAAATAAATATTTCTGTCATATTTTAAATTTGAGAGACCGTTTCCATCAGATTTTCGTCCATTGCAAAAACGTTTCTGATATATAATAAATGCACTATTGATAAGCACTAAATAATATAACCGATAAGAATTTAATTTTTTTACTTGCTTAATACTCCATTCGTCTCACAAAGATATGTTTGTTTTTATTTTTCAAATAGATTAAGGAAATGGAATTAGAATAATGAAGTCTTACATTTTTTTCTAATATGTCCCTACATTAAACAATAGTTTAAATAGAAGTAGTTCATATTTATTTATTAAGTAAAGGAGAGAACAGACAATATAAAAATAATAACAAGAACATACAAATTTACGTAAAAAAATTATACGGGAAAAAAAAGACAAATGAGGAGAAATTCACTATATAAAAAATGAGTACAAGAGTGGAGTTTCACTCAGAGTTCTAACATGAATGCATATACTTCGCAAATACCCGTATTTGCTTCAAGATTTTTCGAAACACCTCGCATATAGGGTAGCGTGTGATCAGACAGCATATGGACGCTTAAATGTTCAAATGCTCATGCATTTGTGTAAAAATTTGTCAAAAATAGCCTAGTAAAGCCAGTGTGCCAAATAGAATTTGAGTCATATTCTAACATTGATAATAACAAGAGTAAGGGAAGTGACATATAATTCGAGATATACAAAAAATGAAAGCAAATCTATATTTATGTGACGGGGGAGTAATATATTACCAAATTCTTCTAACCAAAGATATTAACCCAAAATTGAACAATATTATTGTAATTGTGTCGTGGACTTAAATCTAGTGATTAAAAACCGAATATATGTGAATTCTCGCAAGCTAAAATTTCTATAACTGTATTTGAATTTGATTATTGAGAAATAACAAAATTTCTAATTGATGAGATATCTTCTAAGTCTAATATATTAAATATTTTAATAAATAACATTAAATTCACATTTAACGGTGCCGTTGAAACTATTTATTAGGAGGATAGGAATTTCCACTGTCAATTTATGCCCATCACCTTCTGCAACAGCCTTGAATGAATGTATCGTAAAGACTTTTATTGTTATTGACACTCTCAAGAAACTCGGGCCGAACTGAATACTTAGGAGGGTGTATTCAATTGAAACTTTTAATGACTTTTTGGGATTTAAAAAATTTAGGTGTATTCAATGTAGACTTTTAGAGACTCTCTAAAAGTTATGGTGTATTCAATTGAAACTTTTCTAGACTTTTAAAAATTTTCTAAAAGTCACGGTGTATTTAATTAAAACTTTTTAGAAGTCTCTATAAGTTTTGGGGTATTCAAATTTTAATAACTTCTGGAGACTTTTATAAAAATATCTGGATTACTAACTTTTAAGCAGAAGTACTCATATAAAATCTTAAAATTTGTCTTTCATTAATCACGAAATTTTTGGAGACTTTTACAAACAAAAAAAAAAAGTTTTTTTCAATATTTCTTTCCTTTTTCTTTCTACGAACATTAGATGTATGATTAAAATTTATTTTTTCTATTGATTGTCTCTCTCTCTCTCTCTCTCTTATCGTTTATTTTTATTTTCTATGGAAAAAAAATTAAATTGGATTATTGTAATTTTTTTGATTCATTTTTTTTTGTGAAAAATATCTATTTTTTATTAAATTATAAAATTTTATATGACAAATTTATAATTAAATGTAAATTTGTTGAATTTTATTTATTTTTAAAAGTATATTATATTAATAATATTAAATATTAAATCTATTTTTTTTATCATATATATGTATACTTTTGATTATTATTTATTTATTTAAGAGCTTAAATTTTTATTCTTTTTAAAATATTTTTTAATTATAAGAGGAGGGGAAGTAGAAGAAAAATTGTAGGAACTACAATCTCATATGTAATAATTTCACATTATTACACTGGATCGATGTGAATTTTATTTCAAATGAAAGTTTTTAAAAAGTCTTTTGAATTATATAAAAGTCTACACAAATTTTAAAATGAAAGTCTACAGAAGTCTACGAAAGATTTTCACCAATTCTAGCAAATCTATGAAAAAATCACAAAATCCACGAAAATCATCACTTAAAAAAAGTCCATCAAAGTCTTTAAAAGTCTCAATTGAATACACCCCCTCCCCAATTTGTGTAATTATTTTAGTTTGACTTTCGTACTTTCCGTTTTCATTAAAAAGGGTTGTAAGATTATTTAGCATACATATCAACTCATATAAAAATTAATATAATTGTAGATTTAATTGAGAGATTATAGAAACAAATATTTGAACTAACTTAAATTTTGGTTCTTGCCCTTGTAGTAGGAAGAAACATTTGGTAATTTTCTTTGCAACCCTCAATTCATTAAATCAAGAGTTGAACAAGAGGCCCCTCATGGTGTGGCCGAATTTGTGGAGTAGGTGAGCGCAGAGACTTTTGGTTACGAGTTCGATTCCTCTTGCCAACACTTTCTCGGTCGAGCCTGTCGCACCGGACTTACTTAGTGCGGTTAATCTGGCTGGCGTGATTTACATGTTATAGCGTCAATTCGAGAGTTTACCCAATGTGCACCCGAAGGTAGTGGTGTCAAGACGGACGGGCCGTTCAGGCCCGCTCACGTCCGCTCGTAGGCGAATCGGCCCGCGAATCGAGCGGGACGAATTACGGGCCTCAATATTGGGAACCCGGTCCGGGCTGGGTTTTTAAAAACCGGGCCAGCGGTTAACCGTTGGCCCGGTAAAAAAAAAAAATTTTAAATTTGGCTGCAGGCCTGCAGCAGCCTGCTGTTGGCGACTTTTAAGTTATTTATTTATTTTCAAACGGTCATTTTTTTTTTGCCTATAAATTGCGAATTTTTCAACTTCATTTGTATCTTGATCTTGTGATTTTTGTGCGAAAATATCCATTCTTCTCTCTTATAATCTACAAGTTTAAAAACTCCATTTTCTCATTCTCAATATCTTTTAATATTTCAACAAGTATTTTAATATTTAGTATTTTGTGTTTTCTTTTCATCTTATTATTTCAAAACTATTTGTTACAATATTATGGATTCTCGTGAATTTTCTTCAAAAAATATCAATTTTCATGATAGTAGTTCTCCAATAAATTTAGATGATGATAATGATCCAAATATTGGATCTTCTCAACAATCAAGGAGAAAAAAATAGACATCTGATGTTTGAAAAATCTTTACAATAGATGAACCAAACAAAAGAGCAATATGTACTATTTGCAGAAAAGAGTTATGTATGGGTTAAAAGTCAGGGCACGGGCACATTACGAAGACACAAAAAGAAACATATGAATGAAAAAGGACATTTTGATCCTAAACAAGCTCAAATTACTGTTTTTACTAATACTAGTGGATCGGCTACTTTTTCTAATTTTGTTTATTCGCAGGATCGAATGAGAGTAGGAATGTCTGAATTTTTGGCAACAAGGGAGATGCCTTTTACTTTCGCAGAAGATCGATACTTCGAAGAATTTATGTAAAAATATGTTCAACCCGCTTATCGGTCTGTAAGTAGAAATACTGCTCGATCAAATATCTTGAAATTATTTCATACAATGGCTGAAAATTTAAAAACTGAATTTAATAACTTTGATGGAGTTATGTGTTTTACATCTGATTGTTGGTCTGGACGTAATCACAATGGCTATGCATGTGTCACTGCACATTTTATTGATAATAATTGGTTACTTCACAAAAGAATTATTGCTTTTCGCTTATTAGAATATCCACATAATGGAGTAAATTTGTGTGAAAATTTATTACAGATTTTTAATGAATTTAATGTATTCAACAAATTATTTAGCATTAATTTTGATAATTCTAGTGCAAATAATGCATGTATTGAGCTTTTGAAAATGGTCATTACTCCCTCATTTGACTTTAAATTATTTCATATGAGATGTGTTTGTCATATATATAATTTAGTAGTGCAAGATGGTTTAAAATTAATAACACCACAAATACATAAAATTAGAGAAGGTATTAACTACATTTCTTGTTCAGATTCTAGACGACAGGAATTTGAAAAAATTTGTAAAAATCTTGGATTGAGGAGAAGAAAATTTATTGATGATATTCCAAATAGATGGAATTCAACATATCTTATGTTAAAATCGTGTGTTGGTTACACAAATGCTATTAATGCTTTCGTTAATTCAAAACAACATCAATTTCAATTAGATGATTTTGATTGGGAAGTTGCATTAAAAGTCATGAAATTTTTGAAACCATTATATAAGGCAACTAAAATGAGTTACAGAGTTTATTATCCAACAAGTAATCTTGTACTTTTACAATTTGTAGAAATTGCTAATCAATTTTCAAGTCATAAAAACGATCCATTTTTCTGTGATATTATTTGTACAATGAAGGACAAATTTCAAAAATATTACGAAAATATGCCAATGATTTTTCCAGTTGCAGCTGTAATGGATCCTCGTATTAAACTTTTTGGAGTTCAGTGTGCTATGGAACAACTTTCTGAAACTTTATCTTTCAATATAAGTGTTTCAAATCGGGAAATAGAATTTTTTATTAATGAAGTGTACAATAGTTATTTTATAAAATATGGTAATATTGCTGAAAACTTTAAAAATCTTAATATAGCTCAAGATGAGTAGAATTTGAGTTGTAAAGACGAAATTGTAGTTAAGTATGTGCCAACCTAGTTGGGATGTACTTTAACTATAAATTCATAAATAGTTAAACACTATTTAATTTGTCAAGTTAGGCAAAATATTATTTAAAAAATTGTAATTTTTTGTTATTCATGTAAAATTTATTGGAAATTAAATCAATCTTATGTAATTTTTATCGATTTTTAGTTTTTACTATAATTAAAAAAAATTATTTCTTAAATGACAATTTTGGGACAAAAATTGAAAAAAAAAAAATATGGGCCAACCCGTCAGCCCGGACCATCAACCCGGACCGCACGGGCTTAACGAGCGGGCCGGGTTGACGTCTTTTTTTAGCGGGCATGGTGTGGGCTTTTCCCACGAGCGGGTCGGTCCAGGTTGAAAGATTTGTGGGTCGGGCCGGGTCGGCCCACCCATTTTGACACCACTACCCGAAGGGTAGCGGCTGTGAATTCCCCCATCAACAAAAAAAAAAAGAGAGGAAAAAAGATATAAATACAGAACTATTCACTTAAAGAGAAATTCCAGAAAGGAAAAATTTCGAAAATACCCTTTTATATAAAATCTTGCAAACAAAACCCATACAAGAATATAAAAACTTCAATTAAGCCCCTAAAAAATTTATGAATCAAGAATCTTTAATAAATTTAACTCCTGAAACTATACAAAATTTTATTGATTTAAGAAATGCAACAAATAATGTATTAAATTATTCAAAAGAAGATCTAAAAAGTTTTTTTACAAAATATTTAGATTTAAAATTAAAATACAAAAATGCTCATATAAATAATCGAGCAATCAAAATTGAAAAAGATATACAAAGAAGAATTATTAATATGGAGAAAAGGATTAATAAACTAAATATAATTATTGAAGAATTTTTTTATAACAAAAGACAGTGAATTTTATGAATTCTATTGTAATATCTTAACTACTTACGAAAATACTTATTTGGATTAAAAATCTAAAACACTCCGCTGCCCACTCTGGTAAAATTGGTATCAGAGCCAAGTTACAAACCTAAAATTATAATGAATATAATAGATGAAGAAAATATAATTGAATTTTTTTTGAAAAAAAGTAGAAAAGCATAAGAAACCAAGTTATCCTTATTTACCTAAAAATTCTACAAATGAAAGTTTTGAGGATAGCCATAAAAAATTAGAAAATTTAGAATATAATATACAAATAGAAAATGTCATTTTAGAAAAAAAAAAATCTTAAAGGAAAAGATAGGATTATAATTAATCCACCTCAAGATTATAGAATAGCACAAAAAGAAGATAATAAAGGAAAAAAATCATGATATAAAACAATACATGATTACAGAAGTAGAAGAATTAGAACAAAAATTCTTAGAATCTACTAGTGAAGAATACGATGAATATAAAAAAACAGTTGGAAGAGTTAACTGAAAAAATGAAAAATACAAAGATGAACACTAATACATCATCTAGTTGTAATATAAAAACAGAATTTAGTAGTGATGAAGAATATGATTTTCCTTATGGTACTACAATACCTAATAAGGATGATATTAATCAATATAGGAAAACACAGAAGAGATACACTGAAAATATAATAAAACAATTCATAAAAGAAATAAATCCAATGAAATCTTATAATGAACCAATCTACACAACAGGGATATGGTTAGATCGAGATTGTGTAGAAAAAAATAAAGTCATTGAAATATGGGTAAAAAGTACAGATTTAGCTATACAATTTAATAAATGGGAAACATATACAGCCTTCGGATTTATAGAATATACATTCAGAGGAATTGTATCTGATTGGTGGAGAAAACTAGCAGAAACTATAAAAAGAAGAATAAAGTATGGAGAAAATAGGATTCAAGAATTAGAAATAAGAATACTTTAAATGAACAAAATATACAAGAAACTAGGAATCAAGAAGAATATAATGAAGGAATTATAGCAATGAAAAATTTAAGAATATGTGATATGTGTGAACTAAAAAGATACACATGTAAATTTGAAGAAATATATTATATATTAAATCAAGGAGATTATCAAGAAAATAAATCTATGTTAAGGTCTTATTTTACAAAATTACCATTCCCATGGGGAATGAAGTTATTAAAAGAATATGAAAAAACATTACTTATTGGTGAAGAAGAGGGTATAAAGATAGATAGTCTTGGAAGTATGATTGAATTTACAAGAAGGATGATAGGCATCTGGTGCAGAGAAGTTTTAGAAAACAAGAAAACATATAAGTTAAGAAGAAATTCTTTGTGTTGTTACAAAGATGTAGGCCAAATTGAGCAATTTGGATGTCATAAAAAGAAATATAAGCCATATAAAAAATATAAAAGAAAATTCAAGAACTTCAAGAGGTTAAAGAAAATGAATTTTAAACCATATAAAAAGTATTTCAAGAAAAAATATTGGAATAAAAAATCTAAATCAAAAAAATATAAGAAATGTAGATGCTTCATCTGCAATGAAGAATGACATATTGCCCCTCAATAGTCTAAGAGAAAGATAAACAAAATATAAAAACTCTTAGAATTTATGAAGAATTCCGAGATGAGAGCGATATAGAACCAATTAAATATTTTGAAAATCTAAGTAGTGACTGTAGTAACATTTATGAATTAGATACATCCTCGTCAGAAGAAGATTCTGAAGAAATAGTATATATGAATCAAGAGATACAACAAACAGACTAAGAAGTAGAAGTAGAAACAACTGAGAAAATTGAAGACTCAATAAAACGCACAAGCCAAGAAATTACCTTTGATATTAAAAGATACAAATGAATAATTAAGAAAATTTTAGATTTACAAGAAAAAAATGTATTCCATCAAGGATTCTTAGAAATACTGTCAAGAGTAAATAAAACAATTGTAAGTATGAACTATAAGGAAATGTCTATAAATATAGATGATACTATAGGAAAAACAAGAATTCCTATAATCACAAAAGAATGGGTAAAACAAAAGTTATCCAAAATTCCAGAAAATATAAGAAACAGGTAAAAATGTATCGAAATAAGAGGAGTCCAAATAATGATAAAATGATTTTTTAGAGAATGTATGAATATACCAATAGAAATATTTTGCATGGATAATAGAATCTTATAAGATCCTATAGACGCTCTATTAGGAACAGTTGTAGGAAACTTAGTCTATCAAAAGATAATATTCACAGTAAAATCAAACTATGCAATATCATTAATTGATGAAAATATTGACCAAAGTTTCAATCTATATTATAGAATTGGGAACCTAAAAATGTTACGAAAAAGTAAGGCTATTAGTATTAGCATAAAATTAATTTTTGCTTTTAGTACTAGCCACCACAATAATCTAAAAAAGATAACTGATAATATTATCATACATAGAAATTTTGAAGAACTAGCTGAATATATACCTCCTAGAAAATACCTAGAACATGAAGTTACTATATCAGAACAAATAAAGCTTGACTTTCACAAACAAGCAAAAGAAATCAATTCTGAAGGAAAATTGATAAGAAAAAATAGTGTCAGCCTAGAAGGAGAAAATCTTATTGCAAGATTCCCCTCCAGACAAGACTCTATGATAAGCAAACTTAAAAAAAATTAAGTATTGCTGGACCATCAAGTTCGCAATATTATATCAAAACAAGATATGTAAATCAAAAAGAATACAAAAAAATCTTCTTGTTCTAATAGATACTGGAGCAAATAAAAGTCATGTAAATACTAAATTTGTTAGCCATTTAATAGATTTCGAACTACCAGAACCATATACATTCAAATATTATTTGGGAAATAATCTTGAAATAAGAAAATATGTAAAATTCCCTCTTATATTTATAGGAGAGGACCAGAAAGAATATATTAAAGAAATAACCCTATATAAAGATGAATTATATAGAGTTGAGCGTTCACCTATACTATTAGGAATGAACTTATTTGAACAATCTAATCCTTATAAACTTTGTCAAGAATATTTAAAGATAACAATTGATAATAATCCAATTATCATATCAAGAATAAATGAAAATATGAAATCATTATCATCATGGAAAGAGTAATTAGTACAAATTTCATGAGTCCATATATTGAAGTTATACTTAATATAAAAGATTATTGTAAAATTAAATTTCATGATTATCTAGATACAGGAGGTACAATAAGCTTATGCTTACCAAATGTACTACCATTTGAATACTGAAAATATAATTCAAAGAAGGTTGTCACAGCTATAACAACAGGTGGAAAAAATGTAATTTATAGCAAAAATGCTACACAAGTACATTTTCTAATATCTTTTAGAGAAGTATTTGTTGATATATGTCAACCACAATTGGATGTAATATTTTATTAGGACAATTTTCTATTAAAATATGCACCACTTACACAATATATTGATAAATATATGTTCACAACTCCTTGTGCACACAAAGCATTTACATCAAAAATAATCAAAGCTATTAGTATAGCATATAGAGACATTAACCATCAGAGTTCCTCAACCCAGCATGGTGGATGTTGGAGTACAGAAAAATTTAAACCAATTACAGTTTTAAAAATGACAACAGAAAATAGGTTAGAAAAATTGAAAAAAAATAAAAATCTGAAACTTATTCTGAAAATCCATTAGAAAAATGGAATACAAATAAGGTAAAGGTAAAAATAGAACTAATCAATCCAGATACTATAGTAAGGGTCAAACCAATGAAATATAGTGTAGAAGACCAAAAAGAATTTAAGGACCAAATAAAAGAATTACTAGAAGCCAAATTGATTAGGCCTAGTAAAAGTCCGCATAGCAGCCCAACCTTTATGGTTAGAAACATAGCGAGACAAAAAGAGGAATTAAAAATTCTGTCTAAACTAGTAATTCCAAAAGAAGAAGATTTCTTTATACTTGAAACTGATGCTCAGATAATTACTGGGGAGCAGTATTAAAAGTTAAAAGAATCATAAAGAATATAAATGTGAAAAAAATTGTTTTTGTCCTGAAATACTTGCAGGTTACACATCAGGAACATTCAAAGAAGTTGAAACAAGATATGAAACGAACAGAAAAGAACTCATTACTGTAAAACGAGGAGTCCAAAAATATGAAGATTACTTATTACCAAAGAAGTTCTTAATAAAAACTTATAATACTCAAGTTAAAGCCTTTTTGAAAAATAATGTTGATCTATCTGTTGCTAGTAGATATATTATTAGAATTCAAATTTGGCTTTCTTATTGCAAAATTGATATTGAATATATAAAAGATAAAACTAACTTTCTTCCTGATTATCTTAGCAGGGATGGAGTTAGAACAATTGAAAGCTAAAGTGCAGATATTTGAGATAAAAGTTTCCTATTTGGAAACTCAAATTCAAAATATACAAGATAGCCTTCGAGGCAAAACAAATATAGCCCTTAAGGCAGAAAGAACTTGTACCGAATCTAGTATCTCTTCATAGGGATTATTAAATACTAGCGCTCTTCCCGAGGATAAAGGGAAAGACAAGAAGGTAGTAGGAACCCCTTCACAAGAAATACACAAACCTATTACTGGTAAAGAAAATATGAAAATTCCCAACAAGGAAGATACTCAAGATATCAAAATTGGCATAGGTAGTTCTTCACAAGTCAAACTCTACCTAAGCTAACTATTAAAAATATACATTCAAAGGATATCGTCAAAATATGCCATGAGACAAAATTTCCTGAAAAAGATAACTATGAAGAAGTCATATTCTTTATCGTTATCGTTATTTTTAATATCTTGTCCGATTGGTACTTGGAGATAGGAACGTGGATGAAAACTCTTCACTACGGAAAATACAACAAAATAAATTTTTATCCAGGAGCACCAGCCAACTGGGTACGAAATTACTTTGAGGGTACGAAATTACTTTGAGATAGGAAATATACTTTGTATATATCCAAACAAAGATCTCAGGGAAATAGCACAGCAACCAGTCAACGTCAGGAAAGTTGTAAAAAGATATATTGAAGTCGTAAAAAAAAACACACACACACACATACACACACATATATATAGATCTATAAGTTCTTCTATATTCTGATTATATTGTGGTTGTCTATTTAAGATTCTTTCTATAATATTTGTACTTATATTAGAAGTACTATGTCTACCTCTATCAAATGGTTCTGACGATGGTCCTTCTTCTCGTATAGTTCTTGATCTTCTTGGAAAATTATTCATATCTTATAAAAAGTTGTGGATAATTTTCTAGTTATTCTTTCTTTACCTGTATTTTTTAAGCTTAAATTATCTAATTTATTTATAACACTTTCTAAGTCTTGAATTGGTCTATTTCCTATATTATGTAACTTTTTATTTATATTTTCTATAGCTTCTGTGGTCCTTAGGTCTGAAAATTTTTCTTTATCTTCTACTTTAGAAATCTTACTAATAATAATTGAATTTTGTTCTTTAATATAGTCTAAATTTTCCCAGATTTTAACAATATCTTTTTCAATATTAAAAATTCTTTTTCCTAAAAAATTTATTTCTGCATTTAATAAATCCAGCTTACTAATCTGAATAATAATAATAAGATTCTAATGAAAAAGCTGTATTATTTGAAAAACTATTTTCTAAATTATCAATTTCAATTCTTATTCCTAAATCTGAAAGAAATCTTTGGTCAAATCTTTCTATAAAATATTGTTCTCTAAATTCTGAAATTAAATATCTATATAAAATATGTTCTTTTATTTCTGGAGGAAAATCTTTAGTTACATATGTCCCTTTTTTATCATTAAAACTTGTATACGGTATTCTTGGCGGATGTCCTCCTAAGTATGTATATTGTTCTGGATCTGTTTTTACTTGCATTACTTCATCCATTAATTCTTTATGATTACTAATTTCTGAAATTTCTGTTTTATTATCGATTTCATCTATATTAATTCTTACTCTTATATTTTTATTACTATCATAATACAAATATTCTCTTTCTCCTATTTGTTTAGTTAAAAACAAATGGTCTTCTAATTTAATTAATTCTGTTGGGGATAAATTCATTTCTAATTCTTTTGGATAAATTATCCTATCTTCTATTTCTGTTTCTACAGCATTAAGAAATGGCTCTTGATCTTGTTTTTCTTCATTAATAGTATTGCAAGAATTAGTTTTGAGACTAATTGTGGAAGAAGTACATAATATAGTTTACCTAAAGATTCAGTATGGGTAAGAGATTTGTTTTTAAATACAGACTTAATATTAGGATTAAGTTTCTTATTGAAAGATAATGGTAGTATAATGATCAGTAAAGATTATATGCAATTACAAAAGTTCACAATTTGTGCACCTACTTATACTAAGATTATTCCATCAGAGTACACTGAGAAGTGTGGTGGGATTAAAGAAAACAAAGAATGTGAGTGCAGTAAAGAAAGAGAATGTCAGCTAATAGGAGAATGTCTAAAAGAAGAAGAATTAGAAAATTTGGATTTAGAAGCTTATTTTGAAAACTTTAAAGAAGCAGAAGTAGAAATATGTTTTGATTTTGTTGAAATTGAAAGAATATATGATTTATTAGTTTTGATATTATAAGAATACCAGGGGGTGTATTCGGCATTTCATATAACACTTTCAAAATTTTTTCTCTGAAATGATTAAAATATGCCATCTGAGATATATGATCTTGGGCCTAACTCCATTCTTGCAAGGACACCACTGACATTCCCTTAACAAGAATTCTTAAAACAGTGATCCCTTTCCCCCTTTCTATGCGCTTCTCTAGCCTCTTCACTGGGCCTTTACGCTTTGAAGGGTCACTCAGGGCTTATTTTAAAAACAGTTTTAAACTTTAAACTTGGAGTTAAGACATTCTCTTATCATATACTCAGCATGAAACATAAAACTTTACAAAAATTTTGAAAAACAAGAAAATATAAACATTATTTGTTCTTAAGAAATTTGGAACCAATATTAATTATTAGTACCATATCCTTAGAACAATAAAACATACCTATCGGAATGATTCATCGGTAGTTTTATAAAAACATATTTTTATGGGATATTATCTCATCTAAGAATAAGAGTAGTTAAAAATTTCCCTTTCGGGAGAGAAAGAAACTTAGAACATATTTGAAAGTGAAACCGGGGAGAGGTAGGAGAAAGGGCCGAAAATATAGAGAATATAATCACTTCATTAACCGCAACTCCAGTAATTTACAACCCTTATATACTAGAAAACATACCATAAAATACATAAGTACTAAACCTACTAATAAGGAAACAATATTTCTAATGACTACCATAAGACCTATATATAAGGAAACAAATAACCCATAGAATATATATCAATATTCTAGGATCTTCAACACTCCCCCTCAAGCTGGATAATACAGGTTAAATAGTCCCAGCTTGTCTACCATTTTCCCGAACATGGGTTTAAACAACCCTTTTGTCAATATGTCTGCAGCCTGTTCAGATGACGGTAAGTACACTATGCATATCGTTCCATTTTCTATCTTCTCTTTGATAAAATGTCTATCTACCTCGACGTGTTTAGTCCTATCATGGTGAACAGGATTGTGTGACATTGCAATAGCTGCTTTATTATCACAGTAAACTTTCATAGGCTTATTTACCTCAATACCAAGTTCATCTAACAATAACTTTAGCCACATTATTTCACAAATTCCATGTGCCAAGGCTCTGAACTCAGCTTCAGCACTGCTTCTAGCTACAACTGGCTGTTTCTTACTTCTCCAAGTGACTAGATTTCCCCACACAAAGGTGCAATAGCCTGTTGTAGATCTTCTGTCAATTACCGATCCTGCCCAATCAGCATCTGTGAATGTTTCAATAGATCGTTCAGTGTTCTTTCTGAAAAAGAGTCCAAGGCCAGGTGTACCTTTTAGATACCTCAAGATTTGATAAACAGCTTCCATGTGCTCCTTAACTGGGGCATGCATGAATTGGCTCACAACGCTAACTGCATACGCAATGTCAAGCCTAGTATGTGACAGATAAATGAGTTTACCTACTAGGCGCTGGTATCTCCCTTTATCAACAGGTGTGCTTCCTAGACAATCCCCCAATTTATGATTGGGATTTATAGGAACATCTACTGGCTTACTTCCCAACATACCAGTTTCTCCTAAGAGATCCAAGACATATTTTCTCTGTGAGATAGAGATTCCACTCCTGTTTCTTGCAACCTCAAGGCCAAGGAAGTACCGTAGCGGGCCTAAGTCCTTTATTTCAAATTCAGCAGAGAGAGCCTTCTTCAACCTCTCTATTTCTTCATGGTTGTCACCTGTTAGGACTATATCATCCACATAAACAATTAGAATGGTAATTTTTCCTCTGAAGTTCTTGTAAAACATGGTATGATCGGATTGGGCTTGCTTATATCCTTGTTGGCATACAGCTTTCATAAACCTACCAAACCATGCGCGTGGAGATTGCTTCAGCCCGTATAAGGATTTTTCCAGTTTACAGACCTTTCCCTGGGCTTTGGCTTCATCGAGACCAGGGGAAAGTTCCATATATACTTCTTCTTCCAGTTCACCATTCAGGAAGGCATTCTTTACATCTAGTTGTTGAAGTGTCCAATCTAGATTTGCTGCTAGCGTCAAAAGAACTCTTACGGTGTTCAATTTTGCAACTGGGGCAAACGTTTCCTGGTAGTCAACTCCATATGTTTGAGAGTACCCCCTTGCTACTAACCTGGCTTTATAGCGTTCTATTGATCCATCAGACTTATACTTGACAGAGAACACCCATTTACACCCAACAGTCGACTTCTCCTTAGGTTTCTCCACAATCTGCCATGTTCTATTTTTATTCAAGGCTTCCATCTCTTCCTTAACTACCTTTCGCCATTCTGGGTTTGACAAGGCTTCGTGAATAGAATTTGGTATCTCCACTGAAGACAGATTTGTAGCAAGAGACTGAACTGATGTCGATAGATGACTGTATCCGATGAAATTTGAGATAGGATGCTATGTACAAGACCTAGTTCCCTTCCTGAGAGCAATAGGCACATCCAAGTCATTAGTGACGTTATGTTGTGGAGTAGAGGAATTACCTGAGTTAAGATCAGATTCATGGTTTTGCTGTTGAACTGTGAGGTGTTCTATATTTTCAGGATTTTTCCTCCTAGAATAAGCACGTAGCTCAGGTATGATTGCAAGTTGTTTGTCTCCCCCTATCGTCAAATTTGGCTGGACACACGAATCATCGAGTTGTGAGTCATCAGGAAGTGGAGAGGAGTGAGTGGATGAAGATGAAGGTTCTTGTAAGATAGGGGATGCTGGTACTTTGGTGGGTGATGTAGGTATCTGTGGTGTGGATAATATAGGTATGGTAGTTGTGGTTTCCCAGAAATTCCCATCACCATTGTGTTCCTCCCCCTGAGGGGAATTATGGGGAAAATAAGGAAGAGACTCAAAAAAGGTAACATCCATAGACACGTAATACTTATGAGTAACAGGGGAATAGCACTTGTAACCTTTCTTGGATGGAGAATAACCCAAGAATACACATTTTCGAGCTTTAGGGTCGAGCTTAGTATGTTCATGATCAGGAATATGGGTGAAAACAGTGCAACCAAACACCTTTAGAGGTATAGATAGTATGGACCTGATTTGTGGGTATATACCGGATAGGACCTTGATTGGAGTAGTGAAATTATGTATTCGTGTAGGCATTCTGTTTATGAGATAACACGCAGTAAGAACGGCATCTCCCCAGAAGATCTTCGGAATTTTACTTGTAAACATAAGAGCTCTAGCAGTTTCAAGGAGGTGTCAATTTTTCCGTTCTGAAATGCCATTTTGTTGGGGGGTAGTGACACAAGAACTTTGATGTAGGATACCTTTTTCAGTAAGAAAAGTACCCAGAATATGATTGAAGTACTCCCGCCCATTATCGGTTCGAAAAACTTTTATTTTGGTGTCAAATTGGGTCTGAATCATAGAGTAGAAGTTTTTAAAAGTTTGTGCAGTTTCGGACTTATCTTTTAAGAGATAGACCCAACATACCCTTGTATGGTCATCTGTGAAAGTGATGAACCAACGTTTGCCAGTAATACTTTTAACCCTCGAAGGTCCCCACAGATCGCTATGTATTAAAGTAAAAGGTGAAGAGGCTTTGTAAGCATGAGATTGAAATGAAGAACGAGCATGTTTAGCTAATTGAAAAATCTCACAATGAAAAATATCTTTATTACGAAACAACGACGGAAATAAATGTTTGAGATATGAGAAACTAGGGTGACCTAAACGACGATGCCACAACACAATTTCTTATTCTCTAGGGATTGACTTGCAGCTTGCAGTATGAGCTTGTTTATTCCAGTAGGGTTCTTCCAGAAAATAGTAAAGTCCCTCACGTCCTTTAGCATTGCCAATCCTCTTCCCCGAAATCAGGTCCTGAAAGATACACAATGAATCAGTAAAGTTGACACTGCACCGTAAATCTTTAGTCAATTTGCTAATGGACAAAAGATTGCAAGAAAGATTTGGAACGTGTAAAACAGATTTTAATTCAATGTGTGGGCTGAGTCTAATTGCCCCAATTCCAGCCACGGGTGAGAGAGAGCCATCAGCTACTTTAACTTTAAAATTTCCAGAACATGGTGAGTAGGAATGAAATAATTTTTCACAGCTCGTCATATAGTCAGTGGCCCCCGAGTCAACAACCCACTGTTTGTTACTGCTCGTGCTTGTTAATGCTGTCAAAATATTACCTCTTTCAGCCAACATACTAGAAGACGATGCTGCCGGGGTAAGAAGCTTATACAATTGCTCGAGCTGGGCTGGGGTAAGTGAGAGAGAGACATTATCGGACTGAGGTGAAGGCGTAGGTTCGGCAGCGGACTGAAACCCAGAAGAATTTCGCACATTTGTTTCCTCCCGGTGAAACTGATTCGGCCTGCCTTCACCCCGATTCCCCAGCTTTCTGTTTGGAGGTCTGCCGTGTGGAACCCAACATCTATCTGTGGAGTGATTCAATTTTTTACAGTGTTCGCACCAGTAATTATTTTTCTTGGGCATTTGCGAGGGTTCTGGTCCACGAGCATCAAGTGCCGAGTTCTCAGCAGCCGGTTGCTTGGAGTCTCCAAGCATGACGCGTTTTCGGCTGGCCTCCCTACGCACTTCCGTATATATCTCGTCAATCACCGGAGTAGGTTTAACGCCTAGCAGTCGGCCTCGAACCTCATCCAATTCCGGCACTAATCCTGCTAAGAAATCGTAGGTTCTCTCCTTCTCCGCTTGTTTTTTATACTTCTCTGCGTCTTTGGGAGTGTCCCAGTCAATCTGGACAAACATATCAATTTTCCTCCATAGTCGTTGCAGGGAGGTATAATATTGTGTGACGTCGAGCTCACCTTTGCGGAGATTCCTTGCCTTATTACGAAGTTCAAACAACTGGGCAGAATTCTCAAGGTCTGAGAAGGCAATGGTAAGTGCATCCCATAACTCTTTTGCGGTAGAGTAATAGAGATAGGTTTCTCGAATCTCCTCTTCCATTGAATTGACAATCCACGCCATCACCATGGAGTTCTGAGCATCCCAAGTTGCAAATGCTGGATCACTTTCATCTGGCTTTATTGCGGTTCCAGTTACGTACCCAAGACGGCCACGCCCCCGAATAACCATAAGAGCAGTTCTTGACCATTGGAGGAAGTTCTTACTACTTAGCCGGATGGTGGTAAGCTGGAGCGAGGTGTTTTCAGAGAGAACCGGCATGGGCAGGTAGTTTGAAGTGGTGGGTGCACTTGTAGAGATTGATTCAGGGGCTGTTGTGGAGTCCCTTGAGTCTTCATCTCTGCGTGCACCTGTCATGGCCAGCTTTTCCATTCTACCAACTCAAATAACCCTAGGCTCTGATACCATGAAACCGGGGAGAGGTAGGAGAAAGGGCTGAAAATATAGAGAAAATAATCACTTCATTAACCGCAACTCCAGTAATTTACAACCCTTATATACTAGAAAACATACCATAAAATACATAAGTACTAAACCTACTAATAAGGAAACAATATTTCTAATGACTACCATAAGACCTATATATAAGGAAACAAATAACCCATAGAATATATATCAATATTCTAGGATCTTCAACAGAAAGAAAAGCTCTTGTATATTATTCTATGAGAATTTGTTATATTTACAATTGGAAGATTGATTTCCTTAAATAGGAGAGAAAAGTGAGAAAACACGTTTTTCAAAAGCAAGGAATCTTTGCTTTTTCAAAACGTTAAAAAGAAAAGATAAAAAGCCTACCCACTAAGTCTTACTTTTTCAAATAGTAAGATTCTTTTACAAAATTTTCAAAAAGAAAAAGTAAAATTCTATCTCTTCGTACAATAATTCTTGAGCTTTTTCTGAAATTCTGACAAGTGTCTTCAAAGAATCTCCTTTCAGCTGTCTGCTAATATCTCTTGTCTACCACCACCATCTAAATGGACTTGTCAAAATCAAAAGCCTATCTTGTATCATAATTATGTCTGCCAATACTATCTAGAAAGGCTCCACTGTCTGTGTATTCTTTTGAATTATTGTCAATGTCTTCTTCAAAATCTTAATCTTTATCGATTTTCTTTTTGCCTTTTTTCTTTCTTATCTGAATATTCTTTTTCTTTGTTTAACTTGTTGCTGAAGATCTTCTATCTTATCAAACATTTCTTTGATTCTTTTAATGTCTGATTGTGAGATCTGGGCTGGATCTTGTGACGATTGAAATGTTTCTAATGAAAGATTAATTGGACTTTTCTGGTTCAAGTCTATTGGGCTGATTAATTTAGTAGCAGAATTTCCAGTCTGCTGAGTCTGATCTTCAATAATCTTATTTTCTGTAGCAGGATTTTCAGCTTGTTGTGTCTGACTAAATTGAAAGGTAAGAGGATTAACAGCCTCTTGAGTCTGTTGGATTTTTGGTAAATCCACAACCAAAAATGGATTCGATAAGTCTTTACCAGATACCGTTTGATCTGGACTAGCTATAGACTTCTTAGGTTCTATAGTACCTGAAAATGTCTGAAAACCTGGGTTTGCAATCCTGAAATTAATAATTTCTTGTTCTAACTCAGAAATCTTCTTTTGTAAAGACAATTTTTCTTGTTGCAAACTCTGATTTGATTCATTCAAAATCTTAAAATTTTTTGTCATACATTCACAATTATCACAAAATTTTGAAACATAATCTAAGGGTTGATCTGAAACATTCTTTAAAGAAGGGGCAACAAAATAATTTATTCCTAGATGCTTTCTACATACTTCTAATGCTTCTGAAATTGAATTAAAAACTTTTGTAAAGCGGATTTGGAAAATTTTTAATACAATCTGAAACTTCTAACCAGGTATGATAAACTCCTGGTAATCTTCCTTGTAACACAACATAACATTTAAACTTTTTTTGGTCTTGGCTAAAATATTCTGAGAGAGCATTTAAACATGCTAAAAAATACTTTTGGTCTTTAGGATTCTTGTTATAAGAAATCCATAAATTGTCTAAAATACATTTTTCTGAATTGGTAACTGAAATATGGGGTAATGTCTTAAAACTAATATTACTGTTAGGAAAACAGAGTAATTCTATATTAATCTTATCATGAGTTTGTGTTAAATGAGTCTGGGGAAATGAACTTGAACTGCCAACAAGTGGCAATCCTGGTCTGGGACCTCTTGGCTTCTGCATCTGCAAACAATTAATTATATTTTTTTGTCTTTAATAATTCTACTTAGAATATCTGCTATCTGATTATCACTACCTTTAATATGTTCAAAATTAATAACTATCCCAGTATTAGTTATTCTATCTACAAAATTTAACCATCTCCTTCTATTACTTCTTTTATTTTCTAATTTCATTTTATTAACAAAACTGACTATTGCCTCACAATCTGTTCTTAAAGTAATTTCTTTATTGAAAATAATAAAAAATTCAAAAGAGTCTAATGCATAATTAACAGCAAGTAATTCTAAGTCTATGCTACATATATACATATATATATATATGAGAGATTCTACTCAGCAACCATGGAATGAGATCCTGTCCTTGAATTTATGCATCCATCATTCCATGTCATTAAAATGGGACTTACTAACCAACATTTTTTACCAACCAATCAAAATATTGTTAAAAATGATTATCAAGATATTATAAATATGATGACATATAGAAGAGTAAAAGGATATAAAGAAATATTTGAACATGTAACTCACATTATTACTAAGAAAGAAAAAATATGGATTTATCCATCTGAAAACCATTTAATCTATACCAATGCAAGGATTGCTGCAAAAGAAGAAGATATATGTTATCTTGACTATTTGCTATCCAAGATAATCTCAAACCAAGTAAATGGACCAGAAGATATGGCAAAAGAATTGTACAAGATGCTTTGGGACTACAGTGACCACCACTGTGAGTACTGCGTGATTGAAGATATGAGTCAAACATCTCTCGACAGTGAAGAATTTCTCGTGGAGTTCTTTGATTCGAAGATGGAAAAGTGATATAGACAAAAAAAGTGGTCCTTTATCACTACTTTAATAAAGCGTTTTATTAAAGAAGATAATCTCTATGATTATAATCACTCATCCACTGGTGGTTATATATAGACAAACTCAAAAGATAAGGTGGCCCGACAAAAGATAGTGGAGAAATCAATGGAGATAAGAGATAAGACTCTTTAGCTAAGAGGATGACATACACCTGTCAAGATAAGATTCCTAAAGGCTTCTATAAAAGCATGCAAGGAGGATGAAGGAAGATATCTCGAAATAACTCATCTCGAAAAACCTGAAACACTCAGAATATCAGGAAACAATTACTTAGTCTTTTGTAATTTGTATACATCACTTGTATTCAGAAATATTAGATAGCTTGAAGATAGCAAAGTCTGTAATAAGGTAATCACTTATGAAGTTCTAAACTTCATAAGGTGAGTACCAAATGTATGTAAATATAGTTTGTAAGCATGTACTATTTCAGTTTATGAATATTAAGATGAAGTTTGTTATGTTCAACAAAGTTTTCATAAAAGGATTTCGTTAAGTTTCTCATGATTCCTCGACAGTGCAAATAGCGATTTTAAAAGATTTTCAAAATGATATTTTGAATAGATGTTAGACATGCTAAAGTACCCGTCTTTGATGAATGTTTTGGGGGGAAATGCAGTTTTCTAACAAAATTGTAGCACCTTCTGTGTGAGTTATCTTTTAAAATTTCGTTCTAAGTAAGAACTTGATTTTGAAAAGAGATTGAATAGAGTGAAAACAGAGACTCTGGATACTGTGAGATAGTGCTGTGGAAACAAAGCTAGTTCTTTAGAATGAGAAATGCAACTTTAATTGAAAAGCCTTTGCGGAAGTAGTTGTGGACCCAAATGATTTCAAAACATTTTAAATATTCATCTGATTCAGAAGATTGATTAAGTGCATGCAAAACAACTATAAGAGCATACTGGAGGGAAAGCCTGAATACTTCTATTGATTACTGTAAGTTATTTACATGCTTATACTTTAATTTATGAACACTTCACAAGCATCCACATCCACTCCCAATGATAATTGTTTTACATTATATTTAAATGAAAAATATTTCATTTTTACTCGAATTAGCTGAAAAATCTGAAGATATACTTCCTGTTGGTAGATATAAACTTGAAGAAATATATTCGGATATAGCTAATGCTTGTAATATAAGATTTGAGCCTGTTAAAACTTGTAAAGAAATTAAAAAGATAACACACATCATAAACAAATTTGAAAATGTAGGAGAAAAAATCTCAGAAGGAATTGTCTTAGGATATATAACTAAAAAAGACCAGCCGAAATCCTTTGAAAATTGTCCAAATATAGAGAATTTTTAGAACAATTTGAAAGACTAAAACATATAAATATAAGTCCTGATTAATAAAACTACGATCCAAACGAAAGAATTGTAAGATATAATCCTAAAAGATCTAATAACTAAAAGATATAGGACATACTTGCAAATATAAAAAGAAAGGATAAATTAGTAATTTTAAAAAGTGCCGAGTAGGATATTTTAAAATCCTGTAGGATTTTTGTTACTTTCCTGTACGTATAGTGCAATCCAAAAGAGAGAGAGAGTCGAACAAGAGAAATTGTCAAAGAAAATCTTTAGAAAGACATGGTGATCAAGGTTAAAAATCATGAATAAATACTAAACCCATGTTCGATGAAGCTAAAAAGGTTAATATAAATTTAGTAAAAGTCAACAATTGATTAATCGATTGTGCTACATATAAATAATGATTTCCATACACATGATATGATAATATGATTGGGTCAAATTTTCTTTAACCAAATAAGGAAAAAAAACTTTCCTATTTTTTTAACACGTCATCTATATGTAAACCATTATTTAATTTCATTACGTACAAGTAGCATTATTGTTAATTTTAACTATACATTTAAGATGATTCACACATTTTTCAACCTTTCGATAATATATTTCATCAACTTTTATCAAAACATACTAAAAGTCTGATTTTCAACTAAACCAAATATGGTCTAATACGTAATTAATAACGACTTCAACACTGAAAATCTACTGTTAGATTGTATATAACGTTATATTACACTAATTATATGGAGAAAATCTATTGTTATTCTAGAAATTTTTTAAAAGAGATGGTAAATCCATGATTAATACGTAATTATTAACATGAGTTGACTCAATTATTAACTTGACTCACAAAATCTATTTTTAGATTGCATGTAGCAAATATTACAGTAACTAATTGGAGAAAATCTATTGTTATTCCTATACAATACCTTGAAATTTTGGTAATGAATACAAATTATGCAAAAACATCTTTTAAAAATGGCAAAGCTTTTAAAAATCTTTTCTCTTTGTGATATTCCTTGTATTATTAACATCAGGTTTTGATTAATTTACTATTTCTCATTTGTTGGGTATTATTGATACCAAATAAACTTTGGGCGATTATGTAATGGTTGAGACGATTAACTCATGGCTTTAAGTCCACCATTGAGTAAAATATTTAAAAGGGCATAGAATTACATTGGTAACCTAAGATAAGAATCGAAGAGAGACCAAGAACCCAACATTAGAACCCGATCCATTTAATACCCCTAATATTTTTCCTATATATATTTGGGTATTGTGACCTATTTCATATTACAGTCCCGTTTGATTCTTATTTTGGGAAAAAAAAATGCATTTTGAATAGTTGATTGATGAAAAATGTGTGGTTAAAAATTAAGGAAAAGTTTTGGATTTGCGTGTAAAATTATTTTATTGAAGAATGTGTGGTTGAAAAGAAAAGAGAGAAAAATGAGAATCAAACGGTTTCAGCTCCTTGCTTTGAGAGAGAGAGAGAGAATCAGCTGCTGCTTCTTCGTGACCTTAGCTTCTGTGTCATCTCTGCTTCCGGTGACCCTTTGTATGTTACCCCTTGTGTTCCTTTCTCTCTGCTGGCAATTTAGTTTGTCTTTACGGCCTTCTTCGTGTGTCGTCCATGTCGCTGCCTCGTTAGGCCCCTGTGTAGTCACCGTTCGACTGCTTCTTCTGTGGCTTGTGATCAACTTCTCCGTAGTTCTAATAGTGGTTCTCTTGGTCTGATTCGAGTGGTGCTGCCGTGTAATTTTGGCTCCCTAAACTGAGACTCGAAACATCCACTCTTCTCATCAATCCACGACAATTTGATAGGAGAATATTGTGTACTGCTATATTTACATTAATTTCCAATTACCTATTGATTAGTTTTAACATATTGTGTTGATTTAATTGATAGGTAACGATCTTTTTTACTACATCATTCAAAAGAATATTAATTTAGTTTAAAACTATTATAGAAATTAATATTCATTTATTTATTTATTGTGGAAATTTAATGTACAATGCAATGCGACTTGATAAGTAATTAAATATAGTATAGAATACATTCATTATATATATATTTTCCTTTTTTATCAAATCAATTAATGTTTTTACTCTAGATGCACAAACAGTGCTAAAAGAGTCACTTCAATTTACTCCAACTAGTAAGCAAAGCGACGCGCGAACAATAGTCCCTCAGGAAGAGCCAGAGCTTTGACATTGTCCATAGAAAAGTACTCTTCAATTCTGATGTTTCCACATTTTGACTTCCCAATTCTTGTCTCATACAAATTCCTTGCATCTACCTTAATGAAAAGGATTAGTGGGTCCACTAAATATAACGGTAATAATTGTAAATGAATGATTAAAATTAATGTTTGACTTTCAGTTCAAATCACAATACCGTTATATATATTTTTACCAAACTAGCACTTTATAGTACTGTATCATTTTGCCAAGGAGATATGCTGATGTAAACTCGACCAAGAACAAGTTTGAGAACTTACGAACAAGATAAAACAAACCCAAGAAAGTTAGAAATCAAGCCGCGCAAAGATCAACCCGACCTGTTGTTCGACCCATACCAAGAACCGAGATTCTACGCGAGAAATTCGACTCGTTGATTACCCGGAACAAGAACCGTGAAGTAGGAACGCCACAAAAAGACTGCAACACCTTTTGATAAGTTCAAGATTATAAATCTTAAGCCACCAAGAACATTGGAGGAGAAAACTCACAAAGTGTATTAAAAATCTTTCAATAATCAAAGTCTAACTTTTACAATGAAAATGAAACCCTATTTATATGAAAACATGGTAAACCCTAAAAGGCACGAAATTGGGTCCAAAATATGCAAAAAAAAAAATGGTAATAAAATGGAGTTTTAATCAAATAAGGAAATTCGCGAAAAAATCAAAATTCTGTCTCGATTTTCTTCTATATGGCCGCATAGAAGACTTTCTTTGGTCCTGGAAGTTTCCACCGTATGCATGCGACCGCATGCCTTGGACCACTATGCGGTCGCATAGTGGCCAGTTGGCCTCCATTTTCTCCCCTCAATTCGGACGTCCTCGAATGTCTTTCGACCCTCGACTCCGTTCGTTGGCTTGTCAACTTCAACCTTGCGCGCTACATGGCTCGAACCATCAATTGTGTGGCTTATAGTGACTCCGTAAAGGCTCGAACTCGGCTTAGCCCCTTCCCAACATTCGCCCAATATTTATTGATATGTTGTGCACTCCGGATTACATCATCCCATCTCCCTTCGAAAGAATTCGACCTCGAATCTAAACCTGCACCAAACAGAGCAACATTAGAAATGTCAAAAATATCAACGATCACATACTTACCCCCAAGGGCCAAGTCGTATCCATGGACCCTGCTCATAGTAATGATATGGAAGTGGCCATCTCCCTTAGGACGAAGTCTGGACCGCCATCGACTTCATATCCACTTCACACGCATGATCACATGTGTCTCACTAAATCCAATACTAACACCAACAGATGAAAATATTAAATTGAACAATATCAGTAAATTAGAGACACCTGCTAGACTAACATGCGGTATGAAATTATTAGACAATAAATTTAATCTAACACATTCCAGAAATCCAACGTTAGACATGTGATAACACTGTGATTAAAACAACAAACATGCATCCCGTTATCCATAATGCACTCTAGTTGCTTGTTATACAAAATTAACTCTGCATGACATACTTGAATCTCACAACGTAGCAAGTGTATATCATAGACAAGTAAAAATTTTTCCAAATGCATATGTGACATCGGACTGACTCTACTCATAGAGTTATCAAATACATCACTACTTGCTAGACCACATAACTTATGTAAGATACTAAGTCCATGAGTTGCTCCAAATGCTAGCCTAGGTGTAAGGTTTTGAGAAGTTACCTTAACGTGATTACATCCAATTGCACTGTTACTCACCAATTTCTCCATGTGTCTTGCATCAAGTGGATAGTCGAGGTATGGCGCCTTGCGAATTATACTGCCATGGATCAAATCTTGAAGTCCTGCAAAGAAGAAATATCCAAACTGGGGGAGGGGTTGTTAGTTTTCACTAAAACCCTCTCACACTTGACTTTTTCATGCTCTCCTTTTTTCGCTCTTTATTTTTGCTTTCTCGCTCACTTTTCATTTTCAATTGATCCTCATATACTAGCTGTGGTGTCAAAGGAACAAGTGTAATAGTTCTTCCATCTTTCACAAAGTTGATTCTATTTGTAAATCCATCATACTCCACCTTTCTATTGTACTGCTATGGCCTACCTAACAAGAGATGCCCTGCATGCATTGAGACCACATCACATAACACCTTATCACTATATCGCTCAATGCTAAAGTTCACCAATACTCTTCAAGTAACCTGAACCTCTCCACAATTATTCAGCCACTCCAATTTATAGGGTTGTGGATGCCTCATAAGGGGTAAACCCAACTCTCCTATAAGGGTTGAGCTAACCACATTTGTACAACTCCCGCCATCTATTATCAAACTGCACACCTTATCCTTAACATGACACCTAGTGTGGAACAAATTTTCCCGTTGTTGCTCTTCTTCACCTACCTTCACTTGTGTAGTAAGAGCACACATTACCACTAATGATTCCTCCACCGAGTACTCCACACAAGTCTCACCATTAACATCCTCCAACCCAGGCATACTATTGCTCGCATTCCCATCATCCGACTCAATCTCTCCATTCTCCCTAAGAATAATCACCCGTCGGTTTAGACATTGTGAAGTAATATGCCCCGCACCCAAACACTTAAAACACCTAATATCTCTCGATCTACCGGTTTGAGACTCGATATTTGCTTTATTTTTATTCACCTCCTCCTTAACCTTAGGCACCTCAACCTTTTCTCGAGTCACAGCCCGATCATTCCTATCACCACCACTCCATTTGGGTTCTGCAGTAAGCCTAGCTACTTCCTTTCACCTAATTTGTCTCTCCACTTTCATAGCCACATGTACTAAGTAATCTAATTCCACATAGTGCTACAACTCTACTATGTTAGCAATATCGCTATTTAGCCCAGTCAGAAACCTAGCCATGGTAGCCTCCCGATCCTCCTCTATGTTTGCTCTAATCATTGATACCTCTATCTCCTTAAAATAATCTTCCACACTACTAGACCCCTGAGAAAGAGTTTGTAATTTAAGATGAATATCCCGGTAATAATGTCCCGGTACAAACCGCTTTCGCATACAAGCCTTCAACTCTCTCCACGTCTCAATTGCCCTATCTAAATTCCTCCTATGATTAGTCGTCATCTGATCCCACCAAATGATGGCGTAATCAGTGAATTCCATTACCGCTAACTTCAACTTCTTCTCCTCTGAGTAATTATGACAATCAAACACTAATTCCACCATTTTCTCTCAATCTAAATAAGTCTCAGGATCACTCATTCCCTGGAAAGCTGGAATATTCAGTTTGATGCTTCCCAAATTTCTATCAATCCCTCGATCAAGCATATCTCCTCTATTCCTCATTCTTCCCATATCACCTTCCAAATAACACGCATCACTTCCTACAGTCACCGCATCGAATTCCTCGTCAAATTGAGTCATAAGATTCCTTCATCTTCTATCTCTTCTACCCTCGCGAGGAACCCTTTGGGGCGTCCCTCGTTGATGACTCTCAATCAAAGTTTCATGCATAGCTATATCACCACTAATACGCCCAACCGCCACATTCAATTGATCAAACCTATGGTTCATAGCCTGCATACTATTCGTAAGCTCCATATAAAACCCCTTAGGCACCACCTCTTCCTCGCATTTATTCATATTTTCATCCATGTATATAAAGCAACTTTGCAACTACTTAAATCACAGAATTTGAATAAAAATGGAAGAAGAAAACAAGTAAATTACCTCACGTGTTTGCACTCGTGTATCACTCGAATTGGCTTTTACCCGATATTGAGCTCACCACTCTTGCCTTTTACCGCTAGTCCTCCTTTCTCAATGGCTCGATAAATAACCGACCTCAATCAATTGGAGTGTAATCCCCGTAGCAATCACCACCGCAAGCACAAGTCTCGGATAATCAACCAATTTTATTCGAACTAAGTAACGGACTCAATCCAAACAAAAGAAAACCAAAAACTCAAACTTCAACAATTGAATTGCCTCTAAACGTTCACAAATATAGAGACTATACTTTTTTTTTTCTAATGTGATTCAATAAACTAGTAACTAATAAATTTAGAGGCAATCAAACGATACAACTACAGGAAAAAATAATGACGCTGAAACAAGAACAATAAAATATATATTTTTTAAATTGACGTGAACAGTAATGGTGAACAGTACGATTTTTTTTGCCAAAAAATGAAAAATAAATAACAAAAATTAAAGATAGATGACCTGAATTCTAGATCTGTGCTCTGATACCATCTGATGTAAACCCGATCAAGAACAAGCTTGGGAACTCGCGAGTAAGATGAAACAAACCCAAGAAAGCTAGAAATCACGCCGCGCAAAGATCAACCCGACCCGTTGTTCGACCCGTACCAAGAACCGAGATTTCACACCAGAAATCTGACTCGTTGATTACCCGGAACAAGAACCGTGAAGTGAGAATGCCACAAAAGGACTGCGACACCTTTTAATAAGTTCAAGATTATAAGTCTTAAGCCACCAAGAACATTGGAGGAGAAAACTCACAAAGTGTATTAAAAATATCTAAATAATCAAAGTCTAACTTTTACAATGAAAAGGAAACTCTATTTATATGAAAACATGGTAAACCCTAAAAGGCACGAAATTGGGTCCAAAATATGCAAAAAATATGGTAATAAAATAGAGTTTTAATCAAATAAGGAAACTCACGAAAAAATCAAAATTCTGTCTTGATTTTCTTCTATGCGGCCGCATAGAAGACCTTCTTCGGTCCAAGAAGTTTCTGCCGTATGCATGCGGCCGCATGTTTTGGACCACTATGCAGTCGCATAGTGGCCAGTTTTGGCCTCCGTTTTCTCCCTTCAATTCGAACGTCCTCGAATGTCTTTCGACCATCGACTCCAACATGAAAGTTGTTCGTTGGCTTGTCAACTTCAACTTTACGTGCTCCATGGCTCGAACCATCAATTGTGTAGCTTGTAGTGACTCCGTGAAGGCTCGAACCCTGCTTTGGCCCCTTCCCAACATTCACCCAATGTTAATTGATATGTTGCGCACTCCAGATCACATCATATGCAGAGTAAGGCAATGAAATTGAATTTGTAAAGAGGTTAAACTAGAGAATTCCTTGTATATATTGCATTTCCACAAGCTGACACTCATTGTAGATGAAATCTCTTAGCTACAACCTCAACCTCTCCACATTTCTAGCTCCCTTCGAACCTTGCTATAGTCAATCCGTCCCATCACCTATTCGAATAATGTAGCCTTTGATCACTTTAACAAACACCCTCTAACTTAGGGATGGAGTTGGGGAGGACAAAATCATTTTTATATTGAGCTGATACAAACATTAATTTTTTACCTTCTTCCCCATGCTCTTCATCCTATTCTTACTCCCACATTTCTCAATTGGGATGGCAAAAAATCTGTTAAACTCGACACTCGCAATGCCCGCCCAGAACGAGGCAGGGGTTGTTGCCTTGAAGCGAGTAGGGAAACATGATTCTCGCCCCGTTATCCACCTAGTTTAAAGTTTATTTGAAATTTAAATTTTTTAATCAAACAAAAATAAATGGATTATAATCATTTCTAAAGGGATATATGAGTTTTTCTTAACAAATTGGAAAATAATAATAATAATAATAATAATAATAATAATAATAATAATATTAGTTTTCACCAACTAAAGAAGTAAAAAAAAATAAAAAATAAAATAAAAATGAACGGGGCGGTAAATGGGACAGGGGACTTTCCCTGCCTTAATCCCTCCCTAAAATACCCGAGTATGGAGCGGGATAAGGTGACAAAAATACCCAACATAACGAGGGATGAAAATGGCCAACCAATCTCAATCTGTCTCGTTGCCACCCCTACTCTCAATTCCATAAACCCACCCCAGCCATAATTCCCACAACCCTTGCCTCCTTCCCTCAAATCCGTCAACAGATAATTTGAGTGTTATTTGATTTTTTTTTATTTTTTCAAATTTCTCATCTAAATTATATTCACAAATTCTGGTACTACTGATATCAACAAAAAATGTACCTAAAATGTACAAAATTGAAGAATTAAATGTCAACAAAATAATTACAAATAAAAGTTTGTAAGGTTTGAAACTTTAGGGGATTCAATTTATGTTGGATATTGTTACATGTATATCAAGATTTATATAAGAGATGATATAATGTCACACGATATTCTACCATTACAGCCAGCTTTTCCATCTAATCTTTTCCCTCCACGCCCTTTTTTTTAACCTCTTATGTACCATTTTTATGTACAAGTAGCAAAATTTATTGATATTTGTTTTTGTAAACATATTAAAACCTTACGAGTGTCCCAACATTCAATTGCAATGTACATCTCCTCAATTACAAGTTTCCAGTTTTAATATCAGCGTATTCATTTATACAATTCCGTTCTCCTGCGCTTAGTGCTTAGGAGAATGGTATGCGCTTTGCCTTGCCTTTTTAGGCAAGGCAAAGCAAAGCATTATTTTATTATTTAACTTTTTTTGGTTGTCAGCCGCTGGTTTCAGTGGCTGACAACCTTTTTTCAATTTTTTTTTTAAAATTTTTTTTGGTCCTTCAATTGTTAATATAAAAAAATTAACAAAAGACAAAAAAAAAAAAAAAAAATTTAATTCAAACTATGTCGAACGAGTGCAAAAAAAAATAGTTAACAAAAGACCAAAAAAATTTAAAATTTTTTTAAAAAAAAAAGGTTGTCAGCCGCTGTAACCAAAAAAAGTTAAAGAATAAAATAATGCAAGGCGTGCTATAGTAGGCCTTGCATTATTTTCAAGGCTTTGTCTTGCCTAAAAGGCAAGGCAAAGCGCATACCGTTCTGGAGAACAGAACTGTGTATTATAGGCAAGGCAAAGCGCATACCGTTTTCCTGTGCGTCAAGCGCAGGAGAACGGAGCTGTACATTTATAATACAATGTTCACATTAAGTCATATTTGGTTTGATTAAAAAATAGATTAAAATTTAAGTTAAAGTCAATATCAAATTTTAACTATACATTTCATGAGATTTATAACTTTAATCATATATTTTTTCAATTTTTATCAAAATTAATTAAAATATAATTATTATCTAAATAGACAAGCTAAATGAACAAATTTAAAAGGTACATTTGATGCATGTGGCACCCATTCCGTGTCCCAGTTAATTTGTTGCCTGAAGTAAATTTGACAGTTCAATGACATACAAGTGACTTGAACATGCTAATTAAAACATGCGTAGCTAATGAAGAGATGACAATTTAAGCATATAAAGAGAGCAATATTGATTTGTTGATTATAAGAATCATATATAAAAAAATAATATCAAAATAAAATTTCATGTACATGTTATATATCTATTCAATTATTTAATGGATCAAATATATTAGCAGACATCATAAAAAATTTTATTTTAAACAATGGAAAGTTGCAGGCACGATTCCAAACTTTTGCATTTTTTTGCAAACTTTACCTCAATCTTCAATTTGTGTAACCAGAGGTTCCAAACCATTGAGAAAATCGCAGATGCAGTAAAAAATGGAGGAAATCGTTAGTTCCAGCGTCAGTTGACCTCAAAAATGGAAAAAAAAAAAGAGGCAAATTTTGACCAATTTAAACAAGGACATTTTCGTCCAATTTTCCTTATTCACTGTACTATTTAATGTTCATTTTCCTCCTTTTTCAGGTCCTATATATTCTTCTTTCTCTTCCATTTATCTTAGATTATTATTTTTAGCATGAATATGGAGAGTAATTGATGCGAAACCCCGTAGCAGCTAGAGTACGAAACCCACGCCCAAAATGATGCAGAACCCAAGAACGCCAATTAAATCGATTTTTAGATCTGAACCCAACGAGAACGATGCTATGTTGAATCCCTAGATTACACGACGAAAAAAATCCACAATATGGTTGTTTGAACGCCATAAATATTCAACATATTTGATAAGTTCGATTGTTTGAAGCCAATGTTCGAAAGAGAAAATTCTCCATTAATTCAATTCATCAAAAGTCTTAATCCCTACAACAATGAAATAAAATTCCTATTTATATGGAAACTATGGAAACCCTAGGAAATATGGAATAACACGAAATTTAGAGTCATAGAATAAGAAAACTACCAAAAATAACAAATTCTAGTCAAAATAATGAAAAAACGCAGAAACAGGAAAATTTCTGTCAATCCGGACGATCGGATTTACGCGTCCGATTGGACAGACCCGCCAGATAGCTTTCAATATTTTGGTCATAACTTTCTCTACCGACGTCCGATTAAAACGATTCAAAGTGCGTTGGAAAGATTACTTAATGGGCTACAACTTTGCTTCAGATATAATCCTCTAATTCGATCATTTACCATGTCAAAACGGGTCTCAATATGAGACAGAAACTTAGCTCTTCTTCCATTGCTCGAATCATCAATTCATGTGACATTTATTAACCCCAAATAGCCTCGAACGCGCCCTTGACCACTTATCAATAAACATTGCACTTAAGATCACGCGGGCCTATCCTGGATCATATCAGTAATGTATGTAGATGTGGTGACCCTATGCAAATTAAGACCTCATAGACGAACTTTAACCCAGGAAGAAGATTTCTCACTTGTCCACGCCGTCAGGATGTCGGATAATCCTTGGATTTCTACGTGTTAGGAGAGAGATGGAAGCTGAACTAAACACCATAAGTGTAAGAAATTGTTGTGCCTCTTCATTCCTATCTGCAATAGATGCCTCTTCATTTTGATTCGCAAATGATGCAGGTGCCTCTTCATTGTGATCTGCAGCAGGTACCTCATTATAGTCTTGCAGGTCCACCATTGATTCTTCACTTATAGGTTGATTACCCATATTATAATCACCTGCAGGTACATGATCTTTATCTACATGTAAGTCACTCACTTCACTTGTAGGAACATAAACTGAACTCTTTGCATCCATTTCTATTTCATCAGATGCACCATTACCCCCAGCCTCATCCACAACATACAAGTAATCCCCCCTCTAGAAAATCATCATAAACCTCCACTGCATAGTGTACATTATGCTCAAACTGTTTGTCATTATCTACTTTCCCTTTTTCTTCCACCTCCTCCAATACTTTACTAGTGTCAACATCAATCACTATAATATCATGCCCTACTTTGTCATCCCATGACAATTCCAACGCTTCAACTATGGGCACACCCCACATCTTAGCAAGTCTATTCTCACCAAGCAATCTAACTACTTTTATAAAGTTTGCATCCTTCACCAACCAGAATGATGTTTTACTCAATCTCTTATTTTCAATCTTATACAGATACCTCGTTTTCTAAAAATAACCTAGCATCTGCATAGCATTGTCCAGGAGAAATCTATTAAACCAAAAGGGTGCATATAGTTTAGATATGCTATCTTCCCATGCTCGTATATATAATTTCGCATCTTTTTGTATAATACACCGCCATAATGTAGTCTTATGGTGAATTAACTTGACTTTTCCTCTAGACAAAAAAAAAAAATCATAACAATCTGTCATCAAAACCAAACTCTGGTTTAATGAAAGGATTACAAAAGCAGTGCGAATAAATATTGCAAATTTTATGTCATTTCAACTCAATAACATGCTTAAAATGATGAAAATTTGTACTAATTGATCACATTTCGCAACCTACTATGAGACAAACATGTCTACAACCAAAACTTTTGAAAAAAAAAATTAAAAACTTACCATATACAGGTTCGGGAAGAGGGCCTCGTATGTGACATGCAATATCTTCCGAAATTTCATCAGATTGTTGGCTATATTTCGTCGACATTATAGAAGGTGACTGTTCGAATTCGTAGCGTGAAAGAGAATGAAGAGAGTGTGATATTATAAATGACCAAATGATTTTTAAAAAGGGGAAATTAAATTGGACGAAAATGCCCCTATTTACATTGGTCAAAATTTACAATTTTTCCATTTTTGAGGTCAAGACGGTGGAACTAACATTTTCCGTTATTTTGGACTACATTTGTAAATTTCTCAAATGTTTGGAACCCGTGGTGACACAAATTGAAGAATGAGGTAAAGTTTGCAAAAAAAGGCAAAGGTTTGGGACTGCGACTACAATTTTCCCTTTAAAAAACAAAATAGGCCGATCAAAAACATAGATTTAACTCGATATATCTTGGCACCTCTACCTACACTGTATACATGAATGTCAATTTTTAATTTTAATTTGAGCTTTTAAAATTTGGTGGGAAATTAATTACACTGATAGAAAATTTATTTCATAATACAGTGTGAAACCTTGAAAATATTTGAATGATTTTCAATCCATCTAGAGAGACATAATATATTGTTTTTCTTAACTTTAAGGAAGTCGAACAACTCACATAGTTAACATTGAAAAGTGATGCCGCTCTCGACTTAGAATTTGTTTACCATCTTATTTTAATGTATTCATCCTACATAATTAAAATAAAAGATTATATATTTTTCATAAAAAAAGATAAATATATTTTTATAGCAGTTAGATCACTTTAAAAAGAATAAAAATAAACAGACAGTATCTTTCTAATAAGGATACCATGGTCCATAATTAAGGCTCATTGTCCCATTCGACCCTTAAATTAGGACGAAAATGATTTTCTTGTTTATTTTTTTAATGATGGAAAGATTACATTTTTCATTATTAAAATATTTATTGACTGTACTTTTGAGACCACGTTTATGTCATAAAGAAAGCTCAAATAATTAAAATATAAAGTTTCAGATGAGTAATTATATTTTCATCATAATAATTATTTTGCATCAAAGTTTAATTGCATTTTAGACTCTCAATCTTTGCTCATCGTAATATTGACAACCTTCACATTTTTTTATTATTAAATTTGTATCTTTAGCATTTCATTAATTAACACATTTTACTTTTACGATGATTTTTTTTTCTCAAAATATCTTATTTGCGTGCTTTGAAATGAGCGGCTTTTGCTTTTATTATTTTTATAATATGAAAGAAAAAGAAGTAGTTTTAACTTTTAACACTCTCACCATACTTTTTGGAGGGAAATCATTATTAGAGATGAGAATTGCTAATTAATGAGAAATAATAATAATAATGCATTGATAAAAGTTGGTAAAATTTGTGGTTGAAAAATTTATATAAATTATAATTTCATAAAATATGTGATTAAAAATAAATTTTAAGGAATGAACCAAATAGAGTCTAAGCCCCTGTTTGACAAATTAACTATACTATAAGTACAATATTAGTTGACAACAATAGTTGACAATCACTCACATGGAAGAGGGATCCACGATAAATAAAAAAATCGTGAACTCTCCTTCATGTGAGATGATTATCAACTATTATTGTACAAATAACAAAATTCTTGACAAATATCCTTTCAAAAGAGTGAATTTTTGAATAGTAAATTTTTTAATTTTTTAATTTTTTTTATAAATTCAAAAAAATTAAATTTTTTTTGACGTCTTTTTTAACACACGCGTTTGACGTCCGTTTAATTATTTTCGATATTCATTTAGATCATTCAATATATCTATGATACAGTTCTCGAAATAAGTTTCGAGAGGATATAGAAGATTTATGGATTCGGCTAGCGTACAATCGTCGAAGAATTTTTAAAGTTAGCTTGTTATAAAAATTTTGAAATATTAGTTTGGAACGGCCTACTTTGACTCGCCGTAACTTTTGCTACGATTGGCCGTTTCGCACACCATTAATGTCGTGAAATACTAGGCCGTGAGTACTTCAAAATGATATTAAGAATGCAATATTTCGACTTCGTTTGATATTCCGTAGTAAGCCTGAAAATGAAGACAAAAGCATAAGTAATATATTCAAAAAGATGAGTTATATGTCTTTTTTAATACACGCGTTTGACGTTCGTTTAACTATTTTCGATATTTATTTAGATCATTCGATATATTTATGATATAGTTATCGAAATGAGCTTCGAGAGGATATAGAAGAGCGTACGATCGTCAAATTTTTTTTAAAGTTAGCTTGTTATCGAAAATTTTGAAATATTAGTTTGGAATGACCTACTTTGACGCACCGTAATTTTTGCTACGAATGATCGTTTCGCACACCATTAACGACGTAAAATATTAGATCTTGAGTACTTCAAAGTAATATTAAGAATGTAATATTTCGACTTCATTTAATATCCCGAATTGAGCCCAAAAATTAAGACGAAACGTAAGAAAATTATTGAATTTATTAATATTTTTAACGGTGAAATTAACGTTTATTGACGGAAAGGACCATTATCGCAAGAAATGTATGAAATGAGGATGTAAATATCAAAATTAAAACGATCGAGATCATTTTAACAATGAACGCAAACGATAGGAATCATTACTACTAATTACCCTTTGAAAGAACGGTGGTATATTTAACCAAACTAGAGAAAAGTTTTCAAACAACGAAGTCTTGTTTGAATACCATCAATCGGCCAGCTTTTCACATGGGTGGGACCATCCCGAATTGACCAAACAAATTACATGGCCTAGATCGATCCCGAATTGGCCAAAACATCTCTTTCCGATCTGTACCAAATTTACGTAAAATTTTAAATTTGTTAAATTAAAACCCTGCCCAAAACACTTCACTCCCCTTCACTGATTCTTATCAATTCGTGTGCTGTACGGCTCCTTCCCCAAAACACACACAAAATCTCCGATATGCCGAGATGGTCGTCCACGTCAGCTTTCCGATGGCTTGACGTTAGCTTCTCTCTGCCAACGTCGTTCTTCCGGTGGCCTAGACTGTTCTCCTCGTACTTAACGCCGACCTGGAGCAACAGCCTCAACCTTAGCAGTTTGAGCAGCTTGGAACCGCGGCGGTTGGCGGCACTCGTGCGGTGGCCAGAACTCGATTTCTCCTTTCCCATTGTGGACACCGTCATCTGGTCCTTTATCTCTGCAATAGAATCCGTTGCCCTCGTTTCCTTCCTCTGCTTCTTCTTCGTCTTCTGCGGCTGCACCATATGATGCGAGACGATCGCTATCGTCAACTACGGTACATACATAATATATATGTATGTATGTGTAGAATTATAAAAAGATGTTATCATTTCTAGTCAATTAATTATTTCGTTTTAAGTGTTTGTGGAATCTTCAATTTATGGTTACCGGTGGTGGCGGCGGCGGAGAAACACCGTCGTAGATCATTCTGTGTAGTTGTGGGTGGAATTATTGACACAGCGGTGGTGCTGCGTGGGCCAATCCTGGCGGAGGGTAGTTTTGTCTTTTCGTGTTCTCTTTTCAGAGGGTTTTGATTTCCCGGGTAAGGTAGAAATCAGGTAAGAAAGAGGGTTAATTATGTTACGTTAAACATTTTCCCTGAGAAAATGAATTTTTCTTAGTACATACTATAATCTTTCCATAATTATTGTGTGTTTTAAGAATTGGTGAATTATTGCATGTCATAATCTTGGGTAAAAGTGCCTAGATAATATTGTTTCTTCCACTCACCATTATTCTTGTTTACACGAAAATAAACTACTGAATTACTAATTTATTTGGTAGTGAAGATTGCATAATTTTTGAAAAATTCCTTACCCGTGTTTTGGTGATAGTCAATCTTACATAATATAATTTGTTAAAATTAAATAAAAAAATACAATTAATTACAATTTAGAATGTAGGTAACATCGATGCTAAGCACAAGTGACCTTATTACTAAGGTAAAGCCGTGTATCTCGGGCCACATAGGCCTGGGATTTCTAGCAAAACCCGTTATTACTAATGTTAGTAAGGTTTGAATGGCACTGTATGATAAATAAGGCTAAGTGTACACTCCTTTTTTATACTCAGCATGACATTGTATATACAGTTGTGGGCTTAGAATTATTTTAATCATCAGCCCTATTCATGTATATGTGAAAGAAGTGTCAAAAAGAGTGTCAAACACAATGCATCAACCAATTGCACGTGTAGTGATTGAACTAAATTTTTGTTACTTTTTATTGTGCATTTTTTTTTGGGAAATGTTATATGTACACAATCTCTTACATAATGTCCTACACCCTCCTCACATGAAGGGGGGTCCACACATAATAAAATATTTGTGGACTCCCCTCTATGTGAGGGAGGTGTAGTGTATTATGTAGGGTATTGTGTGTACATGTAGCATAGTCCTTTTTTTTTTCAAGCATTTTGGATGTAAATTAGTTCGTCGAAATTCATTTAAAGATCGAGTTAAATTTCAATTCTTTAACTAAAGCAAAGAACTGGATCGAAAAGACAATGTTTTGTGAGGTCTATCGGTCTAATCAAGTAGTTTCGAAAAGTAAGTGTCAACCCAAATTATTATGAAAGAAGAAAATTTAAAATATTGCTTGTGTAGCTGGCGAGCTATATATCCGTGAAAATGTAAATCGAACTCATTGGTGGATGGAAAGTGAGTGAGTTGATTTCAATTGGGAGATTACTCCATTAGGTGGAAAAAGCGTTACTATTGATTTATTATTGAGTTAATGGAGCATAATCAGGCGGTAAAGGTGGGCCGTCGACATTTATAGTATTTTTCACCAAATGGCTAACACCTTCTAAAAAACTTTTTTAAGTCGGGGTCTCCTTATCTTCGGGAACCTCCTCACTCAACTCATTCAAATTTGAATAGTGTCATTAATAGTCAACGACGACACTAACTTATCATACATAATATAGCATTATTAAAAGTTATTTATTTTTTAAATTTAAAATTATGCTACATAAAATGTCATATATTATGATTACTGCAATCGTTAACTATAAATTTCATTATTGTTCGAATTTCGAACCCGAATCATATGCCTCCTTTTCTTCTAAAAGTTGAAAAATAATCTCCTTTTAATTCTTTAATTTTTACCCTATATCTAATTAATACCTTTTAATAAATAACTTTCTTTTCTATGGTATAAACGTTTTGTCTAAATAAAACTTGTTTAATTTTCAAAAAAAAAAAAAAAAAAAAAAATTTCTCTTCGATCTTCAAATCCTAACAACATCAACCATCACCTCCGATAACTTGCAATGTCGTCGCCAACCGCCACCCCACCATCATGATTTTCAGATTGTCGTTATGATCATCACCGCCAATTTTTTCCTTTTCAAATTTGGAAAATGGCACTTGGCCCGGCTCAATGCCAGGCCAAGTGAATGCGCCGCCCCCCTATTGGAGGGGGGCTGTTTTGTCCCCCCTCCAATAGAGGGGCGTCATAGGAGGCCTGACATTGAATCTGGTCCTCTAGCTAAATTGTTCAAATTTTAACATATCAATTGTTGATGGAAGAATTTATTTTTAGATTTGAAATTTCATATTCAAAATTTGACATTAAATCATCGAAGCATCTTCTCAGGATGAACTGGCAACTACATTTCTTGGGTTTGGTGCAAAATGTTGAATTTAGATGTTCTTTCCATGCCAAGTCACATTTTCTGTACACTACAATACAAACAATATGATTTTTTTTTTCCTCATATATTCCATTCCCAATGAGTTGAAATTTGTTGTTCAAAATTAATTGTTCAATTTGTTGTCATTCATTGACACATAATTTTATACCTATTTTTAAGAATAAGTGACAGTGAGAGAAAAATTGAACGCATTAATTTAAAATAATGTATCAATGAATTATTAGATAAACAACAGATTAGACAGTCAATTTTGAACAGTAGATCTCAACTCATCCCTACTAGACTCAAAGAATAAACATTTGGTTTTCAAGAATTAAACAAGGAAAGCAACAGAACGCAACATGGCCATGGCCAATGATGTTATGTGTTGACATTTAAACTTGATGGGCATACCTCTATCTAGCTTATATTAATCGATCACCTTAGATAGCCAAACTTATCAGAAAATGGGACCATTTTTGCCTTGCTAAAATGTCACCTATTTTTAGCTTTTCAAATCTACCGACAGTGCATCTGTTGTGCACCAGATCTCATGTACACGTAGGCCGTAGCATTTTTTTTTTTGTTCGTTCACCCAGGTGTCCCAGTTTGCGCCAGATTAAATCTTGGACCTCGAACCTTTGGCCTCTCTCCAGCCCGAGGAGGTAAACCGCGGGATATACCCTCCATGATCAGTGTCAGTACGCCCTTCTACTTGTTGCCCCATGAGACCCTCCTCCATGGGTCTTACAACACCAAACTGCTCCACCCAAAGGTATTACAACACTTGACTGCTCCTCCCAGGATTCGAACTCCCCACGCTGAATTAGCTAGCTCCAACATGTATGGTCTTGGCCAAGTCGAATGTGCCCCGAGGGGCAGGTCGTAGCATTTCTTAATTCCATTTAGAGGGATGCTAGAGGATAGGGAAGGAAACAGAGTTTAAATCCATGGCGCCAAATGACACCCTCCATTGGAGGGGGGCCTATTTGAATAAATGGCGCTTGGATTTAAATCTTGTTTCTTTCCTTGTTTGAGTAGACATTTTCATCCGTTTATGCTATTTTACTATTGTGTTTTTATTCAAAAATGCTAGATGTATATTATTGTCTACATTTTTCCTTACACTCTCCATTATGTGGCATAATAGAATAATAGTATTTATAATCGTTCAAGTAGGACAACTATGATAGTGAATAACATTACTCTGCATTATATTTAATAGGAAAGAGAGAGATTATTGGGAAAATCGAAACGGATGATGGTATCATGTGGCAGGGTGTAAGAAAAAGTGTACACAATAATTTACATGTAACATAATTCTCTTTTATTTTATCTTCTTGTTGGCCCACAATCTGACAGGCTAGCTACTGAAAACAGTATCCTTTATTTTTGGGCAAAATAATTTTTCTTTTTATATATTTATTTTTTTGGCTCATTTAAAGTCAGCAGTGGACATTTAACACCCTTTTTTTTTTTTTACTTGTATCATCGTGTGAGTGGCACATGACAACTTAAAGTACTTTTTGGAGGGTATTTTCATCAGATGCCTAGTATGAAAAGTTAGGATAACGCTGTAACAATCTTGAATCACAATATTTTCTAGCTTCATACCAAAATTTTGCCTACACGTGTCATAATCAGTTCCCTAGTTGGAGTAAAAGACGAGGGTTGAGGTCCGTTTGATATTCCTTGTTAAAATTTATGATGTAAATCCTATCATAGGAAAGAAAACGCAACTGGAATCCAATATAGTCCCAAAGTATTTAGAGTTGTGGGTGGGGCATAATTTTTGACAATATTTTCATTTTATGGGTCCTATTCATGTGAGTTTTCTGTAAAACATTTGTAATATTTTTTTTTTGTACATATTTTATTTTCCAAGTATTTAAGATTATGATGCAGATTAGAAATTGCAGCAAAGGACAGTTTCTTTTAAGTTCATCTCAGTACATTATCCCAACTCGTGCTAATTACTAGATATGAAATGACGGCAGGAAATGTTTTCAAACGAAATGCACCTTTGTTTTGGCTTACATTCATCCTCAAAACCATTTCTAATGCACATTTTCTACAGAGGAAAAACACTTGCCATTAAGAATTCGAATCGAAATTTCAAAACAAGAACTCTAGTTTTTCTCACAAACAAGATGAGCATTGGATGTTACTTTGATCTTTCATATGGAGGAAGCACTGTCAAAACCATTGTCTCTATTTCCTTACTTCATGCTGGTGGCCTATGTTGCACAAAAACGGAAACGGGAAACTGTAGAGTAATTGTTCTTCGATTCGTGGATTTCGGGCTCAGTTTAACTTATCAATTTGTATCAGCCAATCAATCCAACAACCAACGCACAACTCTATTCACTTGTGATTGCTTCCTTGCTTTCTTACCCACAAAGAAACGCAAAGGGATAGTGGTGATTTGCAAAGCCACAAAGGCAAGGAGAAGAGAAAAGAGGGCAGTCACGGTGGACCAAGAGAAAGGCAGTCTCGATTTGTTTTCTTCTCAATACAATGACAAAGCACACACACGGCTTCCACACAATACAAAGCCCAATATATAGTTAAGGTTATATCACCAATTTGGGCCAAGACACAAAAAACCATCCTATAAGTGAACTTGGGTCAAGGCAACGTTAACCTAGTTAATTTGCTACTAGTGGATCATGTTGTTTTTTGGGTTGAGCACATGAATTAATTGATCGATAAACATTTCATTCATCGGCCGAGGCCTTTGAAATATAATCTGAAATTGTTTAATATCATTGTCCGGGATTTATTGAGTATCAAAACCCAACAAATCTCTACTTTGATTCTCAATAAATCTGCAAGCAATCAAAACACATAATTAATACTTGCATAATCAAGATAACTAATAAAATTGGTATCATAGACCTTACCTCGTGTTTCCAACATGAAACACATAGCTTCATTTACTCACCAGAGCTAAGGTCATAAACACCCAAGTAGAAGCAAATATTCACAGTGAACAATCAAAAGCAAATAAACTTGCGATCAAGATATAACATAATATCACGTTCACATAGAACAACCGATCAACATCAAGTTAATCAAATACACGGCCAACACATATACAACAAATGCATAAATGACCTCGTAAAAAGATCTCACCCCGCTTATCACACCTCGAGAACACATCTTTTCTCATCGCCCACCATGCTCACTAGACTAATCACTCAACTCATGTCTAAATGGTAAATCACAATAGATCCTAAGTTCTTGGGATATTCCTCTATCACCATATCATTTCTCCCAACCTACATGGATAATGGGTCTATACCTAACAGATGTGATAGAGTGCATTTTTCACACTCCACCTGATCAAGGTCTCTTTACATATAGAGGATTCTAGACATTTAATCACATCTTCACTCGTGATCCAAATGTCACACTCCACATCCCCTGGTATAAACCACAAAGTACTCCTAGGCATCTATCCACCTCACCAATAGACATCAAACACATTGCTAATGCATCTTAACCCACTATGCATGCAAAGAATTACACCAAGTAATCAGATAGCTTCAAATTCATACAAATGCACATATCAAACGCATTGAAATGCAACATATAATCATGCAACAGAATTAAGCAATTACACACATGCATGAAGGATTACACACGGATGCAATGCAGTCACTGGGTTTACTCTCAATAAATTTCGCTAGGGTCATCACTCAACCTTATAGTCAAATTCGCCTCACATCTCATCTTACCATTCTGCTTATCTTTCTTTTTGAGATAGTTCCTAATAAAGTGTCCAGATTTACCACAACTGTAAAATCGTATATCACTAGACTTATCCTATCATTTGCCCTCTTCTCACCACTATCTTCATTCGAGTCACTACTCGAATTGCTACTGTCTTGAGCTCTACCCAAATTTATTTGCTTAAATTTCATTCTATTCTTCATCATATGCAATTCACCACTCCTCTTATCTTTTTCTTGAGCTTTAATTTCCATCTCCTTACTCTTAAGGGAGTCTATGACAATCTCAGGTGTTAAGGTGTCCCTACCATATTTAATGACATTCTCAACCTCTTTATATGAAACAGACATAGAATTAAGCATGATTATAGCTTTATAAGTTTCAGACACATTCTCATCACAATTAACAATATCTTGCACAAGTTTGTTGAAGACATCCAAGTTGTCATCAAGATCATTTGAATGATCCATTTTAAAACTGAAAAAACGTTCAAGCAAATACAACTTATTAGGACTAGGTTTAAGCAAATATAAGTCCTCTAACTTTTGCCAAAATTCTTTTGTGATTTTCAGTTTACCCATTTTTCTCAAGACAACGTTAGACAAATGTAAAATGATTGAAATATAAACAAGCTCATTGGCTTCTTCTTTTTGTTCTTTTAAAAAATTAGCAGAAAAATTGTCTTCAATGACTTTTGAAACCTTTTGTTGAACCAAAATACCCCTCATCTTTTTGTTGCCAAATAGAAAAATCACATTTTCCATTAAACACACCCCAAATCAAAATTGTAAGTTGTCATATTTATGAATCAGATCAGAAATGCACAGAATCACAATCAAGCCACACAAAGTAGTCCTAGGGTCACAGACAATATACTCCATTCTAGATTCTTAGGATTTCGTAAGACTCGCGGTCGCAGATTAAGGGAATGTTCAATGGGTAAGGTCTAAGTAATCTAATGGAATTAACGACGGTACGAAATTAACGATTCAACAAATAGGTATATCCAAATCAACATGAGATTCCAATAATGGCAATTATATCACAAAGAACAATATGCTAATTTATCAAAATTAGATACTCAATCGTAACAATTAAGAGCAAGTAATCCTAATTTCTAGTACAGACAATGTTACCCATTCACGGTAACTACAATCCTATTGTCACTCTACACGATGACGTTCTAGTTTTGAAATTTAAACGGGATAAGCCAATTTACTAGAGCGGACATATCTGAGTACGTAAATTACGAGAAATGCAAATTAATCACTTTAGGACCACCACTACTCGTCTTAAAGTATCCAACAACTGCAACAACCAATCGAGCAAAAAATGAATCACAAACGAGCAGGGGCAAAACCGTCCAGATTTCACCGTATAACCTAAAATATAAAATTAACAACACAAAATTGTTAGAAATCATGGTAGAAATATTCTCCCTGAAGAAAAGTCATCGAAAAGCTGCCACGCGCCACCATCGGAGTTCCACGCGCCACCACCGCAGATCACGCCCTATCCATGTAGGTGCGCCTCGGTCTGCTGAATATGCCTGTGATCTCCGTTTGTCCAACAGGTAAGTGGTTTCACTAAAATCACCAAAACAGATCCAAACAGAATCTTTCAAAACTGGGCATTTTTCTTCTCTATTTTCTACTGCGATTTTCTGCTGTTTCTGGTCAATTTTTGGCCAGAAATCCACCACCAACCTTACTCTGATACCAAATGTAGAATATTTGTTCTTCGATTCGTAGATTCCGGGCTCAATTTAACTTACCAATTTGTATCAACCAATCAATCCAACAACCAACCCATAACTTCATTCACTTATGGTTGATTCCTTACTTTCTTACCCACAAAGAAACACAAAGGAGTGGTAGCCACAAAGGCAAGGAGAAGAGAATGGAGTGCAGTGAGGATGGAGCAAGAGAAATGTAGTCTTGGTTTGTGTTCTTCTCAACACAATGGCAAAGCACACACATGGCTTCAACACAATACAAAGGCCAATACATAGTTTAAGTTATATCACCAATTTGGGCCAAGAAATAAGATAGTGGGTTAAGACACAAGAAGTCATCCTATAAGTGAATTTGGGTCAAAGAAACATTAACCTAGTTAAGTTATCACTAGTGACTCATGTTGTTTTTAGGGTCAAGCACATGAATTGATTGATCGATAAACATTTCACTCATTGACCGAAACTTACGAAATATAATCTGAAACTATTTAATATCATTGTCCGAGATTTACTGGGTATCAAAACCCAACATAAACGAAATGGAACACGACACAACACAGCACGGGGAAACACTATCTCTAAAAAAAAGTAGGATACGAAACAATGTTGAAATGTTATATTAAAATTATTAATTTAATTTAATAAATTCAATATTTGGCTTCAAAAAACCCTATAATATAATTTTTTTTTTGTTTTTTAAAAATCCACAATCTATCCAATTTAACTAAATCTTGACCTAAAATCATTGTCATTTAAAAAGTCAAAAAACCAAGAAACCAAAAGTATATACAATAAATTATTCAAATTTGATCACTACTCTATAGTAATATACTAATATCAAAATTGAATCAACTAATTAATGTTGATGTACAAATGACACACTTAAAATCAATTTTCAAACAACTTATATATGTAATTTAATTATTAAAAAAATTAAATATATAGTAAATTACTGCTGTACTCAAAAGTGGAAATGATTGCTCTATGCATGTCTACTATCTTTCTCAATGTCTCAAGACTCTCAACAAATAATAAGAATTTGATAAAAAAAAAAAAAAATAACACAATAATTAGAAATTTTAGGTTTAAGTTAAAAATCTAACATTATAATGCTTTTATTAATAAATAAAGCCCATAATTTAAGTTAATTTTAAGCCAAAGTTGATAATTAAGTTAACTTTTGCTTAGAGCCATGATTTTTTATTTTCTATTTTTGGGTAAAAATTCTGAATTTTTCACTATAAGTTTCCAAAGAGTTTTCAAAATTTATTAAAAAAGGGAAACTTTTTTGGGTTTTTGAAATGTTTTTGGAGAGTTTTTGAAGAGTTTCGGTTCTTGAAAAGTTTTCAAAATGAAATGCTTGCATCTAGAGAGTTTCCGTGTATCATAGCTGGTGGCATTTGAAGCGAAGGCCTCTTACGAGCTCCTATTCTTTTTCTTTCCTATCCATTTGTCTATCTATTGAGCAAGGAAATTGGGGTCAAGATTATGGTTTTAGGCCCCGTTTGATTCTCATTATTTGTAGAATGAGAATGAAAAATATAGCCGTTATGGGCTCCATACGAGAGATGAAAAGTAAAAAATGGTGGTTGAATATAATTGATAACGGTCATATTTTTCATTTTTATGGTTGACAAATGAGAAACAAATGGGCCCTTAATATGTTTTTGCGGGATAAAGAAAAGCAAGTTATCAGCTTGGAAGATCTGTTTTGCCCAAGTTCTTTCTTGAATGTTGATTATGAAGGCTTCCAATTTGTGATGAAGTACATGAAACGAGTAGTAGTGAATGATATGCCTAATGTGATGGTTGAATGATTTTTAAAGGATTATTTAGATGTAAATGCTGTTGTTGGAAGAGATTTGAAGGTGGTTTTTGGGTATTTTGTGGGTTTAATGGAGTTAAAAAGAGACATAAATATTGTAATGAATGAGATAATTGGACAGGAAAATATCTATCCTCTTCTAGTTGGTTTTGGTTCTACCAACATAGTCTCTTAATCAGCAATTTTTTTCTCATTCCAAGGTTGGTATTACCAAGATTTCATGATGTGATCCATAGTACGAAGGCAAGGCCCGGGCAAGGATCCGTTGATCGTTGAATAAGGGCCTATGACTATGTCGCGAGCAAAGAGTGTCAAAGAAGTGATAAGATTACTTATTCAAGCTACGGTGGACAAAATATTGGCCATGGCAAACAAAGAAGCAAATTTCATGTTGGACTTGGGAGAAGACACGAGATAGATCAACTTGGTTCAAACAACAGACAAAGTCGGAGTTACGTTCAACTATGCGTGTTAAACCGCATAGTTGAACAAGGCATGCGGTCACATGCCTCAATACCGTGGCCAATTGAAGGATTTTTACTTGGTCTATGCGATTGCATAGAAAAATACTATGTGACCGCATACTTCAATTTTCAGGTGCGATTTTTCAATTTTCGTAAAATCTTTTATTTTTGTTAAAACTTTATTTTTTGGTAACTTTGTAATTTTTAGACTATAATTTTGTATAGATTAGGATTTTATTGAGTTTCCTATAAATATGACTTATTATTTACATTGTAAAACAACTTTATTCATTCATCAATTTGAGAGAATTAATTGTGAGCATACTTTGCTTTCAACTTTTCGTTCTTCATTGAACTAATTTTGAATTTATCAAAATTTGTTTTTTGTGGCGTTCAAACATTTTGGGTGAGATTCTCGAATCTTGCGATCACGGGGTCAACATATTGTCGACAATTGTGTTGGTTCTTTAGTTCAATATTTTTTAGTTAAACTCTAAACGTTGATTCTTGGCTTTCTTGGTTTGAGTCAATCTCGTGTGAGTTTCGTAGCTATTATTGCTACGTGGGTTCGCATCAATTATATCAAAACTTAGGCTCTAAAAATCAAGTTTATACCATTTTCCTTTCTTCTTTGAGTCTTTGTTTCATTTTATTTCATTTTTCGCGTTCTTCGTCCTTTTTGAGTCTTTAATTTATAAAAGTACCAAAAAAATTTAAAATTTGTTTTTGTGCTAATTTAGCACCCAAATCAATTTTTTGGCTGGTATTGTAGTCGAATTTTCGAGCAAAAAAATTTGGAATTAAAAAAAATATTTCAAAAATTACTACTAGTATATATATATATATATATATATATATATATATATATATATATATCACTTGGTGAAAGCATTGAATGAAAAAAGGCAAGAGTGATGAGACTATTAGAGGAAAAATCCAATTCGAATGATATACGAGCATATACACGTGAGACAAATACTACTTTAGATTTAGGATGCCTGACAGAGAAGATTTTACCTCAAGAAGGAACAACAATCAAGTTAACATGTTGGAGGAGTTGATACGACAGGTCGAGAGGTTGTTTGAATATGTGAGGGATATGTTGGATAGGCAAGAGACGTGGATGGAAATGCAAGACCCATTGCTTGCGAATTTACATAAGGATCAATCTAGGCAAGTTTCCAATGTAAGGAGGCAAGGCAGGTGGGAGCCCAGGGTGGAGAATCGTGGTGATTATGAAGCGGGTAGTGACATTGATGAGGAAACATTAGCGGATGCCGAGTTAGGAAGAATGATGGATAGAGAAGTTAGACATGAAATAAGAGATAAAGATCTTGTGGGAGATGGAATTGATGGAAGTATGTGCAACATCACAATAACAATTCCTTCATTCAAAGGAATTAGTGATCCGAAAGTATACTTAGAGTGAGAGAAGAAAATAGAGTTGATATTTGATTGCCACAATTACTCAAAGGAAAAGAAGGTAAAAATTGCGGTGCTTGAATTTACCGATTATGCTATTATTTGGTGGGATGAAGTAGTGACAACTAGGAGGAGGAATCGTGAGAGGCCTATTAAAATTGCAAAGCCTCTACCAAGGTTCTAGGAATGTTGAGAATTATCGTAAGCAGATGAAGATTGCTATGATTAGAGCAAATATTGAGGAAGATAGGAAGGCCACCATGACCCGATTTTTGAATGGTTTGAATAGAGAAATAGCTAATGTAGTGGAATTGTAACATTATGTGGAGTTGGAGGACATACTACTTGTAGCTATGAAAGTGGAGAGACAACTAAAGAGGAAGAAGATATCTAGGTATCCATCGGGTTCTAACTCTTCTTGGAAACCGAAATGAGATGATAATAGAGGTGATGGGGCTGTTTCGAGTAGTAAGTCCGAACCATCAAGGGAAAATGAGGAAGTTGTTGATAAAGTTACACCCAAAACGGATTTCCAACCTCCTTGGAAGCGGGACATCAAATGTTTTAGGTACTTGGGATCGAGACATATTACTTCTCAATGCCCAAATATATGGGCAATGATCCTGCGTCGCAATGAGAAAGTAGTGAGCAATAGTGATGGAGATGAGATGCCCGAATTAGAGGATGCTAGTGGTAGTGATGGAGTAGAGTACCCGATCATAGGAGAAGCACTTGTGATGATACATGCTCTCAATATACAAATTAAAGTAGATGATGAGGAGCATCAACGAGCGAACATCTTTCATACTAGATGCTATGTCAAAAACAAGGTATGTAGTTTGATTATTGATGGGGGTTGTTGTACTAATATTGCTAGTACTACACTTGTTGAGAAATTAGGATTGACTACGATAAAACATCTCAAACCTTATAAATTATAGTAGTTAAATGAATGTGGAGAGGTTAGGGTATATAGTCAAGTTTTGGTGAATTTCTCGATTAGGAGGTATGGTGATAATGTGATGTGTGATATAATTCCTATGCATGCAAGGCACATTTTGTTGGGGGACCATGGCAGTATGATAGGAAGGTGAAATATGATGGATTCAAGAATAGGCATGACTTCGTAAAAGATGGGAGAGCTGTTACTCTTGTACCCTTAACACCACAACAAGTCTACGGGAACCAAGTGAAATTGAGAGGTAAGGAATAAAAGAAAAGACAAAAGGAGAGAAGGTAGTAAGGTAACTAATTATGATAAAAACATAGTAGAGTCACAAGAGAGAGAAGAAAGAGAATATTTTGTGATGAGAGAAAATTTCAAAGTGAGTCTCTATGCAAAAAGGAATGAGATTGAGAGTGCTTTGGTGGGGACTAACAAACCCCTCCCCAATCTGAATATTTCTTTATTACAGGAATTCAAAGATTTTTTCCATGCAGACTTAATTACTGGGATACCACCCATTGAATATCCAATTGAATCAATGCAAGTGAAGAATCTGATAAGCAGCGAAGGAGAAACATTCAACTATGATATGATAAAGTATCAATACCTCATACATAGGTTAGATGATGATTTAGCATGTAAAAATATTTTTTCACATGGAGCTTGTATTTTTACACATATTAATGCGCCTAAAATTTCTATGAGAGTAATAAATCATTTGTCGCGTGCATTCATAAGCAATTTTTACTAGTTTATGATATTATACTATGTTGCAAAAATTTAATTGAGGATGATAGACAATTGTGGTACATTGTTGGTGATTTGAGGCATGTGGATCTATATTTCGATTTTGGAGTTCTTAACTGTTTGGGTTTGAATTTATGGAATAGGTTGGGAACTAATTTAGCATCTTTTACTACACATTTTGATATGGTTTATGATTTAAATCCACTAACTTTGTTTGGTTTAATCATTCAATTATTATTGTAAGTGAAAGTTTAGATGAAAAACAAGGGATTGAATTATATGTATCTCAATGTAGCAAACGGAAAATGTGTAAGGTATTCAAACAAAGTGATTGAGTTTGGGTGCTTAAGTAAAAATGGCGTGTCCAAATGCAAAGAAGGTCAATGTTTTATCCTAGAGGAGATAGGTCATTCCACGTCATTGCCAAAATTGAAAACAATGGCTATAATTTGGATCTTCAAGGCAAGTTTATGATAGTTGGTATTTTCGTTGTTTATGACATTTCTCTCTTTGATGTAGGTATAGATTCAAAGTCGAATCCTTTCGAAGAGGGAAGGGGTGATGTGATCCATGAAATGAAGGCAAGTTCAAGTAAGGATTTGTTGATCGTTGAAGAACGGTCTATAACTAGGTTGTGAGCGAAAAAGGGTCAAAGAAGAAATGAGAATACTTGTTCAAGCTACGGTGGATGAAAGATTGGTCATGACAAGCAATAAATAAGTTTCATGTTGGGTTTGGGAGAAGACATGAGGTGGATCAACTTGGTTCAAGCAATGGACAAAGTTGGAGTCACGTTCAACTATGTGGTCATGTGGTGTATGCCTCAATACCGTGGCCAACTGGGAGATTTTTACTTGGTCTATGCGACCGCATAGAGAAACACTATGCAGTGGCATAGTTCAATTTTTTAGGCACGATTTTTCAATTTTCACAAAATCTTTTATTTATGTTAAAACTCTATTTTTTGATACTTTTGTCATCTTTAAACTTTAATTTTGTGTAGACTAAGGTTTTATTGAATTTTCTATAAATAAGACTTATTATTTATATTGTAAAATAACTTTATTCATTCATCAATTTAAGAGAATTAATTGTGAGCATATTTTGCTTTCAATTTTCGTTCTTCATTGAATTAATTCCGAACTTATCAAGATTTGTTTCTTGTTGCGTTCAAATATTCCGAGTGAGATTCTGGAATCTTGTGCTCACGGGGTCAACATACTCTCGGTGATTGTGTTGGTTTTTTGGTTCAACATTTTTTGGTCAAAGTCTAAATATTGATTCTTGACTTTCTTGGGTTTGAATCAATCTTGTGTGGGTTTCATAGCTAAATTGCTACGTGAATTTGCATCATTTCAGGTCAAAATGTTTAGTTTCTAAAGTTTTGATGAATAATTGTTTTGCATTGTGACAAGAGGTCTATCTGGTAACAGTAGCAGAGAAGACGAGCAGGCGAATATTTCTACTGGGAAATTATCTATAGCCATTAATTTTCCAGGATGGTAGGTTGGCCTTTAGGCTGACATACTCTACTACATTGCCTATGGTTACCATTTGGTTTTCTCCTTAGCAACATTAGGTTGTTTGTTGCCTCATTTTTACCTTATAAAGTAGCTATCCCAATCTTGGCCTATACCAGGATGGTAGGTTCGTTATCTAGACGACGATCCATAGATCCAGTCTACATTTATTTGGCACTAATTAAATCAGTTATCGTTGTTACGTACAGTACAAGCAGAATATCAGAGTTTCTCTCCCCATTAAAAATGAATCTTGATAATGATGGGGAAAATTCTTTCCCATGGAAATATTGTAGTTTGCCCTGAGGGAACAACTTGCAAGGAATCATATTTGCTGAGGTTTAGCCCTTTGTTCGCAGAATTGAACGATGATATAATTCCAGTTGTCCACGACTTAAAGGTGATCATGTTTTATGGAACAACTGCAAGTGGACGCAAAACTTTAAATCCTATGTTCTTTCTCTTGAACCATCATACAATATACACTGTATTTTCTCAAAAAGTTACCAAAATCTCATGCATGTACCAGTGGTGAATTATCGAAGATTGAAGTGGCTAATTATGTCCAAAATGAGATATCAAAATCCTTGGGATTTGAATGCACAAACCTTACAATGAAAGAAAAGTACTTTTTTTAACAGGTAATGAAAGGACTTTGAAACCATCAACTATTACTGATATCTACAAATATGCACCATTATAACAATGAAATGCTTGAAAGTTTTTACGCAGTTTCACCAAAGTGCCATGATTGTTAATTTTTAACTTAATCTCAATTTCGATAATGCTGTAACGTGTGAATTTTCAGTGTTTCCAGCATTGATAGATGTACCAAAAGTTGAAGTTGTTTGCATTTTAGAATCATACGAAATCGATGAAAGATGACAGATTCTTCGTTATGTTGCCATATGCCTTGCAAGTAGTTGAGAATTTGAGTATCGTCTTGCCTTATTTCTCAACACTATCATTACAAGAAACAGAAACTTGTATAATACTACCTAATTTTGTTGAGTACTTTTATTTTTGTGTATGCATTCGTGCTCCTATCGTGTTTGCTCTACCTTGTCTTTGTCCATTCACGACTAATTTCGTAGAGCAAAAGCTATTATCCCTATTATTCCAAAACCAAGGTCAGCCCCATTTGTTTTCTTGAGTGTCAAATTGATTGAATTGGCAAAAAATGGTGAGATCCAAACTAAGTTAGTCAAGCTTGTTTTCGTTTTTTTTCACAAGAGGGAAAATAAACAAAAAAAATTTAAAAAAAGTTGAAAATGCTCGTAGGGTGGGATTGAGCTGGCTTGTTGTCCATACTTTTAATGATCTGACTCGGTAAAGGTAAAAATTTAGTTAATTTGAAAAATCCTGAAAAATGTTTTCCTTTATTTTAAATAAATATTAAAAGAGCCTGAGGGACTCATAAGTCATAACGAAAGTCATAACGAAAAAGAAAACAGGAAAAAAAAAAAAAAAGGAGGAAAATGAATATAGAAATGAAAAACGATGTCGCTTTGAGCTTGTGTAGTTGTTCCCAGGCTTTATGCTCGCACTCCCCTCCATCCCTCTACATATTACAAATTTTTGATTCCCAGATGGCATGGAGGCAAATCCTATCATTCAACAAAATATTTTTGTCAACCCCTTCCAATATCCAACCCTTTCATAGGTAATTCGTATAAATTATTTCAAAAATTTTGTTTGTAGATGTCTATGCATTTTTAGGACGAAAATATTTTGGTGGTAAATGGTGATTATGGATTTTTGTTTGCCGGTGGTGCATACTAGGGTTTTTGAATGGATTGGGTAAAGGAGTGGAGCAGAATGTGGAAAAGCTGGAGTCTGAATTTGATAACTTGCAAAAGCTTCTCGTTTCCTGCACCACTAAGCCCAAGAGAATCGGTCTTAAATCACAAGAAGTAAGAATAGTTTAAAAATACAAAATAAAATGAAGAAATTTATTGACTATTTGTCTTATGAAAATTACCGGGTATGACTGGTATCTGGTAATAAGTTTACCAAGCAAGGCCTTATTTGTAGAAAACCGAAATAATTTGCTTCTACCACTCATACGCAAGGATATAACCATACATGGGTATGGTCCAAAAATCTAGCCGTTGGGCTGATTTTTTCACTACAACAGAAATTGCCTTTTGCAACGGTCGAAAAACGTTGCCATAGAGTTTTCGCAACGTTCGGGTGCATGTTACGAATGTTGATGTTGCCATAGAGTTCCAACCTTTTCGCAACGTTCGCTGAACGTTGCAAAAAAGCCTACGACAACGTTCAGCGAACGTTGCGAAAAAGGCCTACGGCAACGTTCGCTGAATGTTGCGAAAAAGGTCTACAGCAACGTTCAGCGAACGTTGCAGAAAGGGCCTACGGCAACATGCGGCGCACGTTGCGAAAAAAGACTTATCGCAACATTCATCGAACGTTGCTAAAAAACCCTACGGCAACGTTCACTGAACGTTGCCATATCTTTTTTTTTTTTTTTTTTTTTTGCATTTTTTCTCTTTGTAGAACAATTTCAAATTAACCAACAATTTTTTCCCTTTGTAGAACAATCCATACGAAATAAACATAGAACACATCATTTCAATAAATCGAAGAATATTCTTGATTTGTCTTAAACAAACAAATAAACATAAAATACAAAATAATGATAGTTTTAATGGGGAAGTCGATTTTCATATCCTCCTAGTACAATATCAAACCATCTTTCCAAGTCAACTTCTTGAACGTAGAATATTTGATTGTCCAACTGGATCGAAATCTTTGAATTTTAGAGCACCAACCAAGTCGAGGAAAGATGGCAATGAATCCAAGCTACACGATACTAAATAAGACCATAGCTCTGCTCCTGATTCGACCATTTCATTCCGTTCCTCGATTAAAGTATCCCCTATTCAAAACAAAATCAGAAGAATGATATTATCAAACAATGAACAATCAATGATACAGAACGAAGAAGTATAAAATTTGAAAACTGACTCAAGTTATTTGACTACAAGATCGACAATGGAATTAAAGTTTTTATGTTTTCATCCATGCTCTCACCTTGCACAATAGACCATTCTCCATTCTTGCAAGTAACTGGGAAGGAATAAATTACCGAGCTGGGACATTATATGAGCCGTTAGAATAAACACCCATAGAAACCCAAGTACCCTAGAATATAATAAAACAAATTATTAAGAAGGTGCATGACTAATGACTATTGATAATTCTTGATATATTACAATTAAATGCGCTGGCTCAGGAAATGAGAAGTCCACACATGAAAGCCCATTGGAAGAAGTAACACCTTCAGCATATAGGATATCCAAATCTGATGGCATATAATCTGGTTTCAATACAGTAACATGGAAACTCGATTTCAATTCATCAAAGTTCTAATGAACGTTGTCAATGAACCTAATCTACAGGTCTCTCTAGCCAAAGAAGCTAGCCTTGAAAAAGTATGCTTCTGCTCATTCAGGCTGGAGAATTGAGTACATATCTATATCAGAAAGTTATGTTGAAACACACTACAATTTGAAAGGCCTCCACATTCCTACAAACTACCAATACCAAAAGCAATTCTTTCTTATGATAGTTCTCCACCTGATAGGAACATTTGCTCTTATAAGTACCAAAACGAAGAGACAATTAAGTCTACAAGGTCAATGTAAACCACTCTCGTCATCTCGATTATACATTAGACAAGATAAATGATAAAAAAACATAATTGAGGAACACCCAAATAGACTATCCAGAAATCTAAAGAAGCAAAATATGAAGGTTTGCATGAATTAATTAACAACATTTTAGTAAGCATCACCAAAATATGTCTGGTCTATTCATTATAATCAATCAAACATGGACGTGAAATGAGTTATGATCTTACTCGCTCAAGGAAATAACTAGCAATACTGGGTAAAGTTTTCAATTCACTTCTCCGATTGTAAGTTGCTCTGAATGCTGAATTACTACACAACTCCTCAACCAATGGTGCATATTCACGAGTAGCAGCTGGGAAAATCACTTCCAATGTTCCTGAAGCCATAATTTTCAGAAGCCAATCGGAGAATGATTTCAACCTCGGACAAATGGCATATGGAGTTTTCTCATCATTTCCATCACCACAAGGTCTTAAGCAAACATTTCTGTCACAAAATGGTAAAAATGGAAAATTAGGATCTAATTGCAATATAATAACACCATAAAACATAAAATGGATCATACTTACTGTCTAAGAGTTCCAGAAACAAACATTTCTGTCACAAAATTGATGTTCCTATTGGCAGTATCAACCCAAGATGAGTAGAATTTCATAATATTTTTATGTTTCAAGGTCTTAAGCAAATGAATTTCACATTAAAGCCTCTCAAGATCTTCAGAGCTCTGTAGAAAATCATATAGCTTCACTTGATTCCAAGCAACTTCAATCCCTTCATACTCATCAAATGCTCTATATCTGCATAAATCAATCAAATTAAAATCACAAATTTGCTGCACTCTGATCTGAAAAACACTAACAAAAAAAAAAACTGAAGTTTTGATCTTTAACACAAAACAAAAATAGCCCATTTCTTATAAGAAATTTCATACACTGTCTTTGAAGCTCCTTTGCCAAGAATCTCATTGTACTACAGCAAAAACAAAATCAGATGAAACTTTAAATTTCAAATCCAAATCCAAATTAAAAAACCACAAAAAACAGATAAATTGGGAAAAAGGGGAAGAGTGTAAGAGGAAGAAATAAAGTTACCCTGCCATATTTGCCAGTTGGATCAACCTCTACAAAGTCTGACGATTCAAGATTCATTTTTCTATTGTGCAAAAGGAAAGAGTTCCTTATGAATGACTAAATGAGCTCCCAACAGATTTGTCCCATTTATCAATTTCTTCAAGAAGAATTTCCGCTTCTTCGGCACAGCCAATGCCAGCATTAGACTCTACCACTTTCTGCATATCACTAAACAATCGAGAAGCACCAACAACATTCCCTTCACCAACATATCCAGAAATCATGATGTCCAAGACACCAAATCCGCTTGAGGCATTTCACCAAACATCTTCAGAGCATTCTCAAAACACCCATTGTCTCAATGAGCTTCATTGTATTGCAAAAGTAAACATCAGACTCAGAACCCACTTAAAAACTACCTAATAGGCTAATATGAACCATTTTAGCAAAAAAAAGGAAAAAAAAATTCCACTTTCACGCAACACGACCAATCCTTTCAATGTTGGAAGCGTATAAGTATCATGTGTAACCCCATTTTTCTTTCATTAATTTATAAACAAAAAAGGCCCATTGAATAAAACCTTGACAACTGGGTTCTAAAACATTGATAATTACAAAGAATACAACTGGGTTCTAAAACATTGACGAAACAGAAGTAATACCTAGACGAAACAGAAGTAATACAAATACCTAGTGTAGGCTAGCACAGTTTAGTTGATGATCGGGACTGAAAAATGAAGATCGCCGCCAGCGATTCGAGAGACTTTGACGGGAGAGGGCTCGTATTGGCGTTGAGACGACTCAGGGGGCGAGAGTGAAGAGAGGGCTGAAGTGCGAGAGATTGAGAGCGAGAAAAAGAGAGGGAAAATTATTTAGGGCTGGGCTTTGATTATTCAGAGGGGGAGGATTGAGAGACAGTGAGAGGCGATGACAAGAAAAGAGGGAAAAATTAGGGCTAGTTTGATTTTGATGGGTTTTTTTATTTATTTTTTTATTTGGATTGTATACTTCTTTTGCAACGTTCATTGCATGTTGCGAAAAGTCACCTTTCACAACGTGCAATGAACGTTGCGAAAAAATGGTCTTTTGGCATCATTCATTGCACGTTGCGAAAAGGGGAGTTTTTCGCAACGTTTATTGCACGTTGCGAAAGGTGACATTTCGCAACGTTCAGATGCACGTTGCGAAAAGGGGGACCTTTTCGCAACGTACAATGAACGTTGCCAAAAGCTCCCCTTTTCGCAACGTGCAATGAACGTTGCGAAAAGTAGTATTGACAACATACTTCAAAAGAATGTTGCTAAAACTCAATAAAGTTAACCAATAGCAACATTCACTTATTAGAATGTTGCTATAGACTCCTTTAGCAACATTCATTGATTGAATGTTGCCTTTTGAATGTTGCAAAAGCACTTTTTTGTTGTAGTGTTTATTTGAATTCCTGGTGCCTTTTGGTGGAAAGTTCCCAACTTTTCACGAGTATTTGGAGCCTTTTCGTAGTATAATATTAGAAATTTATAAATAGGTGATAGATTTCCATTTCCAAACATAAGAAAACATCATTAGAAATCATCATTCATTCTACACTTGAATTTTCCCTATCCTATATACATATTCAAATTGTCTTCATGTTTTAGATAAGTTCAATTAGAAAAAATCATTTTGTTTTTGTGCTTCTTTCTTGAAGGTTTATCAATCCTCTAAACTATCTGTCGAAAATCCTAAAAGCATACTAGATGAGGCAAATATCGTTTTTAAGACAGCGTATCACATTTGTAATCGGACCTTGTACTTCATTTCTTATTTCCATCTCCTTCTCCTCTTTGATATTTCTAATAATCTAAAAACGATAATTTACTGCGATGGAGACAGAAACTACATTGTCTACTTGATGAATCAATATTTGGTGTGCTTGGATAGGTTTGATGGAACAAATTTAACAAGATGACAAGATAAACTTAAATTCCTTCTAACAGCGTTAAAAATCTTCTATGTGCTTAATCCAAACTTGGAACCAATTGCCTATGCAACTGAAGAAGAGGCAAGATGACGAATTGATATGTCGCAGTTACATCCTACATGCTCTTTCGGATCGATTGTATGATCTCCACATTAATACAATTTTGGCAAAGGAAATATAGGATGAACTTAAAAACAAATATAATGATGATGAAGAAGGTCCCAAGAAACTTCTTATAGCTAAATACTTTGATTTCAAAATGATAAATAATATTCATTTGTTACCTCAAGTACATGAATTACAAGTCATTGTCATTTAAAAGCGGTGAAAATCGAACTTCTTGAATCCTTTTAAGTGTGAGCAATTATTGCTAAACTCCCGAGGTCTTGAAAATGATATAGGAAGAAGATTCTTCACATAATACATTCAAAAACATCTTTGCATAGAGGAAAAATCAAAGGCAAGAGATAAGACCGAAATTTTTTATGATGGCTCTTCAAAAGACAATTTCGTGGACAACGTGGATAACTCCAACAAGTACAAAAAGAAAGGGAAATCTCTTGGTCCTAAAAAGGATCAAGGGAAGTTCAAAACCAAGTCCAAATGATCTTGTTATGTTTGTGGAAAATTGGGGCACCGTGCAAGAAATTGCAGGCACAACAAGCAACAAGAGGAGGGATAAGTGAACTCCATTGATGATCTATAGCTATAGCGAGCGAAATCAACGCAATCCAAAGTAGGGTTCCGCATTGGTGGTATGATACCTGCGCAACCATCCATGTGTGTTTTGATAAATCTCTTTTCAACACTTGTCATAACATTGCTGATGGTCAAGAGATCCAAATGAGAAATGAATGAAGATCTAAAGTGATTGGGAAAGGGAATGTGGAGATCTTCACTTTGAGAAAGAATATTACTTTGACCAATGTCCTTCATGTACTCGAAATGAATAGAAACTTAGCAAGTGGGGTTCTCTTAGAAAAATTGGGAATCAAATCTACATTTGAGTTGGGAGAACTTGTACTAACCCATAATGAATATTTTGTTGGAAATGACTATTCTACTGAAGTAATGGTCAAACTTTGTACTTTTGAGAATGATTCTAATAAAAATAAATTTTTTGCTTATGTTATTGATTCATTTAATTTATGGCATGGTAGATTAGCACTATGAAAATGTGGATTAATACAATGTGAGGTTGATAACTTAGAAAATTGTGAAATATGTATTATATCAAAGGTGATTAAAAAGTCATTTCATAGTGTAGAAAGAAAATCTCAATTACTTGAACTTGTGCATTCCGATATATGTGAATTGAATGACATGCTAACAAGAGAAAGTAATAGATATTTCATTACATTCATTGATGATTGTTCTAGATATACTTATGTTTATCTTTTAAAACATAAAAATGAAGACTCCTAGAAGTGATAGAGGTGAAAAATATTTTGCAATCGAATTCAATATATTTTGTGAACAAAATGACATTATACACCAATGTTCTGCACCACGTACACCTAACAAAATGGTTTAACTGAAAGGAAGAATATAACTTTCTTAGAAATGACTAATGCTATGTTATTATATGCTAAATTACCTTTTAATTTATTGGGTGAAGCCCTACTTAGTGCATGTCATAGAGTAAATAGGATTCCTTTAAAAATGATAAGGTTTCTCCATATGAAATATGGAAAGGAAAGAAACCAAATATTAATTATTTCAAAGTGTGTGAGTGCCTTACTTATTCCAAGAAACGGATGCTAAGAGAACTAAATTAGGTCCTAGAGGTATTAAATGTGCCTTTGTGGAATACGTTTTAAATAGCAAGGCCTGTAGGTTACTAAACTTAGAATCAAATGTTATTTTCAACATATCATTTCTAAGTAACAATGTTATTAGTTACAGAATAGTTTTAAGCAGATAGTCTTGAGCTAGTTTATGGTTAATTCTAGACATGTGCATTACGGATGCTGAGAAAAAGAAAAAGAAAGTCAGAAGTAAAAGAACATGTTCTTTATTCTTGGTATACTATTGACATTGGAAAATGAATATTTTTAGGTTCAAATTCCAGTTATTGGATATGATCTTGACTCAGCTGGAATCTTCATGAATACTATAAATGTCAGAACTTGGCAACGAAATATGTGTGGTTGTGGCCTATTTCACTCCAATGTTAACTTAGCTTTAGGGAAGAGCTCTTCCGTCCATGCTTTGATGCATTTTTCTTAGTACGAACTTCAACCTTTCGGATAGTGACTTATGTTTCATCTTGATAAGGCCTTCTCAATGAACTCGAGTATGCTTGAGGTTGATGTATCAAGGTTAATCATTAACTTTAGCTTGCTCAATACTTATGGGGACAATCTCACATCTTTGCTCAAAACTTATGGTCCTATGACCATGTTCAGCTGCAGTGTGGCTTCAGACATATGTACAAGTCCCTAGTTGTACATGGTTTAGCTGGTTTCCCCTGGAGAGGTTGACTAGCTGTAGTACATACAGTGTATCTGTTTGTTTCCTTCCTAGGCTTACATGATGCTTAGATGATTTATCTTATGTCCAAATACCAAGTTTACCTATTTCCCCCTTTCCTTTTTCTTCTTTTCTTTTGTAGTGGAGGGTGGGAGTGGAGGAATCTCAAAAAGCTTGACCAATCTTGAGGAATATGCTTTCAATTTAGTACATTGGATACAATATTATGTGATTTTAGTTTTTATTAATCAATCCATGCAAACTAAATATATTTTTGCAGAGGAAGCTGATATTGAAGTATGCCCATAGGTATAGGCTTGGACTCTGGAGGCCTAGGGCTGAGCTTGTGATGTAACAGTTAGAAGTTAGGGTCTGTTTGATTACAAGGGTGAAAAACGGGTGGAAAGAAAATGAATGGCAAGGAATTGAATTGTCTAAAAAACGTTTTACAGGGAATTGTAATTAATAGTGTTTGATTGGTATAATTTTCCACCTGGCAAAATTTTTGTTTGGCTTTGTTTTTTATACAAATTGTCAATTAAATGGATAAATTTTTTTATCATTGACTTTGGAATGTGTTCCAATTGCTTAAAAAAAAATTGTCAAAAAGTTGGAAAACGTTTTCCCACCACTATGGTGAAAAAACGTTTTCTAGTTTTTGTGCATCAACCGCTTGTACCTTGGAAAACGTTGGAAAACGTTTTCCTTGAAAAATTAGTGCAATCAAACAGGTTAATAGTAAAAAGTAGGAAAACGTTTTCCACCTTCCACGAAAAACAGGTGCCAATCAAACAGGCCCTTAGTGTCGACAAGACTTGATGATTCGAGGTTCTAAATGTGCTCGTGTCTATAGACATTGCTTTGGTTTTCACTAGGCAAAAAAGGTGCACATATCCATATAATTTATATTTTGTTTACAACCATGCTACATGTATAATTATGATTAACAATTTTTGTTGACAACCATGAGTTGACAAAATCTATACCCTCAATTTTAAAAATTGTTTTTTAAAATCAACCACATAGATCTTGACAACACATGGTTTGTCAACAAAATTTGTCAACATTGTACAAATAGCTTTATTCTTTAGTTTTTGGATTACGCGGCTGCAAATATTTGCATGATCCATATTTTTTAAAATGCTGCAGATGTGGGGTTTTAATTTGTTTCAATTCAAAGAATTTGAATGATTTAACAGGGGAAATGGCAATGGTGGTTTTTAACCATTGCTCGAATTGTACATTGGTCTTCAACCTTAGAAGATGAGCAGCATTTGTCTTATTTTATCCGAGGGAAAAACTAGCGAGATAGAATCTGAAAAACTGCATTCCAATTGGACACAAAATCATTCATTAAGAAACAGGACGCATAATTGAAACTCCTTTACGAAGTGCAGAAGCAAGATCAATACTTTGTCGGTACAAAAGCCCTCGTTATGTTTCAAGTGCATAAACAATCTCTTGAAACCATTTTTTATCCTCGTTCTGAAAGGCATTAGACATGTGAAGCGGTGATGTCAAGCCTTACGAGCCTAAGTGCATGGGTCTAGTCGAAAAATCACATTTTCTTATTTTAATATTATTTTAATTATTTTATGACCATTGAATAAATAAAATGAATTATATTTTCAAAAAAAAAATTAAATCTTAAATACTCTTCTTTTTAATAATTTCTACAACTAGATAATTTTTTTTTTTTCAAAAACTATACAATTGAAAATCGAAAGTACAAAACAATTTTTTTTCAGTAAATGGGTTCAAATACAGACTCTAATACTCTATCTCTTGAATTATTCAAATCTAATTTAAATTCATTGCTCATTAACATATAAAAAAAATATGTTAAACAAATAATGTGAAAGAATCAATAAATGTTTATTGAAAAAAAAATGGTCAAACTAAAGAGCATTATTAGAATGGGTTAATTTAAAAAACGGTCACTGAAATTACGTAAAAACACAAAACGGTTACTGAAGTTCAAAAGTTACACAAACGATCACTGAAATTTTAAGTAGTTTCACAAATGGTCACTGGAGGACCAAATTCATTTTCAGCCCAACCAGATACCATTGGACCACCATAACTCCAATCTCGGACCACGTTAGCCATCGACCAACATACCTTCTTAAAGCCTTCAATGCCCTCTTCGTAAACCATCCAACCAATGGCCGTAAACCATCGGAATTGGCCGAAAAATTGAGCCAAAGTGGGCTGAAAATCCCGAAAAATCAGTCCAAGCAGCCACATTTGGATCACCATAACTCCAACATCCGGCCACCTTGGCCATCGCCCAACATACCATCTTGAAACCCTCAATTCCCTCTTCGCGGCCGTAAACCCAAAGAAATTGGCCTAAACATCGCTCCAAAGTTGGACGAAAAATCGCTCCAAAATCGCTATGCTCGCATAGCCAACTTTGGAGCGATATTTCGGCCAATTTAGACTGGTTTACGGCCAGTGGTTGGGTGAGTTGCGAAGAGAACATTGAGGGATTCAAGATGGTATGTTGGGTGGTGCCCAAGGTGGCCGGATGTTGGAGTTATGGTGGTCCAAAAGTGGCTGCTTGGACTGATTTTCCGGGATTTTCAGCCCAAGCAGCCCACTTTGGCTCGATATTCCGGCCAATTTCGACGGGGTTACGGGCAATGGTTGGCATTGAGGGTTTCAAGAAGGTATGTTGGTCGATGGCCAACGTGGTCCGAGATTGAAGTTATGGTGGTCCAAAGGTGGCTAATTGGGCTGAAAATGGGTTTGATCCTCCAGTGACCATTTGTGAAACCATTTGAAACTTCAATAACCGTTTGTGCAACTTTTGAATTTCAGTGACCGTTTTGAGTTTTTTACGTAATTTCAGTGACCGTTTGTGAAATTAACCCTTATTAGAATACATAAAAAGTTTTACTCTATAAGTTTAAAGATGATCTCTATTATACATAATATGCTCTTCAAAAATCCCCTATGTCTGCCATTTACTTGAATATTATAATGAAATTTGCATGTATGTCTTGTAACATAATAATTTCTTTCCTCCATTAAAATTTAGTTGTATGGGGTTTGTGCAGAAAAATTAATCTATAAGTAAGTGTTCGGATGCATATTCGATTGAATTTCTTTACATCTTATTATGCACGGAGATTGTTAAAAGTAATGCTTTATAATAGTTTTAATTACATACTAAATTAAAGTGAACATTGTCATGTGATGGAACTAGCAATGTAGATTATTATCTTTGTATGAAAAACAATATGTGATTATATAAATTGATTACGGTATTGATATATAAAATTTGTTATTTTCCTATTACAAAGCGATTAAATAATTTTATTGTTCTTTTACAAATTTTAAATTAATCATGTTGTTGCTTCTGAAGAAGCTTATGAAGAAACACAACTCAACGAATATTACATTCTGCTCGAAAACATGCTCATGAATATTTAATATTTCCAAATAATACGTTATTACTCTTGAAGAGCATGACACTATGATTCCAATATTTCAGATGAATATTGAGTTATTGCTTTTGAATAAACGATAATAAAATATAATGTACTCCCAAATAGCACATGTTTCGAAAAATATATCATGTGTAATTTATGAATTTGTGTTTATTCATGAAGGAAAATATACGGCTTATATCATGCAGACATTGATTACTATAAGATTAAATAATGTTTAATCATATTCTTCGAAATTAAATAATTGAATTATATCTTATATTGAATCAGAAGTTCAATTTGTTTGGCATGACTAGTTGGACCATCACTAGATCAATAATGATGCGAATTTAAAAATTCAAATGAACATTCAACGAAGAATCAGAAGATTATTCAATCTAATGAATTTCCATATGTTATTTGTTCTATTTATTGAAAATTGATCATTAAGCACCACTAGTCAAAATATGAATTGGATTTTCTATATTTTTAAAAATTAATTAGGGTGATCAATAGGGCCCCATCATCCTCCATGTTGACCATCTAAATATAATTTGTATATAATAGATTTATACATATGCTAGATGATTGAATGTATTCGCAATCTGAAATTTGCGAAATTACTGCTAAAATAATGAGCATAATTTTTATATTATACAATCAAGACAGCGTGTCTTATTAATGTTAGTGATTTTAAATCTCAACTTTTAATAAGTGTTAGTTGAGATTTTGATAAATTATTTAACACGGAATTACTACTAAAATTATTAGCACAATCTTTAAATTATACAATCAAGACAACATGTCTTGTTAATGTTAACGATCATAAATCTCAAATTTTTAATCAGTGTTAGTTGAGATTCCGAAAAATTATTTAACACTATGTTCGTTAAACATTTTAATTAATTTAATTGAGAATAAAATACTTCTCATTTCTGTTCAGAGAATGCTATTACGCATCATGTCAACGTCATAGTTTACCTAGTTATGACTTGTTTGTGGTCAGGACCTAATTTTTCCATTAAATTATTTTGATAGTGCAATATATGTATAATTGATTCGCCACATCGCATTGAGATGAAAAGTAAAGAATGCTGAGAATAAATGAGTAGTTTGAATCTTTATATCAAATGAATGACATAAATATAACGCGGTTTGCTACTTGTCAATTTGATTGAACAGTTTTCTCAACATTAGGGAGATGAATTAAGAAGCTGAAAATAATGAACAAATGTGTCATTATCTAAATACTTGTAAAAGATAATTTGAATCAAAAGTTCGAAAGATAATTTATTTAGATATATTTATTGACAAAAAAACAATAATATCTCACACATTAATTTTAAATGTTCGAACTAAAATTAACGTACCGGAGGACAATTAATTAATATTATATTTGATAAATGTATGCAAACATGAAGTGTGATGATTTTAAATTCTAACCTCTAAACGAAAATGGAGCAACTAGAAAAGATGATCTTATTAAGGAGACATATATATTTTTATGAGTATTTAGACATAAAAAATTATAAAATTCCAAAAGAGGTTCAGTTAGTTAATATGTCAAAAATTGAAATACCTCAATAAATTATGTCATTATGAAAAAAAGAAATAAAATCTAAAAAGAAAAATTGTCGGCAACATTCGTGGTGTACTCAATCATATAGCGAGAAATCGAAGTAAATGCTTTGAATATATCGATTGAAGTAATGATTGACCAAATAAAAAGAACGTAATCTAAATTGAATTTACTAGAGAAACCTGAAGTTTTTGGATCAGTAGTCCCAAAATCTAAAAATGTATACTTATACGAAAATGAAATGAGAAATGAAATTGTAATATGTAATGCATAACTCTCAACATAATAAATTTTACAAAGATCGCAGTGGATGAAATCACGAATCCATATCATATTATTTTGACGATGCAAGAAATTTGAAATACGTGATAGTCAGCTTATCTAACATGACTATTAATATTATCCTTGGAGGATTTAATATGTTTGAAACGTAATTCAAGTGATATTATTACAAGGGGGAGTAAATATGCATTGTACTATTTTTCCTTGATTAAGATTTTGTCTCATTGAATTTTCCTGGCAAGATTTTTAATGAGACAACTTTTGTGGTTGTTCAAAAGAATAAATATACTATTTTTCCTTCATTAGAATTTTTCCCACAAGATTTTTCTTAATAAGATTTTAACGAGGCATAATCGTTGTGTGATGAATGTCTATAATACACAAGATATTTACCCTCAAAATAATATTCTTATAAGTATGAGATTCCCAAAGAGATCAACAAGAGCTTTTTTTGAATCAACATGGTACTATAGTCATTAAATGTTGATAAATATTTCGTATGAAAACAGTGTTATCTGAAGAAATTGACGTACAAGATATTAATATTGAAGACATTGACATACAAGACATGGATTACTTCATATAAGAATTGAAATCAAGGAGAGTAACTATACTCTTTTTTCTTCGATCAAATTTTGTCCCACTAAATTTTTTTGACAAGATTTTAACGAGACAACATTTTATTACTTCAAATTATTTGTATTCTTTTTTCATTTGTTAATATTTTTGTCCCATCGAAATTTTTTGTCAAAAAAATATTTTAATGAGATAGTTATTGTGCAAATAATTATTAAAGGTGGAGTGTTGTAAAATAATGAGATAATTATTGATGAATATTTAATATTATCTTGATACATTGATAAGTCTTATCTAGTTTAGAAGATCTATTTCATTCTAATTGTAACTCTTATTTTGAATCCTATAAATATAAGACTTGATTCTTAAAAATACACATACAAGTCTATTGACTTTTTAATTCTCTTCTCTTTTCAATTCTCTTTTGTTTTATTTTTGAAGAACTTTTATGTTTTATTTACGATACACGACGTGTCTCTTTTTATATATAATAGTTGTTTGGTGGGAATTAAAATTATATTTTTAGTATATTTTAATAAAAATAGATAAAATGTGTGATTGAAAAGTTATGGTTCTCATGATATATATAGTTAAAATTAATTATTGATTTTGATATAAACTAAAATCTGAATTTTAATTTTTATCAAATATGAGCATAATATAATACCGCGAGTTGATGCAGACCATTATGATAGTAGAAGACATTTTTTTTCCTCTTACTTTATTCATACTAGTCACGTGAATGCATATGGGCTTATGCATAAAAGCTGCAGACACGCTAGAGTAAAGAAACAAAGTGCACACATTATAAGTTGTTGTGTTGGTCCAACAAAACCTACACAATATAACATTATATGTGGTCCTTCATATAACACTATCATAAACTACTTCAGCTCTAAAAATCGTAATTGGAATGTCAATCTTGAAATTTTGATTTTGCGATGGTGAAGTCAGCACACGTGTCGATGCTTAAAAATGAAAGAGGGGGACATGGGGTTCTATTTTGGTGTGTATTAAACGAAAGTTAGCAATTCCCTTATCTATCAATAGTGAGATCACAGATGAGAAATTCCACGATACGAAAGGATTAATTAGTCTTCATAGTTCGTGAATTATGGGACACAAGCAGTTTTTACCATCAAATATGCTAAGTGTACAACATAAGTTGTACACTTTTTTTGACGGCCCACTCCCTCCATATGAGAGGGCTATAAAATAGGGTGTAAAAATTATTGTACACCTAGCGTGCTTCTTTTACCATACACTTCGCACATGATCAAGTCATTTGGAGGGAGTGAAGAGAAAAGAATCTCTATTTTGGACCATCGACTAATTTTACAATAGCAGTCAACTTTGAAACAAAATATGTAACATCAATTGGAATGATTTATTCGTGCAACAATTATCCTATAATACACTTAAAAATATAATTATCTCTATAAATTATGTGAAATATAAAGAGAATATTGTGAATATGCTAACTAAAGGTTTGAAGAGATCGAGTACAAAGTTCATTGAGGGAATGTAGTTAAAATCAATAAAGTAACCAAGAGTTTTCATAGTGGTAACCAACTTTGTTAACTAGAGATGTTAAGATCTAAGTTTAATGGGACAACTGAACTATGAAAACTGAGTATGCAATGGGGGAATTTCTTACTCCTACCCATTCTTATGATGAGATAGTGTCGAACTTTAGTGAAAATCAAGTAAAGTTACGCTTTTAATGACTTCTATATCTTGTTATTGATTGATCAAGTAAATTCAATAATTTTCTACTAGGGAAATATAAAAATCTCTAACTACTTATCTCGATACAGTCTCTCTTCATTTTGACTCAATTTTTGTATCAAACTGTTGCATTATTTTTGGAGAAGTCAATGTATTTCATTAATTTGGGGGATTGTTAAAAATGATTTTGATTTTAGGCTACTTTGAGCTCAAAGTTAATTGGAATCAAAATTTCAAATTTAATGGGACTAAGTATATTCATGTTCTACTATGCGAGATGAATAACATGATATATATATCTATATATATATGTTAGTTAAAAATTATTAAGAATTGAATGAAATATTTGATTTCATAGTTATCCATTTGGAACTTGGAAAGGTGAAGAATTTAATATGATTGTTTAACATTTGTCCCATATGGGAAAATTAGTGAGAAAATACTTGGTTTATAAGGTGCAAGTTGGGCCTTCAGGTTTGAGCCCTAAATGGTCCCAATTTTGTGGAGAAGGAAATGACCTAGATGTCAAGGAGATCAAGCTACACACGAACCACCGTTGTTTGATCGGCTCGACATGGGTCGGCACTTGCATGTGCCCAGGTTCGGGTCTGGATTTATTTCGGGTAGAAGTGCGGGTCTTAGTCCTTATTTTTCATATATAATTTTTTTAAGAATTTTTTGGTTCAAATTGTATTAATCTATTTTTTTTTTAGTATTAGATGAAATTATTTTTTAATAATCTAAAAATTTGAATTGTTAGGAGTTTCCGTGAAAATTTTGTAGGTGTAACCGACATCCATGACTGGCGTCTATTTTCTATATTGATATTTGTGAACGACAGTAACCGATATCTATTTGCGATATGGACAAACATCTATATTCATTTGAAAGGTTATTTGAACAGTCATCATTGTTTTGAAGATGCTTTAAGTTGTTCGAATGACCATGAAAACTACAAATAACTTGTCTTTTTGTGAAAAAGAAAAAAAAAATATTACACCATTCATTTGCAATTATTCCTACTTTGAATTTCCCTTCTCTCTATATTCTACTTCTGTATTTTGAGTATAAAAGATAATTAGACTTCATTGAAATCTTAGTAATTGTTGTGCTGCTTTGGTAGGAGAGTGAATATGTTCTCTTCCGAGGGACGATTACTAGCTACCTTAAAGCATCATTGAAAATAGCAAATTTGTTTTAAGGACCCATTTAAAGTCAGTGCGCTTGAATACCAAATTTGTTCTTATTTTTTAATCATGTTGATCATCTTGATTCTATTTCAATTCTATTCCAATAATCTGGAATAGTGTCTTCATATTATTTAAAGGAGAAATCGATATTCCAGAACCAATGTATGCTAACCGTTATGATAGTAGAAGACATCGTGTTCTATGACTTAATTCATAATAGTCAAATGAATGCATGTGGGCTTATACATAAAAGTTGTAAACATGCCAAAGTAAAGAAACAAAGTGCACACATTATGAGTTGTTGTGTTGGTCCAACAAAGCCTACACAATAAAATATTATGGTTGTGTTTAACTCTCATTTTTTTGGAAAACAAATTTCGTAATAGTGATTTTTTTGGAGAATGTGTGGTTAAAAAATAAAAAATAAAAATTAAATTTAGGTTTATTGGATGAATTTAAGTTTGAAAAAGAGTTTAAGGAAAAATGAATTTTCAAAGAATGGGGTTCAAACATGGACTACACGTAGTCCTTCATTCAACACTATCATAGACTACTTTAGCTCTAAAAATCCTAATTGTGAATGGTGATGTTGCTCATTCTAAGAATCTCTTGTTTGGGATAGTGAGGTTGGCACATGTGTCGATACTTACATATTCCTATTTCTCTCCTCTATCAATGGTGAGATCTTATATGAGAAATTCTACGTTAAAGAATGACCAATTAGTCTCAATTGTACGTGAGGAACGATGGATGACTGATTTTTACAATACACGTCATGTATGATCAACACATTTCGAGAGATTGAAGGGGAATGAATCTCTATTTTGGACCATCGACTAATTTCACGATAGCAGTCAACTTTGAAACAAATTATTTATTGATGCAACAATTATCCTAGACCATAGAAGATTATTCGTAAAGAAGTTGAATGATATTAAAAAAACTAAAGCATATTTCATTATCAAAAGAGAAATGTTTGAAATTTTGCAACCACTCACATGTGCCATAAGTGGGTGGGGCAGCCTGAAAATGTAGCACATGACAGACGGCTTTTGGCTATTAGGCTGTGTTTGCAACTTCCAAAGCAGTGGGGGTACCCCTTCTTCCCCAAACATTTTCCTCCTAATTACGGGTCGTGCATGTTGGTTACATCATATTTAGCAAAATTCATTAATTATTACGCGGCCACACCGGATGTCTCCAATTAAATAAATCATTTGACTTTGTATTTAAATGAAACTATCATATAATATTATTTAATTGACATTTAAAGTAACATTAAGCACCAATGAAACTGAGTAACATTACTCATATAAGTGAATTAAAATATATGTCAAAATCAATAATTAATTTTAATTACTTATTTTATAAGATTCATAACTTTTTATTCATACATTCAATTAACTTTTATTAGAATATACTAAAAATTTGATTTTTATCTAAATAATATATATATATATATATATATATATATAGAGTGTTAACAGACTGATATTAAAAATATGCAGAACTAATCCAAAATTTTCAAACCACAAAGTGAAAAATTAATAAAAATATGAAACATGGTAACGAAAAACATAGCAAAGTAAGAAATTCAAAAGCAAGAACAAATCAAATATGTCAGAATTTCATAATTTCTCTCACTCGGCTCTAAGGAGTTATTCCTTGAGTACATGGTTTTTCTCAGACACTTGGCAGCACATGTATAGTGCTTTTTTTTGTGATTTTTGACAGAATCAATGATGCGCCAAGTGGAATTCTATAACAATTCTGTGAAAAATTTTCTGTACGTATAGCAAAACTCGGCTCCAAGTATGAGTGAAATTTTTTTTTTTTTTTTTTTTTTTTTTTTTGACAGTAGTTTATTAGTCAAGTCAAAAGGATTTCTAACTGGATGCACCTACCCCACCAGAAAGGATCTATACGCGTTTGATTCTCTGACCGTCTGACGGATTTGCTCTATTATTGAGTCCTACTCTTGAGGGAGTGATCGAGATTAAGATGCACAAGGAAAGGAGTAAGAGAACAAAGACAGAGAAGAAAAAAAAATGATGGTGTTCATATCATCATTTATACATTAATTTGTAAATTATTATGTACAAATATCATTATTTTTAAACACTGGCAAGATGGTGTTGGATTTTATTTTAATAGATTAAGAAAAATAAAAAATTATAAGAACAAAAGTGTCCGACAAATGTTTCTTAAAGATGCATATTTTTTTAAATATATTATCACATCTGCAACAATGACAGTTGAATCGTGTATACAAGTGACAACAAACAAGCGGGCCACTTCATTGAACGTGATAAGTCAGAACCATAGCTACTCAAAATGGGATTCTAACCATGAAATAAAATCTGAATTTGAACGTACAAATATATAAAGACAATATGCAAATCCAAGTTACATAGCACAAAATTTACTTCACATGGATTGAATTCAAAATGAAATAATTCAAAATGATGTCTAGGAATGGCAACAGGATAAATATAGAACGAGTCGATCATTCCCGTCTTCCATCCCGTCGAGTATTTTTGTCATTTTATCTTGTCCTCATACCCAATTAAACCATGCTTTTGAGTATCCGTTTTGGAACAACAACCCTCGTCTCGCCCTGCCTCGTTAAGTATTGGGTTAAACGAATTGTTTTGCTATCTTAAATCAATCTTGCTACAGGTACTCGAAATTTGACACTTCGAGTTACTCGACTTCACCTGCCCTCTTATATTGGGGGCGGAGGCCGCATATTTGTCGAAAGTGGAGCCCGACCCTCATTGTGAGGACGCCGATGAGATCGGATAATTTAGAGTGTCAAATTTCAAGTACAAATGACTTAATCCATCCTAGAATATATATATTATTGAACACCCTCGTTGTGAAAACAAGGCAACATGTACATAATTTAGGCAAAATATAATTACTTCCCAATTATTAACAGAGTAATTTTAAAAAATTAATATAAAATAGTGAAAATAAAAACAAAACAATCCCAATATAAGTATATGGATAAAGCTAATTCCCTACTGATCCGAGCCGAGCTGATCGGAAGAAGCGGCTAATGAGCTGCCGTTGGTAAGGAGGCCAGAAAGAAAAGTCATCGCGTTGACTTGCATTTGTAGAGCCGAAATGTAATCAGTTGTTTCTTCTAGAAGGTTAGGCAATGAAAGCTTCCGGCAACCGGGAACTAACCGGCCTAAAACTCGCACTTTACTCTGCACATGCGGCAGTTTCTTCTTGACGGTCCGTTTCTTCGACCTGGAATCACCGGTTGTCAGTTTTGATGCCTTCTTGTGTTTCTTATTGATCTGAGAGAGTCGGAGGTTGAGTCGACCCGTGAGAATAGCCCGGCTCCAGCGACTCCTTCCCTTAGCTGAAACGGCGAGGATTCTGTCGGCGGCCTCACGTACAGCACGACCGGAGGCGGACGAGGATTCTGGGCGGCGGAGATGGCGGAGAGCGCCTACGAGCTGCGATGAGTAGATCTTTTGCTCCGTTTCGGTTCCCCATCTAGCACGACCCATTTTCTCTGTTGTATTCATTTGGGACTGGGTTTCCCTCGAGATTTTCCTTCGCTTTTTGCGCAATGAGTTCAAGTTCATATCGGGATTTGCGGTGAATGAAGAAGCCATCACAGTCAAAATCAGCAAAAGTTTCAGAGATTTTCTCCTAATTTATTCTCCTAAAACGGTATTCAGAATGGGTACCAGACCCACCTCACAAACTGAAAATACAAAGACAAATAGGTATTTGAGAAGAAGAGCGAGAGAGGATTGGATTTATGGGAGGAGTAGTGGGTGATTTGTAAATTGTAACTGAAATGTGTGAACAGTGGAAATGACTACTCACTCACGCGGCCTTTTTTTATTCAACCATTAATTTCTCCCCTTCTCAAGATGGTCATTTATTTATATTGACTCTAGTGATTTTTTTTTTTTTTAAAAATTGAATAGTGTTATATATAATTACCTCCTGTGATACGGATAGACCCGACTTTCATAGAACCTTGGTTCGAACTCCTAATAAGAATTGAGGTCCTTGCCCGCGAGTTCATCATTCGGTGAAAGATTGTTCATAGATAAAAAAATGTTTATGAGTAATAGATTTGGATGAAGTCTCGCTCATAGAAGAAGAGCACATTAGCAATGCGCTATAGCTTAGGTAGTTGGTCAGATCGGATAGCCTTCGGACAATCAACTAACCAACCAACCAGACTCGACACATCAAATTCCATTCCGATCAACAACGGGAAGGTATGGCTAGTGGCATAAGTCATTGGTTTGCTACATCATTCATAATTTGTACATAAAACAACATTCTTAAAATATTGCTTCATTTCAAATTTCTAGGCACAAATAAAAATAAGAAAATATAATACTCCATCCGTTCCATAAAAATAGTCATTTTTTTTCCACATGAATTAAGAAAATTTTGTTAATATAGTTGAAATAATAAATTTTACTATCGTTTTTCCTAATATACCACTGCATTAATGCAATCAACATTTAACATAATTAAATTATACATGTAATATTCATGGTAATTAAACACTACATTTGTGACAACCTTATAAGATCATATTAGAAAACTAATATATTAACTAACTCTCAAAAGAAAAATAACAATGCTTAGTGTACAACATTAAATGTTGTACACCTTTACAGCCCCCTCACAATGAGGGGGTCCACACATTTTTTAATTTATGTGGATTCCCTTAACATATGAGGAGATTGTATATCATAGTGTACAATCGATTTTATTCAAAGAAAAATATGACAATAATTTGGAACAAACGGAAACGAAAAACGAGATTATCTCTATGGGATGGAGAGAGAAATTAATATAAAATTAGACGTTTATACATTCCACGGTCAGTTTGATGGACTTTTAGATAAATTTTGTTGAGGTCTGATTATGTAACTGCAGTGTAAAATTGCTGACCAATTTCTATACAAATTAGTGGTGAAAAACGTTAACTTTCTGAATAAATCTTCTCAAACAGTACCACGTATGTCCTTTTTTCGAGGGGGAACATGTGTCTCCCTATTGATAGGGTGTCTATCGGGCCTACGTGACCCTATTTTGTAGCAAAGCTCTAAGTTTCTAGTTGCGTTATATATAACTTTAAAAATACTAAAATAGTACATTTGAAAAACACAAAGTCCAACTTTAACAGAGTATTCTATATGACAGGCAAAATGGAAAAGAGGGCAATTATTGTCTATCCTTAAAGATAACAGTTTCTTTATATTTCGGCTCTTAAAAAAATAAAACCAGACCAGGAGTGCAAGGCACGGGGGTGTCTTTTGGTCATATTTATAGACAAATTTTAGTGGTCTTTTAGTCATTTTCATGAATTGACAACATTTCATCGTTACGTTGGTAGTCATAATTATATTCAAATTTCAATATTTTTTGTTGAGATTTGCGCATACGTGTAACTTGTCATGTAGTTTGTTAGGTTTATACGTGATTTTATTTCATCAAACTTCATCGTTAGTTAATTGAGTAGTGTTCGCACTTAAATGATGTATATGTTTGAGACCAAGTCAAGACGTTCAATGCCATAGTTTGGATGGGATTTTCAATTGTCTATTAGTCAAGTGAATGTAGCGGTGGCAATGAACCTAGTCGAGCTCACACGCTCGTTTTGCAGTTTGGCCCGTTGAAAAATGGGTGAGCTCCAACTCGACTCGGCTCGCGAGCTTGCTGTTTTTTTTAAAAAAAAAAAAACTAAACTTAAAAATAATATATTATTATATAAATACACATTTTCTAAACATTTTTTAAAATATACATTTTTCAAAACATTTTTCTCTTTAAAATAATAAAAAAAAAAAAAAAAGATAAACTCTTCTCCTTTATCTGGCCTTGAGACCGACTACTTCAATTTCGAGTCGAAGTAAGCGGAGTTAAAAATTGTACACGAACAACTTGTTATGTATACAATTTCTTTTTTTAAAATTATAAAGGTATTAAAATAAAAATTTATGATGAATATTAAATTAAATATCACTTACTTGACTACATGCAATTTTGGTATTTATCTTGCAATCGAAAATGAGCGTCTTATCAATCCTTCACACACATTAATGTTTCCAAAATATATTCTTTTAGTCCACTCCTAACATCGGAGAGAATTCTCTTCCCTGCACTAAAAGCAGACTCTAAAACTATAGTGTTAACAAGAGGTATTAGTAGATCTTTTGCCATTACAAAAACTATTGGCCATCGACATTTATACCTTCGCCAGAATTCAATTACTTCTTCTGAATTTTTCATAATTGCATTGTTACTAGGCACACTATGATTAAAGTCAATTAATTCAGCAGGTAAATCATTTGGACTATTACTAGATGTTTGAGTACATGCAGTGGAAGACAAACTACTACTACTGAAGGAACAACATGCATATGCAGTTGAATCATATCTATATGAGTTCATATTTTTGAATATATTTAAAACACTAGCGTCGTCATCTGCTATAATAGTGGAAGGAGTATTTGTAGAGTCAAAGGGTACATGATTAATATGTGTACCCATTCGTCAAACATATAATACATACATTTAACATAAAGTTGACTCCAAATTCTTATAAGTAATAGGTACGTTAAAATTTAAAGATTTTGAAATTCGATTAATTATAAATTTAGTACCCAATAAATGATATCGTGGGTCTATGACACATGCTAACAAAAATAATAAGGGCAATTCTTTACAATATTTTCTAAACTTTGATTCCATGGCAAATGTAACTGAACTAAAATTGGGATTATCTTTAAATCTATTAAAAGCCCTACCAATTACAAAAGACATTCAAGGACCATGCAACTAGTAAGATAATAAAAATCAGACAAAATATTTGTAGAATCATAAAAACTTGTCAATTTTTTTTTTTTAATTTTAATAACTAAATATCAATCGAACTCATTCAAAATAGTATCGTCGTCGTCTCTAATATGCCTATTGTTATAAAATTCATTAATTAAATGTTCGAAACCTTCACATGATTTTAATAATAAGTATGTGGAGTTTCATCTATGCCCTACGTCATTAATAAAGGTTTTTGTATGCGACACCCCATTTTCGACATAAAATTCCTAAAATACTTGTTTTCTACTAGGTGCAATCGTGATATGGATTAGTGCATTTCTAATTCATTGAATTTCATCCTTAATATGTTTTAAACCGTTTTATACTATTAAATTAAAAATATGGCATACACATCGAATATGAAATAAAAAATCACCGAAATCAGGTTAAAGTACTCTATGCAATTTATCGATAACAAACTTATTTACGGAAGCGTTGTCAAACGTAAAAGAACAAATTTTACTCTCACATTTATATTCTCTAATAATATTCATAATAATATTAAATATATTATTAGCGTTGTGCGGAAACTCAATAATTTTAAAAACAATAATTTTTTTATGCATGATCCAAAGTGGGTCTATATAGTGTACAGTTGTAACTATATAACATTTTTTATTAATCCCTTCTCATATATCCGAAGTTAAAGATATCACACCCCCATATTTTTCTAAATTGGCAATCAATACTTACTTTGTTTTTAAAAAATATTCTATTGTATTAGAACGAAGAGTATTTCGACTTACCCCAACGTACCTCCGTTGAAGGCAGTCTTTGACAAAGGTAATGAATGTTGGTTGTCCGCTACTGCTAGTGGCAACTCAGCTCCGATAACATACTTCACCATTCCTGCGTAGTAGTAGCACCGCTGCCTAGACTACCAAGTTGTAGTTGCGTTTGACCAGTAGGAAAAAGCTCATGTTTGGCCGCACAAGTTTTGTAGTGACAGTTGAGGTGGGTGGTTCCAATGCCTTTTTGATGGGTCAATTGTTGTTGACAGTATTTACATATTGCTTTGGTTTCTGGAAGTTCATCGATCACATGACCAGTTTAAACCAATTTAAAATGGTCCCAACATTTTACTTGCTTCTTTTCCTTTCTCTTTCCTCTTGCATTGAGAATATCTAATACAATTGCATGACTAGCATCAGCATCAATGTCATTCAAATCAATTGGATGACTACTTTTATGAATATCGAAATCTTGAATATTTTCTAGAATGGATAATTCATTTGGACCGGCAAATTCATTCCCAAATTGATTGTGGGACATAGGTGATTCACTCCCGACTCCAACATCGAACAAGTTTTCAATAAATGAGCGTGAATCCATTTGTGAATAATTGAAATTGAATATTGAAGAAGAAGTGAATGAAAATTATGTATTAGTGTAGAAAATAGATTATAAAATCAAGATTATAACTCAAAATAAAATGTAGAAGAATACATAATGAATATTATGTATGAATGATATATTGATAATTATTTGTAGAGAGTGTAGTAGAGAATGAGGGATTGATAGTAAGTTTGGCGGGAAAAAAAATATTTTAATGGATGGGTATTTATAGGGGAAGAAAAATGAAATTGAAAAAATAAAAGTAAAAGTAAAAATTTAAGTAGATTAGCTCCCGTACATGTTTTTGTGTTTCTTGGATATACTCTTTCAATCTCAAATTGCCCTTAATTGGAGATAATCTTTCAAATCCCAAGATATTTGGCCAACGCAAGGTAGAAGAAGATAATTCCTCTTTAGTTTCTTAACTTTATTTAAGTATCCCCATGTGGATTAATTGAGATAGGGTTAGATTGAACTTCGACTCTCCATTGGGGTCTTCAAAATCGAGAAAGGCCTAGTTAAGACCTCAATTCTCTATTGAGGTCTTTAGAGAGAACCAATCTTTCGAGGATGAGGTGTCTATCTCTGATTATGAGCTAGGACTGGGTGACTGCTATCGACGTTAGCAACGGTGATGGTATAATGACAGGGCTTAGGGGTCTAACACGTCTCTTAAATCACCAAGAATGTGCACTATGCCTCTGTCCTTGCTATAAAGTACACACGAGCTCAGTAATCTAGAACTTACATCTTACCTAGTCTTAGCACATTCATCCAAGAACCAATAGCTCCAATGAATTAATTGAGAAAGGCTTAGAGATGACCTTAGCTCTCTTATTGGATCGTCAAATAGAATACCAATCTTTGGGATGAGCTAACTTAAATCATGAGCTAGGGCTTGGTGCCTTCCATCCACGTTAGCGTCAGTGACGATCTCGTGACATGGAATAGGGATCCACCAAGTCTTTCGAATCACTGAATATATATCATTGGCCCCTTGCCTATCATCAGATAATCACAAGCGCAATAACCCAGGATTTACAATTCGTCCAATTGATCAAGACACTAGTCCCTCAGTTACTGTCACCAAGATGACTACTAGTGAATGATGGCCTTCAATTAAATAAATGCCAAGAATCAATTTTGAATGAGCGAGGGCGATTGCTAATCGAGACCTCCAACATCAAAATATTATGGGCGATGCCCTAGAATAAACTAGGAATTGGTCCTGTCTTCATTGGGCTTTTAACGCTAGAAATAAGCATAATGCGAGTTTCAAAAACTTTACAGCTTTAGCTTCACTCTTTGAATTGCTTGGATGTGGCTAGAATCAGGGCGGATCCAGTACCTGACGAGCCCTTGTGACTGCCCATGCAGGTTTTAGCAGTTTTAATGCAATTGTAATTATAAAGATTCGAACCTGTATTCTTCCTTTCAATTACATAAAAGTCGAAGGGTACACGAGTAATATCAGGGTTAAACATCTTTCTCATAACCGAATTAATTGGTTTAGTTCTAATTTATGGATTATAAGTTTAAGAATTGAGAAATACATGAGCCCTTGTTTGGTTTCCATTTTTTAAAATTTTATTTTCCTCAAATTCATTTTCAACAATACATTTTATAAATAAAATAAGACTGCATCGAACTATAATTAATCAATTACATTTTAGTTTTTACTAGCTATTTAGTGATTGCATTTCCAGATTATTTATTCAATCGACACGACTTGCAAGGCGAATATGCTATATACAATTTAAAATTCTAAAAAAAAAATTATAAATCTACATGGCAATGCGTGATTGGACGAAAAATTAGAACGATTAGTAGGGTGATGAACAAATAGAAAATGGAAAGCATGTGGTTGTTTTAATGGCACTTCTGATAACTTTTTGCCTTTTGCTGTATTATTTTATTTTATTTTATTTTTATTGCAGCTTTCTCGGGTCGACGCTGCCATATGTGGTTGATTCACATTTTTTTTAAATGAATGTATTTTGAAATAATAGATTGAAAGTGGTTAAAAAGAAGGAAATTTTTTTATTTGCGTGTAATATTAATTTAATAAAAAATATGTAGTTAAAAAGAAGAGAAAAAATAAAATGAAAATCAAACACCCATGTCGGCTTTATTCATTTCTCATCACCCTTTTTTATAATCTATACTAAGAGTTTATTCCTTTTATTCTTTTTATTCCTTTCCTATATAAGTTAGGAAAATTCCGTTTGTAAAAAATTATTCATTGCCAAAAATTTTATAGACAGTCACATGGATGTGAGTTTCACTTGATTAAAATATTATTAAAAAAAAGTGAACCCCCCCATGTTTGTGTCTTCTGTATCTGTACTTGTAGATTGACTCTATAAGTTAGGGTTGGTCGAGGAGACATGAAAATTCCTCATTTTTTTTTTTTTTTAAAATTTTTTTTTTTTATTAAAGCACTACTTTTATTAAGGCACTACACTGAACATTCAACATGATAGCACGTGCATTGGCGTGCAATTATAGTTCACTAGTGGTTCGATTTTTAAAAAAAATAAGGGCAAGAATCAATCGATTATTTTAATCTTTCTAGATGAAACGATTTTGTGTGCTGTCCTTTTCTACTCAACTATTTGAAAAGGCATTACCACAAGTAAACATTTGATTAAACAACTATCTTAAGTGGATAAGGAAGATGATGAGATTCTCAATTAATTAATATTTATGAATGAATATTACCAAAACAATAATATTGTTCATAGTCATCAACTGTATTAATTATACGTGATATCTTATATTACATAATTTTAATAATTAAAAAATAACTTTTAATAATACTATGCAACGTAAGATGTCATATATGATGACTATTCTTATCAAAACGATTTAATCTTGGTTTATTAATGTAATTTTTCGTTGCATTCTTATCCAAATTGACAAGTCTTATTCAAAACTATTGCTCCATGGTTGCTTCGATTTGACAGCAAAACAATGCATTTGACACAAACGTCTCTCTCCCATTTCTTTAATGTGGGTAGGACTCAAGGACAAAACATTTTTGGCAGCAAGCGGTAAGCCAAAAGTTAAAAAAATCGGGTAAGCCAAAAGCTAAAAAAATCGGGTATAGTGAAATTTTAACCTAATTGGTAAATAGTATATGAACCTTGCTACACGAATATCCTTATTGATCGCATGAATAATCGCATGTGAGTGTAGGAAGAAATATTATTTTATTCATTGAAATCCGCACCACTCATATGCGGTCATCTATGTGGTCAATCGGGGTGTTCGTTTAGATTTTTCCTGTCACGTTACTTTTTCCTTAATTGAACTAAAGTACGTCGATGGAATGATTGATTCAAGATCAAATTTATTGACCAACTTGAAATAGAATGAAATTTATTGACAAACATAAAATTCATTAAAAGTTATGTGACAGCTAGTGTATTTAATCCTTCGACAAAATTTTGGTTCAAGTATTTATTGGATGATTAGTAACGGTAAAATAAAGCTTGAAACTTGATTAAGCTCAATTTACCCCCGAATAAAAATAAATAAATAAAGGTGTGAAACAAAATAATAATAATAATAATAATAACTTGATGATGTCCAACAAAAATTTTCCATAGACAGCACATTTTACCTCTACTTATACACAAAAATTTCAGGCGCTACTAATTTTAGGATTCAATTAAATTATATCCCCCAACCCAAGAGTTCATGCAATTGAAACACATTTCTATTGTCAAATAATGAATTTAAATTTCAAAAATTTCTTGGTTTTCAATTATTTGTTAAATCAAATTGGACCTTCCTAACCAATTCACCTGGTTTAAATTGATTAAGAATTGTTATTTCACAATTGAGATCAAGGGTCAAAAATTCCTGACTCCCTCCCTTCACTTCCATCTAAAAAATGTTAAACCTTCCTCTCTTTAGATCAAACTGTTAGAGGATGAAAATCTCTTTCTTTTTATATTTATTTACAACCGTGAGTTACAGATTTATAGGTAGGAGAAGAGTTCCTATTCTAGTATATACATATCTTATTCCTGTAATCAAGCTACTGTATAAAGGAAAATTTCTTTCTATTCTATTTCCTATAATTCCCCCTTTCTCAATTCATGCCAACACTCCCCCTCAAGTTGATGCATACGGAACCGTTATGCGCAACTTGACCAGCGTGTTGTAGAAATCTTTGTTGGACACGGCTTTGGTCAGTATATCTGCTAGTTGGTCCTTAGACTTGACAAATGGGAACCAGATTGTCTTAGTCTCTAGGTTATGTTTGATGAAGTACTGATCTACCTCCACATGCTTCGTTCGATTATGCTGAACTGGATTGTGTGAAATGTCTATGGCGGCCTTATTGTCACAAAAGAGGTTCATTTCGATTTTGGGGGCAAAACCAATCTCAGCTAGCAATCTCTTTAGCCAGAGAAGCTCACACAAACCTTTGGCCATCCCACGAAATTCTGCTTCTGCACTAGAGAGTGCCACCTCCTTTTGTTTCTTACTTCTCCATGTAACAAGATTTCTACCAACAAACGTGAAGTAGCCTTAAGTCGACTTACGGTCTGTGATGTTCCCAGTCCAATCTGCATCTGTATAGTCATCAACTCCCAAATGGTCATTCTTAGAAAACATGAGCCCTTTTGATGTAGGAGGGTTTGAGTCAGATGTTGAGTTGTCAGATACTACATTAATGGCCCTAAAGTATCACGAGTTGGCAAATCGGCGCAAGGGCGGTAAGTCGCATGATTTTTGTAATTGAGGCATGATTTCATGATAACTTCGCGTTTGTCCGTTTTTGACAAATTAGTAGTCCAAATTCCTTCGTTTAGGCCCTCGTTTACCCCCTTTTTTTTTTAATATTTCATTTGTCAATTTGAAAGGGAATATGATGTCGAATTTAGCCAAATTTTGGCTGATTATTTCTTTTATTAAGTATTTCATTATGGTATAATTATTAGGATTTTGCTATTCTTGGCAATTTTCGATAATTTCGTTATTTGAGCTATATTACCCGGCTTGTGGGTTATTCTTGAAGGCATTGAAGGATATAATAAACAAGTTATTTCGTTTTCTTAGTTTTTCTCTCGAATTTTCCCTTGCAAAATATCTGTTCAATCGGCCCGCAGAATAATTGTTATTCTGCCCGACGTCACCTTTCCTTGGTGAGGACTTCAAGTACTTTAGTATCCGAGTTACAGCCTCCATGTGTTCCTCACATGGACAATGCATAAATTGACTCACTACACTCACGACATATGCAATATTTGGACGGGTATGAGAGATAAATTAGTTTCCCAACTAATCGTTGGTATCTTCCCTTATTGGTCGGTTTCTGATCCAGATATATTCCGAGCTTGTGATTCTGTACAATTGGGGTATCTACTGGTTTGCACTCCAACAGTCCAACTTCGGATAATAAATCTAGGACATATTTTCTTTGACACAGAAAGATGCCTTGGTTTGATCTGGCAACCTCTATTCCCAAAAAAATACTTGAGTCCACCTAGATTTTTCATTTCGAATTCACTAGCTAACCGCCTTTGAAGTCGTGATATTTCTACAATATCATCTCCTGTAATGATTATATCATCGACGTAGACTATTAAAGCTGTTATCTTGCCTTGCCGATTTTTGAGAAATAAGGTATGATCTGCGTTGCTTTGTTGGAAATCATACTTCTTCATTGCCAAGCTAAATCGCCCAAACCACACCCGTGGCGACTGCTTCAATCCATATAAGGCTCGCTGTAACTTGCACAACTCATTAGATCCCATGATATGTGAGTAACCTAGTGGAATGTCCAAATAAACTTCTTCTTCAAGATCTCCATGAAGAAAAACATTTTTCACATCAAATTGGTGAAGTGGCCAATCTAAGTTCGCCGCAATAGACAACAATACTCTAATAGTTTTTAATTTAGCTACTGGTGAGAAAGTTTCTTGATAGTCTACACCATATGTTTGAGTATATCCTTTTGCCACGAGTCTTGCCTTGTACCTTTCTATAGATCCATCGTCTTTGTGTTTGATGGAGAAGGCCCACTTGCAACCAACTGTTTTTTTTTCCTTCTGGTAATGGCACTAGGCTCCATGTCTTGTTTTTCATTAATGCTTCCATTTCATCTTTGATTGCTTAAGTCCACTTCGGATCTTCCAAGGCTTCTTCTACCCTTGTTGGAATATGACAAACAAAAATGTTATGAACAAAGGTCTTGAGAGGTTCAGTCAATCCCTTTGTGGAGTCATAATTGGCAATGGGGAATCTTGATCTTCTTTCCTCAATGTTTGGCGAATAGCGGCTTGGAGGCTTGCGACGATTGTGCCTGTAAGGTAATATATAACCAGTAGGAGATTCCGTGATATTTGTGTTAAATGAGTTTACCTCAGGTTCATTTTTAGGAGTTGGGTCTTCGGGTACTGTTGATGGGGGAGGGAATTCGTGATCAACTTCATGGTGTTCAGGAGCCTAAGGGGCTGGAGGCACATGTTCTGATTGCACCGGTTCTACATGTTCTTCAGATAAGCCCGACCAATCTAATTTCATCCATTTCGGTTCTTTTTGTCCAGTCTCCCCTTGAAGATGAGAATTGGGTGGAAAGAATGTTTCGCTTTCCATAAAGGTAACATCCATGGTAACATAGGTGCGATTGCAAGTGGGATCGTAGCATCTATAGCCTTTTTGATGAACCGCATAGCCCAAAATTAGGTACCTAGAAGCACAAGGATCAAGCTTAGTCTGTTGGTTCTTATGGAGATGGACATAAGCTACGCACCCAAAGACACGAGGTGGAAGCATTAATACTGTGGGCACTGTAGTATATGTAGAGATGGCTTGTAATGGTGTTTGGAAACCCAACACTTTAGACGACATTCGATTTATGAGATGTATCGTAGGGTAACCGCATCCGCCCAATACCTATTGGGAGTATGGGCACCAATCAAGAGAGCTCGGGCAGTTTTAAGGACATATCTATTTTTCTGCTCGGCAACACCGTTTTGTTGAGGGGTCTGTGGGCATGAAGTCTCATGAATAATGTCATGTTACTGAAAATAATCACGAAATTGGTGATTAGTATATTCACCACCATTGTCTGATCGAAGAACCTGCAGCACATCACTTCGTATTTTGTCCAGTCGGCCGTCAAGGCCATCCAAGAAAGCATACACCCAATCTTCTTGAAGGATAGTATTATACTTCTTAATATCACTTGCACACTCCATAGGGTTAGGACGTCGGAAGTCAATCTCACACCATAACCCTTGGAGGTTATTGTAGTATTTCTCTAGAGAGTCTCCAGCTTGTTTAAGCTTTGTCACACAACGTTTAAGATCATAAACCTGAGACGTGTCACTTCCATCAAAGTAGGTGGTAGCAATGGAATCCCACACCAATTTGGCCGTAGGAAATCGTATAAAGTTCCCTATTAATGAGGCATCCATGGAGTTAATTAGCCAACCTTTGACAACGGCATTGTCTGTGCGCCATTTGCGAAAGGATAGATCTGTTGAAGGTGGTTGTGAAATATCTCCATTGATATATCCCAACTTGTCTTTGCCGGAGATATACATCTCGACAACTTGGGACCATAGGAAAAAGTTGGTACCATCCAACTTGATGCCAATCGGAGCAGCGGAAGGTTCGGTGGTCAAGGTGGGTGTTTGAATCTTAGTAAAGGCTTCAGTCATTTTTGCTGGGAGTTCAGAGAAGATAGAATCAGACTGAGATGCACCATTTTGGTGTTCTGCATTAGAGTCTGACATCATTGGAGAGGTAAAGGAAAGCAGGGTTTATGGTTTGATGGTATGATAGTGCCTAGGATGTTGCTCTGATACCATGTCAGAGGATGAAAATCTCTTTCTTTTTATATTTATTTACAAATGTGAGTTACAAATTTATAGGTAGGAGAAGAGTTCCTGTTCTAGTATATACATATCTTAATCCTGTAATCAAGCTACTGTGTAAGGGAAAAATTTCTTTCTATTCTATTTCCTATAATTCCTCATTTCCTCAATTCACGCCAACACAAACAACATTTTTTATTTTCGTGATTTAGTTAAGCTAAACTCTAACTTCAATAATCTATTAAAGATTTGGAAGTTCAATGTATGAGTATAAAACACAGCGGTCACTTATAAGTCAAGCACATGCCAAGCCAAGCCATGGCATGCCATGCCATGTCCGTTAAAATGAGATAATATTAGAGACAATCTTTGAACTTTATAACAATATGAGTTTGGTTATACAGTACAATCTTCCAATTCTAAAACTATCTTTTTCAAAGGCACAACCTTGTTGAAACCATAGAAGAAAAGCGGGAAATAAACACAAAATCTCTAGAATGGGGTAAATAAAAAATGTTTGTTCCAACTTATCATTGCTGTGGTTTAAGGAAATATTTGACCTACTTGCTTCAAACAACTAGTCACTAAATCATACAACTATTCCATCATATTGTTAAGCAATATGGATTCCTAGAACTTGCATAAATGTTAATATGCATTTTGATGATTTGCGATTTTGTAATTCTGTTTTGAGAATCAGGGTAGACGAAGTTCTAGTTGTAAATTTTCGACCGATTAAAGTCTATTAGATAGGATTCTTATTCGTATAAGTATTGTAGTTCACATCCCAAACAATTAAGTCGGGTTTTGTAGCTTTTCAGACCCGCTTGGGTTGAAACTACTCCTACATTCAATCAAAACGAATAATTGCTCATAATAGCCGTCACGTGCCATCTTTGTGCCTACTTATCACTAAATTCGTGGACTGAATGTAGCTGGACAACAAGGTCTTAAAGCTGTTGAACACCTGCTAATATCAATCCATCAATCAATATCGAACTGACTTGAATTTCTAAATTCTGCCATGCGATGCTACCATCAAGTAAATCCATATTGCATGCCTTCTTCACTGCCACATGACATTAATCAACACTCTGCCTTGATTCCCGAAACTCGAATCTACGCATTGCTTGGGCATCATGCATGCCTTCGATCATGGCATAGCGTTGGACAAGACATTCCCGTGCCACATCCATTTTCCTTTTTAGGGTCCTCACAAACCTCCCCCACCAAAATAAAATCCAACGTTCTCGACGGGACACAAATGCCTTTACATTTCTCCTCAACACACGTCAAAGGAATCCTCGTTACTCACCAAATTAATTTTCATTCGATGCATGAATGTTGGATGATCAATCCAACCCACTTTGCCTGCATCCTCACGTAAATTTCACATTAGTTTGGGTTGTAAACTTTAAATCCGAAAATAAGCTTATAAATTCTTCAATGTTGAGAACTTAGAATGTAGAGGCAAATAGGGAGAGTTGACGAGGCAACGACTCTTCATAGTTTTGTAAATGTTCTATTTTGGTGAGAAATTAAGTAGGGATGGTTCCTGTAAATTTCTGTGTTGATTTACTTTACTTAAATCTTCTACTTTACATAGTTAAAATCGTGTGTTTTCATAACTAGAATTGCAAACTCGTATGCGTTGGCTAACTAAGAAGAGAAACGTTGATGCCATCAGAGGTTGATTGCTAAAAAATGAGTCAACCCTTTGACAACACTACAATAATAAAAACTTGGTCTATTTGATTATTGGAGTATCTCTAAAAGACTCTATAAATATAAAATGTTCTTTATTTTAAAAAGTTAATACTTAAAAATAAACCTCAATGAATTCTAACTTTTAAAAATAAAAAGTGAGTTTGACTCTCCAAATTTAAAGAGCGAAATTCACTCTTTAATCTTAATGAACAATAATTGCATCTAATAAGTTAGAGATTTCAATAATTTTTTTAAAAAAAAATATCCAAACTATATTTAAATTGATTGATAATTGATATATAAAAAATTATATTAAATAAAATATGAAGATAAAAAGTGAAATAAAAAGTCAAAACAAAAAATATCGTTGGAGTGCATAAAAATTTTGATTCTCTAAATTTGAAGATTGAGAGCATTAGATGCTCTTTATAAAATAAAGAATATTTTGAAGAGGCTCCTAAGATAGAAAAATATCACCTAAGTTGATGTAGGGAAGTCGTCATCTTGACCCCATGTATGACCTATAGAAATCAACCAATTGGAAATGAAAACTTGCTAGAGCAACAGGGCCTGGGACAAGCCTTGTTGACAAGGGAGTGTGTGTCTCTCTTATTGGCGGGGTTCCTGTGGTGCATAGGGATCCCGCCAATATTGTGTCCCCACTACAACAAAAAGGACTTTTTGCAATATTTAAAATGCAATGTTTGTGAATTGAGTGTTGTTAATGGGGTCTATCGCAACATTTTAATAAGTGAATGTTGCCGAAAGTGATATTTCGCAACGTTTTTTAAATGTTACGAAAGGGAAACTTTTTGCAACGTTTAAAAAACCTTGCAAAAAAGAAACATTTTGCAACGTTTTTCCTTTCGCAACATTTAAAAATGTTGCGAAAAGCTTTGGCCCAAGTCCACCATTTACACAAACAGGCTAAATAACTCAATCTCTAATAATTGCCATCGACCTCCTCATCCCCAATCTCCATCCCCACATTTCTCTTCATCCCCAATCTCTTATCAGTTAGTCTACACGTATAGGATTTTGAAAATTCTGACCTGGCGCCTGACTCCTTCCGTTTTCTTCTGTTTTCTCTTTTTAATGCACAAAATATTAGACCCCAAAAAATCGGTACAACAGCAAACCGGTTTGACCATTTATGTGGGAATAATTACTTTCATTTCCCATTTTCCGATTTCTCTCATTTCCCACCAAATTCCCCATTTTCACCAAATCCCCGAATAAACATCTTCGAATCCTATCGGCGGATGCGGGATTGTCGTCCCCGGCCGGATTAAGCAAAGAGCATAGACCACAAGCATTTCTGTCCCATTGTGTTGACATGCGATTTCGGGTCCTCACTTCACGGCCCAGACACCGAACACGTGATTTCGAGACTTCCCTTCACAGCCCAGGCATTTGTTCACAAGGTGCGTTCTCTAATTTCTCATGTAAGTTATTTTTCCGATCTTCTGAGTTTGATGTGTGATTCTTTGAGTTCAAGAATAAAGATTCTTAGTGTGTTCGATGTTGGTCGAATGTTCTGGGATTTGCACAGTAGTTCATTGATTTTTGATGTGGGAGTTGTTGGGTTTAGGAATGAAGATTTGTCATGTGTATGTTGACTCCGTTCTTTGGATTCTGACTGCGAAAAAATAATTTGTAGGAGGCTCTCTTTCTCCCTATTTGTGCGATGGAGAAATTCAACTTTTACCTGAATATTTTCATCTTTTTGAGGTTCAAAGTGAAGTGTTAAAATTGAGTAGTTGTAGTACTACATGACTGGAATATAATGGTTATATTTGTTCATTGTCTACAATTTTACAGTCGTCCATAACTATTTTTTTTTGGTTGTATTCGAGCATAAGTTCCAGTGTGAGATTTCATAATTCAATTGCATTCATGTGGATTTAATTGTTATTTCAATTACTGTTGAGCAGAATGAGAGGAAGGAATTTCGGAGTTTGTCACGGCTGTAGAAGTATCACTCACTAATTTGGACAATGCGAAACGAAACGAGGATGCCCTTCATACAAATGCTGATTTCGAAAATATTTTGAGGCCGAACGGGATACTGGAAACAAAGGACGCTTGTTCTTCACGTGTAGTAATGACTATGGATATTTTGATTGGGTGAAAAATGAAGATTTAAGCGAGGAATTGAGTATCGTTAATGAAGTGGTGAATCATGAACCAGACGAGGAATGTGAAGACTTGCCAAGAATCTTCGACAGTCTTGCTCGAATTACCGAGAAACAAGACGTTGACATATCATTGTATGTAAAATTTCGCACAGAAAAATGAATTTTAGAACATGAAGAGAAAGGAAATGAATTGAAAGTTTAATATTTTGTGAATCGTTGTAATATATTAATGACTTGGATATATGTAAGTTTTATATTTTATTGGGAATATTATATGTTGATACTGTTTTCTCTTTATATGTTTGGGTTTGGATATATTTTCATCGAGAGTAGTTACATATCCCTCAAACTTCATGTTCAAAACATGACCTGGGCCTGAAACTCCTTAAATTGTGACTTATTTGAAACCAACACAAAGGTAAATAAGAATAGTACTTCAATGAAATCTACGAACTTGGACAAATCATTTCCTCCACTGGGTTTCCCTATATTTACAATTTTCAATTATTTGAAATTGTGCATTTAAGTAATAATGCAGTTGAACCAATGGAACCCATACAAACGGTATACGTGAATTCGATGCATATACCACAAGAGACTTGAGTGGCCGGCCAGTATCATACAATTGTTTACCAAAGGAATTATAGACTATATGCTTGTCCAGTAACTTGTCCTAGTTAGAAGAAACCAATAAAGAAACCAATAATGATAAATTACTTCTTTGAGACATGATAAATGTTCTTTCAAGTAAAGTGTACTTCAAAATAACAACAATTTTTCAACATCAAAACTGGGGATTCAAAAAAGTAGGACACATTGGCCATAACTAATTGACACCTTAAAACTAACCCTACATTTGCAAAAATTGATCCAGTAGGGGTGAAAAAATCATAACTATTTCTGGTATTCAAATCAGAATCTGTGGAAGGTCCTTCAAGCTGAAGCTTCACATCTTCTATGTCATCTACATTTTCCACGTAATTGGACTCGGGCACCTTCGCAATTTTCCCATTCTCTGCATGAAATTTGAAAGATCCAAAGTGAAGTTAGACAACTTCTATTCTCATTAGCAATTTCTTTTGAACCTGCTATGAGAAAAATAAATAATGGGTTATTGATAAAAATAATTCATCTTCGAAAGGGCTTAAATATAAAACCAAGAAGCAAAATACCTTTGTCCATCAATCTACGGCTAATCTATTTAAAACAAGAAGCAAAATACCTTTGTCCATCGAACACGATTTCGACATGGATCTTCAAATACAATTTGAATGATGGGTTTCGGTGGGCTTTCCTCTTGGGTCTTCAACTACGATTTCGATGTTAGGTGTCGGTGGGCTTCTCTCTTCACACTATGTTTGTTTCTTCTTGGCAGTGAGTTCATCGGAGATGTTTATTCGGGGATTTGGGGGAAATGAAGAATTTGGGGGGAAATCGGGAAATGGGAAATGAAAGTGATTATTCCCACATAAATGGTCAAACTGGGTTGCTGTTAGACCGATTTTTTGGGGTCTAATTGTGCATTAAAAAGAGAAAACAGAAAGAGTCAGGTGCCAAGTCAGAATTTTCAAAATTCTGTAACGTTTCTGTTGTTATTTCCTGTATGTGTAGACTAATTGATCTCTTATAGTCATCTGCCGGTCACCATCCCCACTGTGTCTGTATCTTCCTTACTCCGTCGCCTCGCTGTTCTCGAATCTTCCCTCCGCCGCCGATCTCCCTCGTGTTCTCTGTTGCTTCGTGAGGCTGCTGCCTCTATTATCCAGTCCTATTTCAGAGTCTTCCTTGCACGCAGGTCAAAAACCCTTCGGCTGCTCAAAGATCTTGCTTCCATCAAATCCACGCTCAGCGTTCTGAAATCCTCAGTTTCTGGAAATACCCATTATGATTGCGAACCTTTATCTCATAAAGTCATGGCCCTGCTTCTCGAACTCGACTCCATTAAGGTAAAAAATAAAATCTTCCACATTACTGTTATAATTAAGACTCTCTGGTTCGTCTTTTCCCACATTAACCATCTTATTTACCTCTCGACCTGTATTTTTTAATCTTGTGTTCAACATATATGCATAATTTTTCTTTTTGTTTTATAAATACATAATGCGGTTCTGATGTGGCTTTTTGATTATTTTTTGTTTTTGAAAGGTGGTTATCCCATGATTAGAGATGGAAAAAATCACTAAGCAGGGAGTTGATTAATTTTCTGGAGTTCATTGAGGGTTTGAAAAGAAGGGAGCTTTCAAGTAGATTAATTGAAAACTCTGGTGCCGAGAATGGGAATGTTTATAGGGTTTACAGATCAAGCGGGAAGCCATGTTCGAATGGGGACAATAATGTTAGCATTAACGGGGATGATTCAATTGATGATGAGAGAGAGCTCTTGGACAATTTGTGCCGAGAAGTCGAAGAAATTGGAGTATCTTCGAAAGAGGCTGAAGATGATGAGGAGGAGAAAGATCTGTTGGGAAATGGAAGTGATGGCCAAAAAGAATTGAGAAATCGTCCAGAAAGTGAAAGGAGAGAATTCTGCAATCAGGGATAGGAGGAAGGTGAATAATAAGATTAATAGTGGTGATGGGGGTACATTGGTTTGCCTGGACTAGGACTAGGCAATAAGCAGAAGAGACTAGCTGAAATATTTCAAGTGAATGTGCTTTGATTTATGAAGAATTTATTGGGTACATCCTTTCTTTGCTGAGGTTGCAACATTGTTCTCGATGCTGAAGACCACTGACATTTTTCTACCTTATATCTGTTGATTATGCTAAGCTTGCAAATAGATGGCCCTATAATAATTTTTTTGGCTCTGTTCTTTTCTATGGTTAATGTCATGACTGTACAAATATGTATGCTTATATAGAAATAATCGTTTCTATGCAAGTATTTAACTTCTTATTCACTATCTGACTTCAAAATAATTGTTGTGTGAAAATGGACATATAATTTTATGTAAGTCATTTTTTGTATGCTGACTAATCCTGGTTTCTTCACCCATTTCTGGCCCAAATAACTCAATTTTGTATTCCTCTAAATTCCTTTTATTTTCAAACTCGATACTTGGTTGAAAGAAGAGAGAACACACACCTAAACACTACAACAAAAATCTGATTTAGTGTTCTAAAGTTTGATTTTTATCTGAATTTGGGTATTTTGCACTTCAGTTCCACCATTATATATTATCAGTTTGATGGATTTATAGATTGGTTATTTGATGGATTTTGTTCTGCCTACCTTATTTTATATCTTAAAAGGCCATAACTACATCTTGTGATCAGGTTGCAAGATGTACCAAGATCATTAGCCCAAACACAAAAGATGCGAAGTATGTTATTACATAATTGCTCATTACAAACAAGCATCGACGTTGACTCTAGCTGACCGGGTGAACCAATTGCAAACAGGATCGAACAATGAAGTTTGAGTTTCAAAGGGACATGTCAATGATGATGGAAAAGATCATGACGAAGAAACTGGACAGGTAGGAATGAGAGAGAAAGGAAAAAGTAGTAGTTAATTCTTCGGAACTCACTAGTTGTAAGCTATATATGTCAAAAGATTTTTTTATAGATTTTTTTGTATCACATTTTAATGTTCAAGTGTATGGATTCAAAAATTTGTAATGAAATTATTAATTTTTATGCAATTCCAAAATTTGTTAAGAATGAGTCATTTTTAATTTTGCTAGTCAATTTACATAAATTGCTTAAAAGAGAGAGAGACCTTTCAGCAACGTTTTTTAAACGTTGCCAAAAGGGACCCTTTTGGCAACTTTTTTTAAACGTTGCCGAAGTGACCTTTTCGGCAAAAGTCTTTCGCAACGTTTAAAAAACGTTACCGTATCTTTCCACTCTACGGCAATACTGAGGTTTGCAACATTCGTCCAAACGTTGCAAAACGTATTTAGCAATATTTTTTGAACGTTGCAAAAGACTTTTTTGTTGTAGTAGTGCCCCCTATCAACAGGGCCTATCCCAGACCCTGTTTGTTTGGAAAAATCCTTGGAAATGGCTACCATTACAATAGAGTGAAAGCTACAGTATAATTAATATAATATCCTTGCCTGCAGTGGTAAGAAGAAACATATGTATTACAAATGTGTCATTTTTCCTAGGACGTGTCAATCGCGGATCAACATGATCTACTTGGTTTAACTATTCTAGTCAAATAAATTATGTGCATGTTCTCATTTGTTTGATTTTCTGTAGATATTATCGGAATCATGCTTGAATTACATCGTTATTTACACCATGTTTTTGAAAAATTAATATGTACTTATTGTATCAAGGTATTTTGGTGATAATGTGTTTACGTAAAAAATAAATACACTTAGCATTTCCATTTTCTTCATTTTTCTTCTTAACCATTTTCTCTACAAAAAGAAAAAAGTGTTTTGTTCAAGTCTCCATTTTGTTGGGTTATTTTCTCTTATGAGAAGGAAAGCGTTTGAGGTCTTATATTATAGCCCAAAATTCATTAGGGTGCTAACCTTAATGATGAATATAAATAAGAGATTGGAGAAATTAGGAGTCCAACCCATTTTGAAAAGACAACAAAATAAATTTTTTTCCTTGTGCCTAGATTTTATCAAAGCTCCAATCCCGAGTCGTTTATGATCCAATTGAGCTAAAATTTGGAGGAAAGATTCAAAAGACATAGAGCTACAATTTGAACGATGGAGATCAATTTTTGAGATTGAAAACATTGGTTAATGTGCGTGAACAGTAACTGAATTTTTGGTATATTTATCATATTTATCATATTATTTAGCCCAGATTGTTCTTATCTTGAAGAAATATACATTATAGCCTCTAGTTGTGACTAGAGAAGACTTGGTATACTTATTATTTGATTGATAGTGGATGTTTTGACTAGATTGGATCCCGAGTTTTATTTCTCACGTCGGAAAGTTTTTCCACGTAAAATAATTCTTTTTGTTCTTTTGTTTTGATGTGATTGATTTTCTTTAGAATATTTTTAGCACATACAATTGTAACAAAATTACGTTTTACTTATTTGCTTTAGGAGAAGAATTATTTCGTTATTTGTATATTTGTCTGCATCTCCCAATAAGTGGTATTAGAGCCAGATTCTAAGATTTGAGTTTTAGATTATGGAAGCGGATTTGAGTAAAATGATTAACTTGAGTAGTTTGGCCCCCTTTGGCCTCTACCAATTCAAATTTTAATGTGTGGAATAGTATTTTTTGAAAAATGGGTAGTTAAAAAAGAATGAAATTTTTTTGATTTACTTGTAATATTATTTTATAGAAAAATTTGTGGTTAAAAATAGGAGACAAAAAAATATAATTTAATTAATGGGTCCAAACAAGAGCTTTAATTATCACATATAGATAGGAAAAATGGAGGATTTTCTCAATATGAATCATTATTATCTACCTGTGTTTGCAGCTAAAAAATCGAATAACAAGTTAGATGAAAAATGTAGTTTGTTGCATCGACAAGTCTGTGGGTATAGCATGTGGCGGGTAGCTGATGATGTTTTGAACCATGTTAGTAGGGGACACATGCTCAAACTCTATGGAGTAATCTTAAACAATTATATGCTAGAAAGGTTGGAAATAATAAGTGTTTCTGATTAACTAGATGATGGCATTGAGATCTCCTTTAACTAATCATCTAAATACATTCCAATGGATTGTTAATAAGTTGGCTGGAACGGGTATTAAGTTTGATTATGAAATTTAGGAGTTATGGTTGCTTGGTTCATTATCGAACTCATGAGAGATGCTCACATTATCTAACTCTACTACATTTGTTGTCATCACAATGGATCTAGCCAAGTGTAACTTGTTAAATGAAGAGATGAAAAGAAAATCACGGGGATCTTTTTCACAGTCGAAGGACTTACTTACAAAAAAGAGGGGGAAGAATAAGAGCAAAAATTAGAAAAACAGAGACAGAAGCAGAGTCAAGTCGAACAAGTTTGCAAATGTCGAGTGTTATTATTGTAGGAAAAAGAGATAGATCAAGAAACATTGCAGGCAATGGAAAGTATAAAAAACAAGAATTAGAAAGTGAATGAAACGAAGAACAGGGATGACAAAGATGGTGATGATAAAGTTTTTACCACCAATCCTCCAGACTTCCTCATTATTTATGATGATGAGATTATCAGTTTTGCAAGTTACGAGACCAGTTGGGTGATTGATAGTGGTGTCTCCATTCATTCTGCATCGCGAAAATATTTTTTTACATCCTATAGATCTAGTGATTTTGAAACTATAAAGATGGATAATGATAGCTTGGTTAAAGTGATTGGTATTGGAGATGTGTATTTGGAGATGAGTAATGGTTCGAGGTTGGTTATTAAAGATGTGAAACATATTCCAGACATCCGTTTAAACTTGATTTTCGTAGGAAAATTTGATGATGATGGGGCATGGCAGTATCTCTAGTAATGGTCAGTGGAAGCTCGCTCGGGGTACTATGGTTGTGGCTCGAGGTAAAAAGGTCTCTACGTTGTATGTTTTGTAGGCAAAGCTCTCCAGTGACATTGTTAATACAATGGAGGATGATGGTACAATAGAGTTGTGGCATAAGAGTCTTGCTCATATGAGTGAGAAATGATTAGCTATATTGGGGAAGAAAAGTGTACTGAGTCGACTAAAAAGTACACATCTGAAAAGGTGTACTCACTGTTTGTCTGGGAAGTAGAACAATATCTCTTTCAAGAATTTTTCTCCTTCAAGAAATTTAAAATTACTGAATTGGGTACATTCATATTTTTCTTGTCCTATGAAGATGAGAACACTTGGCAGCTCCAGTTACTTCATAATTTTCATAGAGATTTGTGCGTATTCTTAAAGATGAGAGGTCTAAGCTTGATGTGAAAACACGACAATGTGTATTCCTTGGCTATGGTCAAGATGAGTTTGGATACAGGCTTTATGATCTAGTTGAGAAGAAAATTGTGAGAAGTAAAGATATCGTGTTTGTTGAAGAAATTAGAGAAATTAGTACCTCAAAAAGGTCATAATTTAATTGATTTAGATATTCTACGAAGAATTTGCGAACGCAAGTTGAGAATGATGTTCATGAGGGCCAATACGGTACATGTGATGTTGATGCTCCCTTGCAGGCTCAAGCATATGATGAGACTGATGAGCAGTTGATAGTACCAAATATTATACTAGAAGTTCCACTAAGGAGGTCATCCAGATATCGAGATCTTTCGCACGATATTTAACAGAGCAGTATGTATTATTGTCTGATGGAGAAGAGCCCGAACGTTATGTAGAAACCATGGAAGATTAATATAAGACAGAGTGGGTTGAGGCCATGCAAGATGAAATACAGTCATTGCATGATGACCACACATTCGATTTAGTAAAGCTACCTAAGGGTAAAAAAAAGCTTTAAAGAACATGTAGATCTACAAGATGAAGCAAAATTAGTTCACTTTACATCCACGGTATAAAGTTAGATTGGTTGTAAAAGGGTTTGGTCAGAGAAAAGGTGTTGACTTTGATGAGATCTTCTCTCCAATTGTAAAGATGTCATCTATTCGTATTGTTTTCGGCTTAGCAACTAGTCTTAACTTAGAAGTTGAGCAGATGGATGTAAAAATTGCATTCTTTCATGGTGATTTGGATTATGAGATTTATATGGAGCAGGCGGAGAAGTTCAAAATAAGCTTAAAGTATGTCTTTATTGTCTAAAACAAGTATCGAGACAATGGTATAAGAAGTTTAAGTTTGTTATAAGGGAGCAGGGCTACAAGAAAACAACTTCTGATCACTGTGTATTTGTTCAAAAATTCTCTGATGATGATTTTATCATTTTATTACTCTACGTTGACGATACATTGATTGCTGGTAGAAATGCTTCAAGAATTGACAGGTCGAAGAAATAGTTGAGTAAATCTTTAGCTATGAAGGACTTGGGACAAGAAAAGAAAATCCTTGTCATAAGAATCAATCATGACAAGAGTGCTAAGAAGTTGTATTTGTCACAGAAGGAGTACATTAAGAAAATACTTGAGAGGTTCAGTATGGACAAGTGGTTAGCTCACCTCTTGTTGCCCACTTCAAATTGAACATTGAGTAATGTCCTTCTACAAATAAGGGAAAGGAAGTTATGGAAAGAGTTCATTATGCCTCAGCAATAGGAAGTTTGATGTATGCGATAGTCCGCAAAAGACTTGATATAGCCCATGTAGTTGGTTAGCCGTTTCCTGTCAAATCCAGGAAGAGAGTATTGGAACGCAGTTAAGTGGATCATGAGATAAATTCGAGGCACTTCCAGTTTGAGACTTAGTTTTGGAAATGGACAATTGTTGTTAGTTGGCTACACAGTTGCAAATATGGCAGGAGATATGGATACCCATAAGTCTACATCGGGTTATTTGATTACTTTTGCAAGTAGGGTTGTAGCTTGGAAATCAAAACTTCAAAATTGTATTGCCCTTTATACGAAAGAGGCAGAGTTTATTGCAGCAATAGAGGCAACTAAAGAGTTGCTATGGGCAAAGAAGTTAATGAGAGAACTTGATTTCAAACAACAGAGGTATGTGTTCATTTGTGATAGTAGAGTGTTATTCATTTTGCTAGAAATTTTAGTGTCCATGCAAGATCGAAGCACATTGATGAACAGTACCATTGGGTCAGGCGTGCGTTGAACAATAAGTTATTGGAACTTGAGAAAGTTCATACTGATCACAATGGTTTTGATATGTTGATGACGACACTACCAAAGAAAAAGCTTGAAGAGTGTTATTCAATTGCTGAGATGACGAATTCCTCTCCATGTTTGAGGTCTTTTATTATAGCCCAAAGCTCATTAGGGTTTTAACTCTAATGATGAATATAAATACAAGGAAATTAGAGAAATTAGGAATCCAACACATTTTTGAAAAGAGGGGAAAATAGTTTTTTTTACCCGCGCCCAAATTTCGTCAAAGCTCCGATCATGAGTCGTTCGTTGTCCGATTAAGCTAAAAGTTTGAGGAGAGGTTCACAAGTCACAGAGATCGAATTTTAAGTTCGGAAACATTTGTTAATATGCGTGAACAGTAACCAAATTTTTGGTATATTTTTCCTACTTTCATATTGTTTTGTTGAGATTGTTCTTATCTTGAAGAAATATACGTTGTAGCCTCTAGTTGTGACTAGAGAAGGTTTGGTGTACCCATTATTGGATTGATAATGGAGGTTTTGAGTGGACTGGGTCCCGTGATTTTTATTCCTCACATCGGGGAAGTTTTTGCATGTAAAATTATTGCATGTGTTCTCGTGGTTTGGTATAATTGATTTTCTTTAGAATATTTTCAGAATAAACAATTGTCAAAAATGACGTTTTTCGCTGTTTGTCTATTTGTTTGCATCTCTCCCAACATATTTTTCCCACATTGTTTTTTTTTTTTTTTTTCAGCAAATATTGAAAGGATCTATGACGGTGGCAACAAGAAAAATGATTTATTTGGCACAAAATATCGAACTCAGCACAAGCAACTACAACTTAGGGGAGCAATAAATTCCTATTTCAAAATGATGATCAATCTGGGGGCAATGTTTAGTAATATGTATCTAATTATAATTCTCATGTTGAGGCTTCCTAGATTTTAAAAATATTATTTGAACAAAGCATGTTTCAGTTTTAGAAAATGGTCATGTCCTGTTGCAACATGCTGTGTCTTGAATTACAATTTGTTTTTTGAAACCAAATCTTTCGCAATCTATTTTTATCTTCATACCATATCATTTGTCAAGTGATTTGCACAAAATTTTATTACTAATAATGTTATTTACAGTCGCTCATTATCGTAGTCACTCTTTGTGGCATATATGTGTCGATTAGTAATTTAATGTCCGAGGTAACAAAATCTACCATATTAATATATCAAATAACTAATCGTCATATGTATGTCACATAGGACAACTACAGTAGTAAGCGACTGTAAATAGCATTACTCTAATATTAAGGAGTGTTTATTTGTTTAAATCTATTCGTATTTGTAATATATTTTAACTTATTTAATTATTCAATTGTTGGGCATGGGCCATGGATGTAGGCATTTGTCGAACCATGTCAAATTACATATGTTATTTTACGCTAGTAAATAACTAAAAATGGATCTCATAACTAATAAGGCTGAGTTGTTTTTGTAATTTATTATTTTTTCTAAAAATATTTAAAAGCGCACCCGAGCTGCCTTGGTTGGACCCACGATTCAGCGGGCTACTACAAGCCCATTTATATTCGGTATATGATTCATCAAGTCCTATAATAGTAAAGGATTTTTGTAGAATCGACGTGCGTTTTTACTGTATTACCCTCGAAAGTTTGATGCAAATAAACGAATTTTTGTTCTACGTCTGAATATAAAAATAAAAATTAGAGGGGGTCAAACTTCTTACAATATTGCCAATATTTTTAATTAAAATAGATAACAAATACCATAAAATAGCATAAAAAGCCAACTTGTAGTCTTCTCCAATCCAATCCAATCTAATCTCTGAAACCTCCGAAGTACTACCCCTCTCGCCACCGCCAATTCAAATTCTGTCATCATGCCTTCAGGGAAAAATGTAAATCGCCTCGACAGTGTCGACTTTTACATCAAGTGGTTCAGCAGCACTAAATGTATTTCTATCTTTATTTTGCCACTAGTCCTACATCTTGATCTACCAGAAATCATTGCAAGAACATTGTCCATTCTTAAAACGATGAAATCGCACTCGATCTCTTACAATTATTTCCCTCTTGTATACTTGAGAAATCAGTTTGGCAGCTGTGTGGCAGTCCTTGCAGGCCCTCAAGTTCTTCACAATGCAAATGCTTGTTCCTGGAGCAGTATTTAGTATTCCAAATGCTATTGCCAGCTTTTCACTGTGGTAATTAAGTGCAGTTTCCTTCTCTTCCTCACTGATATCGAACAAAACTTGTGAGGTATCAGGCACATGGCCAATCTTCTGAATGATCTTTTCCAGCATCAAACGGATATCATTTATTTGTGGGTGGGACGAATCACCTACTTTGAATTCGTGAACAATGCCATTCAAATTAATCGTGCTGCTTCCCGGGATAGTTTTGATCCCTCTTTCTTTCATTGATTTTCGCAATTTCGCAATGCTATCCCACTTCCCTGCCTTTGCATAGATGTTTGAAAGCAATGCACATCGACCACTGTTTTCAGGCTCCAATTCAAGCAGGGTTTCCCCGATATTCTCCGCTAACTCAACATTGCCATGTATCCTGCAAGCACTTAGAAGGGCTCCATAAACAACAGCATTTGGCTTCATTGGCATATGATTTATTAGTTCGACCGCTTCAGTTATAAGTCCCGCCCTACCTAAGAGATCAACGACACATCCATAGTGCTCTAATGTTGGTTTTAGTTCATAAACTTGTTCCATAGAATGGAAATACTCTAGGCCTTTATCAACCAATCCTGCATGAGCACAAGCGTTTAGAAGTGCTGTAAATGTGATATCATTTGGTTTCAAGTTTTGCCTTAAACATCTTCAAGAAGAGCTCGATTGCATCTTCTGCTCTCGGCCGTGCATTGCAAGTCCCCCAATCATTGCATTCCAAGAAAAAATTTCTTTATGTTTCATTTTCTCGAAAACTTCCCATGCCAAGTCAATTCGTCCGCATTTAGCATACATATCTACCAAAGAAGTCCCTAATACTGCATCCAATGGAATTGAATTCCTTCTAACATAATCATGAATCCATTTCCCTTGAGCAAGAGCCCCAACATTAGCACAAGCAGCCAGCACACTTGAAAGAACAAATTTACTAGTTTTTATTTCCTCTCCTTGCATTGCATTGAAAACTTCCAAAGCCTCCTTGAAATACCCTCCTTTGTTATATCCATCAATCATTGCACTCCAAGACACTGCATCCTTCTTCGGCATTTCATTGAAATATTTCTTAGCCTCCTCAATCTGTCCATTGTTAGCATAGCCAGAGACCATTGTATTCCAAGAGCCAACATTCTTCTCCTTCATGTCATCAAACAACTCCCTAGCTGATTCGACATCTCGGGATTTCATACAACCATCAATCATGGCATTGCAGCAAACAACATCTCTTTGTGCACTTTCATCAAACATGTTTCGGGCATCCTCCAGACGTCCGAAAGACGCATACATTTGAATTCCTGAACTAGTTATGTGGCCATCTGCATTAAGTCCATGTTTAATGACATGACCATGGACTTGCATCCCTTCTGCAATAAGTTCATTTACAGTGCAAGCCTTAAACAATGGTGGATATGTGTACTTATTAGGCCTGGAATCTGCACTTACCATCCCAATATAAAAACAGATGGCCTTAAAGAATTCTTTATTATCCACACTCCCTTTAATGATACAATTCCATACAAAAACATTTGGATTTTCCACATGTTCCAAAACTCTGATTGAACTCTCTAGGCTTCCCAATCGAGGATTTGCGTAGCATTTCGCTAAGGACCCTGCAACATAATGGTCTCGAAAATGACCAGTTTTCAGGATTAAAGCATGAGCCTGCTCGAGGTTTTCCATGGAAGTGCTGCATTTTGAGTTCAGAAAATTCAAGATTGTTTTCTGGGAGATGGGAAAATTCTCAGTCAGGTGGTTTGCTGGTGGGAGATGATAAGGTGGAATCTCCGTGGTGGTGATTGTGCTCATTTTTTCCTATGCCATTGGCACTGGCTGAGGAACATGATAATGTTTTTGCACGTCACAGCTTGGCGGAGGGGTCCAATTCATGGAATGTTATTGCCGTAATTGTTGATAGGAAAAATTGCGCAAGGGTAACCTTTTTAATTTTTGCAGACTTGGTCCTCATTTTCAATTTGTACCAATCAATGCCTCTAACCTTTCAAAAATATGTATCTGGAGTTCAAATAGATGCAAAAACCTTTAATTGACCAAGAAAATTGATTTTTGACTAATTTTGAACAAATTGAAATGAGTAAAATGATAAGTTTGCAATTATCATATTAAATAAATAAACAAAAAAATCAGGAAAAAAATAAAATCAAAAAATCAAAATCAATTCACATGCAGAAAATATTTAACTTCAGAATACATAGCGCTTCCTCATCTGCACAAAATCAATTCACATGCAGACACAATTCACATTCAGATATGTGAAATCAAAGTGTCGAGATTTATGGGGTTTGATTTCTGAGTTCACAGGCAACCAACAAGATGATATGGGGTTTGATTTTTGGGATTTGTTTTTTGCGAAGCACAAAGTGTCGAGATTTATGGGGTCTAATTCTGGGTTCCACAAAGTGATCGATTGGATTTCTGGTGCAAAAATTTCTGCGTGGTCAGAGGTTTGACTGTGCGAAAATTTCTAGCGGTTTGATTCACGTAATTGTGTTTGTGTTTGTGCTTATGTTTTTGTTTGATCATGTTTTTTCAGTTTGGTTGTGATTCTGCGAAAATTTCTGGAAGGTCTGGTGCTTGTGTTTTTCCGATTTGATTGTGCTTTTTTTTTTTTCCCCGGTAGTCTAGGTCGGCGACAATGGTGGCGAGCTAGTGGCGGGGCTGATGGCTTTCCTAGTTTGAATTGGTATTGCAATAAGTGGGGTAATGAGGATTGGGTGGGCATGGGGTGTGAAAGAGATTTATTTTATTTTATTTACCTTATTTTATGTATAAAATGCAAGCTTTTGATTTTTTTAAATTTATTTATTTAATGTTGTAATTGAAAACTTACCATTTTACTCCTTTCAATTTGATCAAAATTGGTCAAAAATCAATTTTCTTAATCAACTAACGGTCAAATTGATGTTTTCCATCCATTTGGAATGTAGATGCATATTTTTGTAAGGTTAGGGGCATTTGTTGGCACAGATTGAAGGTTAAGATAAAGTTTGTAAAAATTGAAAAGGTTAGGGACCGCTGCTGCAATTTTTCCTTGTTTATATGAAAAGAATATTTTTGTCTGATGAAGATAAATTTTTTCTATATAAGCTACTTTCCTTATCGAAAATATAAATAATTTTCTAATTTTCTATAGGGTGCATTCTCTTTGCTGTTTTCGGGCCGTTTTCTGTTTTTGATTTTCAAAAACATTGAAAACGCGTTCTCTTTCCCATTTTAAAAAACAGCTGAAAATTTTGTGAAGAAAACAGAAAACAATTTTGTTACGTTTTGACTGTTTTCTTCACAAATCTGCCAAAACTCAAAAAACATGGGTTGAGAAATATTTTTTCAAAACGACAAAAAGAACGAGTTTTCAACAATCTCAAAATAGACAATCAAAACACAAAACGAATTCAAAACTCAAAACACAAAACTGAAACACAAAGAGAACGTCCCCTAATTTGCCCATTTTTAATATGTCTTGTTATCAACAAATATGAATTACTCGTATTTAAATCATTGTTTAATGTAAGAATATATTTAAAAAATGTAAGAAAATTTATATTTTCAACTATATTAATTATATTTTTTTTAATTTGTGTGAAATTAAAACAAGCCTATCTTTGTGGGATTGAGGGAGAATATTATATATATATTGACGTCTAAATTCAATCACTTTTCAACAAATTAAAATGAGTAATACTATTTATAAGAGAATTAGATCAATATGATTACTCTTTATAAGAGAATTAGATCAATATATGTGTGTCTATATATATATATATATATATATATATATATATATATTTATTTATTTATTTATTGTGGCATCAATCAAGCCTCTCCGACTGTGTATTGATTAAGAGAGTCTCGAAATAGACTTGCTTGGGGGCTTAGGTTGCTTGGATTTTGTATTAGGGTCGTATTTCTTTGTGGCATTTCTTAGCCTACAAGGCACTTCGAGGGTGCGTTGAGAATATGGTTTTTAATTATTATTTTTCTACTTTTTCTCACTCAAATTTATTCACTTTTTCTTATCTATATAGGTAGGTTCGTAAAGCCAAATCTTTCATTGGTCATCTTCAAAGGCGGAGAAATCCACAACCTAGCTTGATGCAAAGGCTTTTTCATCGGAGCAGCCAGATTAACTTGACACCATTATATATCGATGCACATGTATATGTATATTGTAATACCCCCAAATCTAGATATCTGGAAGTATTATCATTAATTTTCTTTTAAAATCATAAATGCAAAATAGCTATTTGATTTTTTCTTCAACATAATAAACATCAATGACTTTATTTATGAAAATAATTTGTACAAAAAAAATATAAGACAATTAAATTTAAAATATATACATATACATATATATGATAATATTGAGTCCGTGTCCCCGTAAGTCGTCATCTCGAATCATCTGAAAATAGGGAGAGATAATGTGGAATGACCTAATGCTTAGTAAGCATACCTCATGCATATGAATTTTTTTTAAAATAAAAAACATTTTCATTATGTATCCACTTTTATTTCATTTTTTTTAAAAACCTTAACTTCGACACCGCGAGCTCACCTAGTGTATCGCCTGACCAATTAAAATGCAGTGGGTCATGTTATTTGGAACCCGGTCAAATCTATCGCTACAACCACAAAGCGATTAACACTAACATTAACATTGAACATTGCACATTGGTCGGGTGCGTCGATCTCTCACACTCCATTTCCTACTCACAGCTTCATGGTATAAATATATACCTTGTAATAAAAACATTTATGATACATATCCTTTTAAAACATTCATTCTCACATTGACATTTAATAACTCTTTATTTCATGAATCTAATGCATGCTTATGGATGAATTAATATGCATAAATGATCATTAAAAGCATTTATGACATGAAATATAATGACCGCATATTAATTTCACATGATACCAATCAAATAACATATTCATACATTTAACGAATTAATATATATGAAGAAAATTGGAGGTTTACTTGTGATCTCTAGGAATTTATTTTTGGAATAGCAATTGGAGATGTCCTTATCCACCCACGAAAATCAACGTGTTGTAGTCCTATTTCATTATCCATTATAAATAAAACTTCTACGAACTCATCATAAGTTTTTTTTTTTTTTTTTTTTTTTTTTTTTTTTTTTATATGAAATAGATAATATATTAGTTCATCTTGGGTACTATTTTTAGAATTGTCAACCTTGCGCGCTTTCTAAACTTACCTAAAAGAAAGAATATTTAAACATCATACACTAAAAAGTTAATTTGAATTTCCATGTTGCCACCACGTGAGACACCAAATTAATAGTCATGGACCGCATCTGCAAAATGTCATCCACAATTAAATGATAACACACCTATCAAGCAATGCGTACATGTATAAATGGTTTTAAATCATACGAGGCTAAACATAAAATTGATTAGGGAGCTGTTTGGCAACTTTAAAAACTTAACCAGTAAGTATTGACAGTAATATATGCGTGTGTCTATATATATATATGCTAAAGAATTCTTACTACATTTTTAAAAAAAAAAATAGATCTTATTTATTGATATCGTTGACACATGAAACATAAGTACTTATATATATTAGCAAAATTATGTTAAAATAACAGCATATATAAATCGATTAAAAGGATTGACGATTGTGTTTTATTCTATTTTTAACTTGATCGTAAGCTACATTTTATAAGAAGTAAACGTTTTTAATGTGTTTATTAGTGTTGTCTTGTAGAAGTTGTGAGATGTTGAAAAACAATGAAAGATGTGATAAAACAAAGCTAATGACATGGATCGAGAAAAAAAGATGAATGAAAGGATAAAAGAGTCAAACCATGAAAAGAGGACAAGTGGCGCTGCAGCACCACCACCACGGAGAACACGTGGCGCTGCGACGTCGCCAGTTTTGGGCCAATTTTCAAGTCCATAAAGATCTTACTGTTGTTGAAAACGGAGGGGCACATATAAATAGGAGTTTTCCACACTTTTAAGGGGATTCACACTTTGAGAGAAAAAGCACACAACTTGGGAAGAAAAGATGCAATTCAAGAAGAGAAAAAATAAAAATTCAAGGGTTTGAAATCAAGATTTGGATAAAGAAGAGAAACTTGGTGCAAGATTCTTCATATTCTCTACGTTTCAATTCAAAATCCGGTAATGTACTCAATGCAATTATTTAATTTTTCTTTCATTATGAGTAGCTAAATCTCTAGTTAGGGCGACTAATGTAACTCAATTGAGATAATTTATGTCTTTAAATTAAGATTCTTGTTATTTTATTGTTCCATGTGTTGATTTGATTGTGGATTTAATGCATTAAATTACTTGATCACTAATTTGATGATTTTGTGAATCTTTTACGAATAGAGATATGAGTTTAGGATTTAGATCATTTAGTAAAAATTTGGTAAATTGGTATAACGAGTAGAGATACATATACTAATTACTGTGGTTATAACTGAATTTCTAGGACAAAGAACTCGTTTAACTAAGCTAGATTCACATAGAGATACCAGAACTAATTAAGTAGGTTCAATGAAAACTTGAGAGGGGTTCGAGTAAATTGTATTCAATAGGAGAATTCGACCGAAGATTACATTAGATATGAATTTTGATTTAACATATAAATGAAATCAATATGTGAAATTATTTTGCTCTAACATCCGTTAATTATTTAATTTCTAAACTAATTGTGTCTGCATTCACTTATTTTCTTGTATTTAGATTACTACTTAAATCATACAAATTTTTATTTGTTTCTATCGAATAGGGGTTAGGAAAAAATTTAGATTAAGAGATATAGTATAGTCTTCGTGAGAACGATAATCTAAACTCTTATGTCCGCTTACTACTTGTTACGATCTCTACACTTCCAGAAATAAAATCGACAACAAATTTTTGGCGGCGTTGCCGATGACTATTACTTTTAGTCATGATTTATTTTATTTACAGAGAAAAGGTGTTCGTTGTATGCTCCGCAACCAATGCGACGATCTTGAACCATTTGATTCAGAAATAGAACGCACATTCAGATGAAGACGCAAGGAACACAAACAAAAACATTAACATCAAATGACTGGCAATCAAAACAACACTATTCCTATACAACCAATTGGACAAATGGCTGCGAGAAATCAACAACAAGAGCAGGGAAAATAAATGAAGGAGATTTGCCCGTTTCAATGTTCAGTCCCAGCTCGATCTAGTATTGTGTATCCAGATTTTGGGATGAACAATTTTCAGATAAGGGCAGATTGGATCAATATGATGAGAAACACTCTCCAATTCTACGGGTTACCTTATGAGAATCCGAACACACATATTTGCAGATTTCTTAGAAATTTTCAGAACTTCCATGCTCCAGGAGTAAATGAAGATGCTATCAAACTGCGTTTATTTCCTTACACGTTGAGAGGTGCAGCTTTGGAGTGGTTAGATGCCAAACCTCATGGGAGCATTACTACATAGGAATAATTGACTATAAGATTTTGCAACAAATTCTTTCTACCGACTATGGTAGCAAAAATCAGATTGGAGTTTCAAATATTCCAACAGAGAGATATGGAGAGCTATCACGAGGCATGGAACAAATTTAAGGAGCTAATGAGAAAGTGTGAAAATCATGGGATCTCTATTGGAAATAAAGTGCAATATTTCTACACAAGACTTTCACCACTGTCTAAATCTCAAGTAGATTCCTTTGCAGGTGGATCGATCATAGGAAAATCAGTGCAGCAAAGTATGGATTTATTTGAGTTGATTACCATGACTCATTAAATGTTTTCATCAGAAAGAGTAGTACTACCGAAAGTAGCTGAAATTTATGAATTCGAAAGCACAACATCTACTAGCACCCAAATAACAGCATTAACAAAATAGGTGGAATTATTGGTGAAGTCACAAACAAGGAGAGCACATGCTATGATAGTCGGTCCATCATGCGAAAACTACGGGGCTAATCATCTAAAAAAAAACTGCACATCTATGGGTTTTCCAGAGAAACATGGAAACTTCATTCAAAATGGCTCTTAAAATTTTAATCCATTTGCACAAACATACAACCCAAGATGGAGACAACACCCAAACTTCATATTGTCTGATAATCAACAAGAAAACAATTCAAACAATGTCCAACAAGAGAAAAACCAAGTTTGGGGAAGATGTTCAACTAGTACATGCAGAAGATAGACATGTCGTTCTAGCAAATTGACGCAAACTTTCAGAATCAGCAAGCATCCATCAAGAATCAGAAAACACAAATTGGTCAGATAGCTCAACAGCTTGCATACCGCCTACAAAGAACATTGCCAGACAACACAATGATCAATCCAAAAGAGCAAGTGTAAGCTATTACAATTAGAAGTGGAGTACAACTTCTAGAGATACATGTGAAGAGACCAAAAAGAAAAGAAAAAAAGGTAATTGTTGAAGAGTCTGATAAAGAAGTAGAGTCAGTACCAATCACCAATGAGGGGGAAAAAAGGAAATAAACATCCACAATGAGAGTACCAAGCCCCGTAAAGGCGTTTGTACCCCCAATCTCTTTTCCTCAAAGGTTGCAGAGAAAAAAGTTGGACAAGCAGTTTGCCAATTGTGGAGATTTTCAAGAGTTTGCACATAAATATCCCATTTGTAGACTTAATAGCCCAAATGCCCAATATGCAAAATTCTTGAAGAAGATCCTGTCTAACAAGAAAAAGCTGGAAGAACACGAGATTGTCTACCTAAACGAGGAGTGCAGCGCAACCTCCTAAGCTCAAAGACCCAGGGAGTTTCACGATACCTTGCACAATTGGTTCCAATTATTTTGAGCATTCATTGTGTGATTTAGGTGTCAGTATTAACTTGATGTCTCTCCCTGTTTACAGGTCTCTTAGATTGGGAGAAGCAAAAACTACAACAATCTATTTGCAACTGGCTGACAGGTTAATCAAGCGACCAAATGGAATTATTGAAGATGTACTAGTCAAAGTTGATAAATTTATCTTCTCGGCTGACTTCATCATTTTAGACATGGAAGAAGATTCAAACATTCCTCTGGTCTTGGAAAGACCCTTTTTGGCTATTGGAAGAGCGATGATTGATGTTTATGATGGAAAGATAATTCATCGGGTGGACAATGAGAAAGCCATATTCAATGTGTTCAAAGAAATGTGACTTCCATTAACTTCAGACACCTGTTGCCAAGTAGATGTTTTTGAAGAGCTTATGGCAGATACATTTGAGGCAGAACAGCAAACCAATCTATGTGAAGCAGAAATTACTCAATCAGAGGCAACAAGTGCAAAAAGAACTGAATGTGTTGTAAACTTGATTGAACAACCAATGGGAAGGATACATTGGCAGTATAAGTCTCTTGGTGACAACCCTTCACTTTTGTGACCTTCAGTGTAGAAGGCTTCAACTCTTGAACTATAGCCACTGTTATCACATTTTTGTTATGCGTATTTGGGAGACTCTACAATACTTCTAGTAATCATTGCAAATGATATGACAAAGGAAGAGAAGAATAAGTTATTGGAGTTACTCAGAAAGCACAAAATGGCAATTGGATGGACAATAGCTGATATCAGAGGAATCAATCCCACTCTTTGCATGCTTAAAATTTTAATGGATGACGGATCAAAGCCATCAGTGCAAGGACAACATAAATTGAATTCAACCTTGAAAGAAGTAGTGCGAAAAGAAGTGATGAAATTGCTGGATGCGGGAATCATCTATCCCATATCAGATAGCTTTTGGGTGAGTCCAGTACATGTTGTGCCTAAAAAGGGTGGAATCACAGTGTAGAAGAATGAGAACAATGAGCTCATACCAACTTGATTAGTGACAGGGTGGAGATTGTGTATAAATTATAGGAAGCTAAACAATGCCACCAGGAAAGATCATTTTCCAATACCTTTCATTGATCAGATATTGGAAAGGTTGGCAGGTCATTCTCATTATTGCTTTTTGGATGGATATTTAGGGTACAATCAGATAGTTATTGCTCCAGAAGATCAAGAGAAAATGATCTTTACATGCCCCTACGAAACTTTTGCATTGAGAATGATGCCATTTGAGCTATGCAACACACCTGCAACCTTTCAATGGTACATGATGGCTATATTTTCTGACATAGTAGAAAAATATATCGAAGTTTTCATGGATGATTTTTCTGTGTTTGGAGACTCCTTCAATGACTGCTTAGATCGGTTGTCTCTTGTGTTAGAAAGGTGATAAGAGAGAAATTTGGTGTTGAATTGGGAAAAATGTCATTTCATGGGAAAAGAGGGGATTGTATTGGGCCATAGGATTACTGTACAGGGTATTAAGGTAACAAATTCAAGATACAGGTGATTGAGAAATTGCAACCACCTAATTAAGTAAAGGGCATCAGAAGCTTTCTGGGACATGTGAGGTTTTACAGGAGAGTTATTCAAAACTTCTCAAATGTTACAAAACCGTTGTGCAACCTGCTGGAGAATGATGTGTCATTTGACTTTTCTGATGAGTGTTTAATAACTTTTAACCTTTTGAAGGAAAAGTTGACATCTGCACCTGTAATATTGGCACCAGATTGGGAACTACCTTTCGAGCTTATGTGTGACGCCAATGATTTTAGAGTAGGGACAGTGCTAGGTCAACTCAAGGGAAAAGTATTGCATGTTATCTACTACGCCATCAAAATGTTGACAGATGCTCAAATCAACTATGCAACAACTGAAAAGGAAATGCTAGTAGTGGTATTTACCTTCGACAAATTTTGTTCTTATCTTATTGGTTTAAAGGTGATAGTCTATACAGATCATGCAGCTTTGAAATATTTGTTTGAGAAGAAGGATGCGAAACCCAGGCTCATTCTATGGGTTCTGTTATTGTTAGAGTTTGATATCAAGATTCGTGATAAAAAGGGAACAAAAAATCGGGTAGCAGATCACTTATCGAGGTCAGAGCAGTCAAAAGAGTTAGATGAGGTGGACATCAATAAGATATTTCCAGACGAGCAGTTATTGCAGGTGGATAAAACACCATGGTATGTAGACATCATCAATTACTTAGCTAGTGGTTATGTGGATTTAGACGTTACTTACCATCAGAAGAAGAAACTACTACATGAAGCAAAATTTTATTATTGGGATGACCGAAATCATTACAGAAGGAGAGCAAACCAAATTATCAAAAGATGTATGCTAGAGGATAAAATGAAACATATCCTTTCAAGGGTTCATGCTTCAACCGCACTGGTTCCAAGTTTATTTGTTAACAATAGTTTTATTTGAGTATTATCCGTTCTAATAAGAAACTTTTTAGGTAACAATAAGGTTCAAATTTTGTTACTCCTTTCTTGACAGCTAAACATTCTTTTCGATTAATATCATATCTAGTTTCTGTATCTTTGAAAGCACCTGAAGTATAAGCAACAAGCTCTTCTGGGCATTTACACAATGAATTACAAAGAAAGTCTTTATGATTTTCTTTTCTTTTTAGGATTGCTCCCCAATTTAATAGAGAAGTATCAGTTTCTAAAATTTAGAAATAATTTTCATTTGGAATATTTAATTCGGGTAGATTTTCACATACTTTCTTTATTTTGTTTACCATTTCGATATCTTCTTCTGTCCATTCCCAATCAACACCTTTTCTAAATTTTTTGGTAAAGTGGACTTTGTATTTAGAGCAATTTTTGATAAAATTTTTAGAGTAATTTAATAATCCAATAAAGATTTGCAGCTCTTTTTTTATCTTTAATTACTTCTAGAAATTTGATAATCTTCTTACCAATATGAGGTTGTTGAAATATTTTTTCTTTTCCAAAAATATATCCTAAAAATTCAATTTCAATTTTAGCTATTTCAGTTTTTCTTTCAGATAGGATTAATCTATATTTTTTTGGAATGATTATTTTATCCATCATTTGTTGAAATATTGTTGGAGCATTCATTAATCCAAATGGCATAACATTCCACTCGAATTATCCTAATGGATTATGGTTGGTAAAACTAGTTAAAGGTTTAGATGCTTTATCTAGTTTTATTTGTCAATATCTTGATTTACAATCAATTTTAGAGTATATTTTACTTCCTTGTATTTATTTTATTAATAAATCTTTTATTGGTAATTTATAGCTATTAGGTATAGTTTTAGAATTTAGGTCTCTATAATCAATTACTATTCTAGTTTTTCTTCTTTTAATTTCATTATAATTTCTAACCATAAATGCAGTACTATTATATGGACTAGTTGATTCTCTTATCACTCATAATTCTAAGAGTTCTTTAATTTGTATTTTAAATTTTTTTTTTTTATCTTCTTCGCTATACGGAAATTGTTTTTCAGATATCTTAGCGTCTGGACTTTTTAGTTCAATGGTTGTAATAGGTTTATATTTGTCTCAATTGGTTAAGAGATGTTCATGATAACATGTTTTTAATTCTAGATTAATTTTTTCTAACTTTTCTTCTAAATTGTCAATTCTTAATACAGGAATTTTTTGTTTTTGATTGATTTCAGTATAACATCCACCACGATTACCTGCAGAAGTCTGATATCTAGGCTTATGGTGTATTGGCTGATGTGCAATTCCAATTGCTTTATAAATTTTTGGTGTTTTAATTTTTTTATTACAAGGTGTAGTAAATTCAAAATTATCTTTATATTGCGTAAATGGGCTATATGTATAGATAAAATTTTCTCCTAAAAGGATATCACATCCAATTTTATCTATTGCATATATTCTAGGAATAAAACATTCTCTATTTCCTATAATTATAGGAACATTTTCTACAAAATCTCTATAGATTTCAACAATATCACTGGCAGTTTGGCCATAAGTCGTTTTCTTATAATCTCTTTTAGGGCCCATTTGATTGTAAGGGTGGAAAATGGATGAAAATGAATTGGATTCCAGGGAATTGAATTGCCTGGAATTGTTTTACCGGGAATTGAATTAAAGGTGTTTGATTGGTATAATTTTCTACTTTTCTATTATAATACGTTTGACTTTGTTTTTCATGCAAATTTTCAATTAATGGATAATTTTTTTTACCATTAGGAACAAAATATGTTTAAATTGCCTAAAAAAAAAAAATTATTTTTTATTTTTACGTTTGGCTTTGTTTTATATGGAATTTGTCAATTAAAGGAATAAATATTTTTACACTTTATCTTAGAATTTGTTTCTATTACTAAAAAAAAAAGGTGGAAACCAATTCCCACCATATAGCAAGGAATTGAATTCCACGGAATCACGCTTCAAGTAATTGTACCTTGAAAAACGCTGGAAACCAATTCCTTGGAAAAAAAACTCTATCAAATAGCGCAAAAGTGGAAGTTGGAATTTGATTCCAAGTTCCCGGGAAAATTTTCGCCTATCAAACGGAGCCTTATAATAATATTCAGGAAATACATTTCTTTTACATAGGCAAATTCCAAATGTAGTATCCAGTATAGCATGAAATTTTATCATACAATAGTCTGGTAAATTGAGAGTTATCTCAATATATGGACTAAGTATACTAGTTTTGATTGATCTAATTCCTTATATCATATAAATTGGTTCTTTGATTTTATTAACTCTAGGAAGTATTTTCTGTTTATCCTCTATAGTTATTTATAGAGTATTTTTCTGGATAACATATGGTGATACCTTTTCAAGAAAATTCATTCCAAGTAATATTGGGCTAGTATCTTTTCCTTTTCTATAATCTTTATGGATTTTAAGGTTTAATTTAAATTGTTCTCCTTCTATATTATTAAAGCTTAGTTCAAGATTAACAAATGTTCTGATTTCATATTTAATTCCATGATAATCCGTAGAGTTATTTCTTGTGGTAAGTTTTTTCAGATAAATGAACAACTAAGTTTGCTCTTATATGGCTAGTAGTAGCTCCTGTATTGACAAGGGCTATGATTTCTTCATAGTTATTTTGATTATTGATATATTCTGTTAAAATAAAGAAATTATCTTCCTCACACTTTCTTAGGTCAATATCAATACTATTTCTAGGTAATGTTGAGTAGTTTTTACTTGTAGATGGTCTACTAGAGCTTGCGAGTTCTCTAATACTGATACTTCTTTCTATTCTTCTACTAGGATTCCGACTACATGTTGTCCAGAGGTACTCAAAGTGGCTAATCCTTGGTTTCCTACGTTATTGTCTATTCTTTTAGCTCGTTGATGAAAATCAAGCAATATATCTTGTGGTAAGGAGATATTATTGTCACTTAGCATTCTTGGCAGTGTAAATTGTGCTAGGTTTCTAAAGTTTTCATGAATTTCTATGAATTCTCCTGAAATTTTATTGATTTCTTTTTGGTGTGTAGTTGTAAAAGCATACAAAGCTTTACAATGTAAAGTTACGACTTTACTTCCAGGTGACATAATTAATCTATCAATTTTGTGATATAAATTTAGTCCTAGACTTAAGTTTTCATCTGATAAAGACATGGCAAATCCATGTCTTATAGTAAATACAATTTTCTTGTAAACAAAATTTTCAGAGACCATTCCGAATAGGGCATCCATAGGATCATGAAGTATTCTATTATCCATCAAGTATATTTGTATAGGAATATCCATTTCTTCTCTAAAATATCCTTTAATCATAATTTGGATCCCCCCAATTACTATATTCTTTAATCTATCTCTAGTAGATTTCTTTATATTTGTTAATTCTCTATTAACCCATTCTCTTGTTATAAGAGGTATAGTAGTATTGCCTTTAACATTTTCGATATTAATAGGTACTTTGTCATACTTGGCAATGTATATTGTTTTGTTAAACCAAGATAGTATAGCTCTTATAAAAACATTTTTATCTCTTAAACATATTTGTTTTTCTTTTATAGCTCTATTTCTTTTTTCATCAAACACAACAGTTTGCGAAATTTCTTCTTCATTATTTAAGTTGGTCTCAATATTATCAATAATTTCTTGATTCATATAGATTTGTTCATATTCCGGTTTTTCAATTTCTTCTATATCTAGTTCATAGATTGAGTCAGTTTCAGATAATTCGTCTAAATCTTCAATTATCTCATATTATGAGTTAGATTCTATTTCTTCCATTAATCTAATGGACTTAACATTTTCTCTTCTATTTTTATTAGGACAATTGGGAGATATATGTCCTATTTCGTTACATGTAAAACATTTACAGTTTTTATAAAATTCTTCCTTAGACTTCTTCTGGGGTTTCTTATGTTGGTTAAATTTCCCTTTCCAAGGTTTTTTCTTCTTAAAATATTTCTTGTGGCTCTTAAATCCTCTATTTTTCTTCCAAGATTTAAGATATTTCTTAAATTTCTTTTTATATTTCTCCATAACAATATAAACATGCTTTCTTACCATGTTTTCTAAATAGGTGTTGGTACATAGATTTTTTGTACCATTCAGATATTTTTCTCTTAGGGAATGAAGTTCTCATTCCTAGAGTATCAGTCTTTTGATTATGATCTTCCCTTTCTATTTTCTTCCAATAAATTTGGTACTCCTCAAATAATTTCTGACCACATGGCTAGGGTAGTTTAATGAAATATCTATTTAATAATTTTTTATCCTCTTCAGATATATTCCATTCTTTTATAGATTTAGATGCTTTGATATATATATTTTTTTCGAATTTCTTAGTATATTCATTTAATTCACACATATCACAGATTTTTAATAATTTCATTTCTCTTTCAGCTTGTAAGGTTTCTTGAGTAATCATATCAATTTTAGTTTCAGGTATAACTTCTCCTAAAAGTAGATGTCTAAAGAAATTTTCTATTCGTTTTAAAATTTCTTTAAAATTTTCAGCATCTAAACTTTCATTACTATTTATGGTAGATGTAGATTTTTCTCCATATTTGATTTGATTTTTGGTTTCTTCAGAAGTTCTTCTCCAGATGTCTGAAGTAATTCCTCTAAAAGTGTGGATTAAAGTTATAAGCTTGAGTGATATTCCATTTATGAAAAGCAACAGCTAAATCAGTAGCTTTTACCCAAGAATCAATAACTTCACTTTTATTATTGCTATCATCAATATCTAATCATATTCCTGTTGTAGGAATTGGTTCAGTAAATAATCTAACTGGATTATTATCCCTAAGATGTATGGACCTTTTCTAAAATTATAACCTTCTCGCTCATTAGTTATTCCATGTTCTCTTATTCATTCCAAATTCCAGTCATCAGATTCATCTTGAATCCAATTAGTAGTAACATTAGTTCCACTAGTTTCTCCGACTAACGGCTCGACTTGTTCATTTAAACGTGGAGTATTAATTTCAATTGTCTCTTCTTTAGGTGGAGAATCATTCATATATATTTTTTCAGTTTGGATAGCTAATTGTTCTAGACTTTGTTTATAAGCTTCTAATTCCTCTCCAGTAGTTTCAAAAAATTTAGTTTCGAATTCTTCTATAACATATGTTGGTAAAGGTGGTTCAATTGAAGCATAAAAATTATTTTTAAGTTTTAATTCTTTAAATTTTGATTCAATTTGTTTATATAGGATTTTTGGTCCAATCTTAATATTATCATTTACAATTTCTAAATTTGATTCAATATTTTTTACATGAGTTATGATGTCTTGATTTATCATATCGATTTTTTTCTAAAGGTAAAGCTTATCATATTGTTCTAAAAATTGATTTATACTAATATCTTCTTCTTCATATTCGGGAGATTCATCTACTAAAATTTGTAATGCTTTATTTTTTACTTCAGTTAACTGTTGAGAATTATTTATTTGTTTTATCTCTTCACTTAGAGATTTAAATTTGCTACTTAAATTTGTCAATAACTCTTGTAATTTAATTCTATTAGTATAAGTTAAATTAACAATATTTTGTAATTGTTCTAAAATTAGTTTATCTCTTCTATCCATTCTAAAAAATATTTCTAAAGTTCTAAAAATTTTCTTCAGGTTCGTTACTAGGCTCTAATACCAATAAAAAAGAGAGGGCGCGAGAGCAATTATAATAAAATTGAAATTTTGAGGGCCAAGTTGAAAACCTTTTATATTATAATAACTAGATTGTAATTTTTATGTTTAGGGTATTATAGGTAGTTTCAAAAAACTAAAATGGTCAAAGGCCAATTAGGAAATATGGCCTTTTATTTGGGCCAATTACACGTATTGCCCCTTGATTTTATAGGGCATTTTCCATCGTCCTATAACAATTGATATATTCCAGTGACAATGGATTATGTCTCCATATGGGTAGAAACCAAGGCGTTGCCCACCAATGATGCAATGATGGTGGTAGACTTTATCAAAAAACATATTTTCAACTCTTATGGATCACCAAGAGCAATTATAAGTGATTGTGGTACTCATTTCCGCAAAAAGCTATTCCAGGCGGTACTTTATAACTACGGGGTACAACATTGAATTGTCACTCCTTACAACCTCTAGATAAGTGGACAGGTTGAAACTTCTAATAAACAACCGAAGAGAACTCTGGAGCTCACTGTGAATGCATCTTGGAAAGATTGGTCAAAGAAATTGGAAGATGTTTTATGGGCCTATCGAAAAACGTACAAGAAACCAATTGGAATGTCTCCATATCGACTAGTATTTGGGAAAGCGTGTCACCTACCAGTAAAGTTTGAGCACAAAGCGTACTGGGCATTGAAGTAGTTAAACATGGACCTTGAAAATGCTGGAGAAACAATAATTCTCCAATTGTATGAATTGGAATAGTTCAGGAGAAGCATACGAAAACGCATTTCAGAGTCAGAGATCAAGTGCTACTGAATAACTTTAGGCTTAAACTCTTTCCAGGAAAGTTGAAATAAAATGGTCCGGACCTTTCACGGTAGCTCAAGTATTCCCCTATGACACAATTGAATTGCACCACCCAACAAAAGAAAATTTCAAGGTTAATGGCCAACGCATCAAGCATTACATAGAAGAGTTTCCTACCGCTAAAGAAAGCATCGAACTAGCTGTTCCAGAATAATCGCGGCACAAAGTGTAACGACCCGGACTTTGCGCCCAAACCGTTAGCTTACGTACTGTCCGTTTTGGGTGGGCCTTATGCCCACTTGGCCCTTCAAGGATTTCTATTACGTTCCCCAAGATTCGAACTCATAACCTCTTCTTTAAGTATGACTTAAGGGGAATCTTGGTACCAGGATTAAACTTAAGTCTCTCATATGATGGACGTCTTGGGTTCGAATCTTGGGGAATGCGATAGAAATCCGTGAGGGACCAAGTGGGTGCAAGGCCCACCCAAAGCGGACAGTACGTATGTTCTAACAGTTTGGGCACAAGGTCCGGGTCGTTACACAAAGTCCAGCTAATGAATTTACAGAAGCGCTTCTTGGGAGGCAACCCAAGTCTACCCTTTATTTGAGTCTTAGTTTTTGTTTTAATTTTTTCTTTCGATAATCTATGCTACAATAGTAACATTTTTTTATTTTGTAGGTAAATTCGTAATTGGTGGATAAATTACGCGTGGATGGGAGATGGAAACTAAGCTATGAATTGCATGGGGATGATACTAACAAGGAAAGATGTATTTGCACCCAAAAATAAATAAATAAATTCGGGCAGAGACGTGGCATTGCGGCGCCATGCTAACTGAAGCGTGGCCCTGTCTCGCCTCGCCTTGTCCTCCCACACCCCTTTTATTTTTTATTTTTTCCCTCCTATATATATATATACACACATTCTATCCCCCACTTCATACTCATTTTGTCCAATTTTATTTTGCCCAAACTCCCCATCTTTATCTCTTCTTTCTTCCTTCTACAATTTTCCACAAAAAAAATCTTTTACACTCAAAATCTTCATAACTTCATTTGCATAAATTTAACTTCTCTACATTCCATCAACTCATTGGGCTTGCTACAAGTGACAAGTACCCTTGATGTGAACCTACGTAGCAACGTTGGCTACGAAATCCACAAAAATATGACACGGATCCCAAGAATGCCAAGATAACCAATGTTTTGGATTTAATCCAAAAACAATTAACCACACAACCAATAAAGTGAAATTTATCGACCTCTTGATCACGCAATAATTGAATTGCTCCTGGATTTTGAACGCCACAAGATTGTTAGATCTTGATAAGTTATATTGAATGCCACAAGAAATTGAATTCCTGAGAAGTTCAATTGTTTAACGAAGAACAAGAAATTGGAAGCAAACAACCTCTCGATTTAATTCAAATAATCAAAGTCAGAATACAATGAAAAATAATTAACCTATTTATACTATCCCTAAAATATGGTAGAAAATGGAATTTAAGAGTCCCAAAATATAAAAAGTTACCAAAAAAACGAATTCTACTTCAAATAAAATTCTCGCAAAAAAGGAAATAAATCGCCTCGAAATTGCACCATGTGATCGCATGGTTCACTTGAATCTGCCGTCTTGCTTCTCAACATGCCAGCATGTGGCATGGCATTACTATGCGGTTGCAATTTCAGCCTCCTTGTCCTTGGTTCGAATTTTGTTGATCCTTTTGATTCTCTTCCTTCAAGCCAACATTAGACTTGATCTTTGGCTCTTTATATTCAGCATTGTGGATCCCGTGGTTTGAATAAGTGATTTGCATGGCTTTATTGACCCCATTTGATCTCGAACCCAGCCTAGGACTCTTCCCAACGTTTACCAAATTCTCAATAGTTTGTAGCACATCCCGGATCACATCATCACCTCCCTCTTCGAACGGATTCGTCCTCGAATCTAAACCGTTGGTGCTCATAAAATCTACCAATTGCAATACATCAACTGGATACTCGAAGGGTGTTATCCCCTGAATTAAATCCCCATGGCACAGATCATCGAACTCCTGCATCAAAGGATTATACAAACTGGGAAGAGATTTGTTAGTCCTCACCACATCACTCTCAAGCTCACTCTTTTCTGCATAGAAACTCACATTGCATTTTTCTCTCTTCTCAGATTGCTTTCTTTCTTTTCTCTCTTGTAGCTCTACTATTATTTCTCACTTTTAGCCACCTTATCATTTTCTCTCAATCTCTCCTTTTATCTCTCTTTGATTTTTCTCTCTTCTTCACCCCTCAGTTTCATTTGACTTTCATGTACTTGCTGTGGCGTCAAAGGTACAAGTGTAATTGATTTTCCATCTTTGTTAAAGCTCTACCGATTCCTAAACCCATCATACTTTAGCTTCCTATCATACTATCACGACCTACCCAATAAAATATGCACAGCATGTATAGGAACAACATCTCACAACACTTCATCCTTGTAATACCCGATTGAAAGGTTCACCAGTGCCCTCTTATTCACTTTAACCTTCCCACAATCACCTAACCATTGTAATTTGTAAGGTTTAGGGTGTTTTGTTGTAATCAAGCCTAACCTCTCAACAAGTATGGTACTAGCTATATTAGTACAATAGCCTCCATCAATAATTAAACTACATATCTTGTTCTCCACGTGGCATCTAGTATGAAAGATGTTTTCTTAATGTTGTTACTCTTCATATACCTTAATTTGTGTGTTGAGTGCATGCATCACCACAAGTGCTTCCCCTTCTACTGTATGTTCTACTACTTCTTCATCACTAGCATTCTCTAGTTCGGGGATCCCATCTCCATCACTGTCACTCACTACTTCCCCAATGGCACTTAAGATCATGGCTCATTTATTAGGACACTGAGAAGCACTGTGCCCCAATCCCAAGCACTTGAAACACTTTATATCCCGACTCTTAGAATGTTGTAGTTCCGCCTTTGGTAGGGCCTTGCTAGTAGCTTCTTCCTTTTCCCTTGGTGGTTCGGTTCTAATTATTGCAACAACCCCATCATCTTCTTCTTCATCCCATTTTGATCTCCAAGATGAATTATGACCCGATGAATTCCTTGCTTACCCATTTCTCTTCAACTGTAGTTCCACCTTCATAGTAACGTGTAGCATGTCTTCTAACTCCACATAGTGTTATAGCTTAACCACATTACCTATGGCTATGTTCAAACCATTCAGAAATTTGTCCATATTAGCCTCGCGATCCTCCTCCACACTCGCCCTAATCATCAAAATCTCCATCTTCTTATGGTAGTCCTCCACGCTCTTCGATTCTCGGTAAAGGCTTTGTAGCTTTTGATTAAGCTCCCAATAATAGTGATTAGATACGGACCTCTTCCACATGATTACCTTGAACTCCTCCCAAGTATTGATTGGTCGCTCCTGATTCCTACGCGTCATTGTCACCACTTGATCCCACCAAGCAATTGCATTGTCAGTGAACTCAAGGACTGCGATCTTAACTTTCTTCTCCTCCGAATAGTTGTGGCAATCAAAAATCAATTCCACATTCGTCTCTCACTATAGGTAAGCTTCCGGATCACTCATTCCTTTAAATGGTGGAGTTAACATTTTTATGTGGCCCATGCCCCCATCTACCACTTCCCCAACATCATTCCTACCCCTCCTTTGAAACCTATCATCTCTATTCCTCCTTCTTCCCATGCCAACCTCCTCATCAATGTCACTACCATAATCATTCTCACCTCGCACCTACACCTTAGACTCCCGCCTACTGTCTACTGGCATTGGGTACCTCAGCACGTTGTCCCATGTGAAGATTTTTCACCGTTGTGTCAAGTCTATTCAACCTAACCCGCATATCCTCAAATAGTCGCTCAAGCCATCGAACCATATCACCCAACATGTGTGATTTAGTGTTGTCCCTGACTGATGCTGAACTTTTCCTGTCAGACATTTTATCCCACAATTTATTTGTTTCCTCACAAGGTTCACTCGTGTGCCACACAAATTTCAGCTTTTACTCTCTGTTGATCTCACCACTCAGCTTTTTACCATTCAATACTTCCAATCAATTGTCCTAAAAATGAATTCAAACTCAATCCAAATAATTCTTGTGGAATCCAACCAGATGTGAGTGAAATTTATGAATTGATAGACTCAAGGAATTGGAGAATAAATTTAGGAATGGAAACTATGAAAGTTCAAGAAAGTGGTTCTTGAATTTTGGATTGGACTAAACAGATTTTAGATTTTAAAATAGATAGCGGGATATTGGCAATTTTCAAAATAAATCGAAGTAATAATTTTTGTTGAACTAGAAAAAAATATGACTACGACAACGAAAGTTGATTTGGACTCAAATTGAGCACAAAAATGACTTTTAAATTTTTAACAGGACTTTTACGGATTAAAGACTCTAAAATTATTACTGACACGAAGAACACGAAGAATAACAAAAGAACAAAATAAAATACTCAAAAAAAAGAACAAGATCTAACCTTGATTTTGGAGACTAAGTTCTGATACTACCTAATATGAATACACGTAGCAACATTGACTACGAAACCCGCAAAAGAATCATACGGATCCCAAGAACGCCATAAGAAGTTGAATCAAGGATTTTGAATGCCACAAGATTGTTAGATCTTGATAAGTTCGATTGAACGCCATAAGAAGTTGAATTCCTGATAAGTTCAATTGTTCAATGAAGAACAAGAAATTAGAAGCAAACAACCTCTCGATTTAATTCAAATAATCAAAGTCAAAATACAATGAAAAATAATTAACATATTTATACTATCCCTAAAATATGGTAGAAAATGGAATTTAAGAGTCCCAAAATATAAAAAATTACCAAAAAGACAAATTCTACCTAAAATAAAATTCTCGCGAAAAATGAAATAAATTGCCTTAAAATTGGACCATGTGACATCATGGTTCACTTGAATCCGCCTTCTTGCTTCTCGGTATGCTAGCATGCGACCGCATGCACGTCATTACTATGCGGTCGCATAGTAATAAATTTCAGCCTCCTTGTCCTTGGTTCGAATTTTGTTGATCATTTTGATTCTTTCCTTCAAGCCAACATCAGACTCGATCTTTGACTCATTATCTTCAACATTATGGATCTCGTGGTTTGAACAAGTTATTTGCATGGCTTTATTAACCCCATTTGATCTCAAACCCAGCCTAGGACTCTTCCCAATGTTCGCCAAATTCTTGATAGTTTGTAGCACATCCTGGATCACATCAACCCTTGTGGAACATTAAATTGTTGGAGGTTATTTGATTTGTTGTGGGATGTGTATCTTAGTCAGATTGTTATGATGTGTGGGCTAGGTTACAGTTTGTTGGTGGCAGATTCACTTGATTTCATTTTACTTCGCAGAGTACAATGCCATCGAAAAAGAAATCAAAGTCCTCAGCTTCTTCATCAAGCACCTTTGATACCAGCATTTTTGTAAGTGAGGAGGCAGAATGCAGATACTATGACATGGTAGTACACAAGAACTATATTCTGAAGCGAGTCTTTGATGATTTGGAACCTTATATACAGGATCAGATTGAGGGAAGAAATTGGGAGCGATTTACAAGGCAACCACAGCTGGGACTAATACTAGTAGTGCATGAATTTTATGCTAATGCTAAGGAGTACCAGGACTTCAAGGTGTATATCCGAGGAAAGTGGATCCGTTTTAACCAAACCACAATTAATCGGTACTACGGATTGCCAGATATCGAGGAGGATGATTTTTCCAGACTACGTGATGAAGAGGCAATTGATCCAACCGATGTACTTAAAAAAGTTAGGACCCTGACGTCGCATGGAAACGATCGGGGTCTGATGTCACCAACTTTCCAGCTGTGGACACGTTCCCTGAATGCGAGGCTTGACACTATTTCATATGTGGTAAAATTTTGCCCAGCAGTAACACCAGTGAAGTGACTAAGGACCGGGCACTATTAAATTATGCTATTCAGCGGGGCGTTAGCGTTGACGTGGGCTTAGTTAAACCAGCTTCCTACGGTCGCTAAGGAGATCTACAATTACTGGTTTGAGTTATCCTTCCTTGATATATGCTCTATGTAGGAGAGGAGGAATTACGGCTTCTCGAGCTGAGGAGATAGTTCACCCTAAACCCGCTATGACTAAGAAACTAATCTGGTAATTTTCTAGCAAACAGTTCTTTGTCAATGCCCGACCATAGGTTGTAGAGGCCCAGCCATCCCAGCCCAGTTGCCCTTCGCTCGTTATTTTCTAGACTGATGACATAGCAGGGCGGATTGAGGAGTTGCAACTGCAGTTGACTAAAAGGTACGATGAGTTGGAATCGAGAAATCAAGAAAGATATGATAGACTTCAACATCACCTGGATCACTTGCAGGCATCCATGAATGATCAATATCAATAGTTACAGAACTCCATGTATACTCAGTATCAATAATAGAATGAGTTCTTTTCAGTGCTAGCTTTCGCTTATCCCCACATGTCATTCCCTCCGCAGCCAACATATCCATCGTATCCAACAAACTCGGATCCATCTCACCAAGATGATAGTGATGATGCCCACACTTGATTTCAGAGAAGTCTTACCCTCTTTCATATTTACTTTCACATTAGGGACAATGTATGGTTTAAGTTTGGGGGGATAAATCATTTTGGATTAATTGCTGTCTTTTCTTTTTGTTTGGTAGTGTGATTGTGTGACTATCATTGAATTTTGTGTGAATAAAAAAAAAAGTGCATGCTTGTGTGAGTCAAATGGTTCATTGGTGATGATGAATGTACTTGAGATCATATGTTAGTTTGTGGACTGTAGAAGTTTTATATGCTTGAGTTGAGTTTTACCTATCTATGTGAAGCAGTACCGGTGAAAGAAATAATTTAAGACTGGAGTGATTTCGTGCATGTAAAAAAAGATTGTGTGGAGTGTATTTGACTTTCTGATATAAGCTTGATGATGACCGAATGCTAGGGATCTAACCTCTGTAATTTTCGCTTCCATTTTATAGAAAAGAAGCACTACACTTATTCAGCTATGCCTCATACCTGCACCTTTTTTAGTCGAGTTATTAAGTCCGTAGGGGTCTCTTGAAACCTAGTACCCTTTGGTATGCACAAACTGAGGAGTTACTAACCCAACACTCACGACAGGGGTCAAGAAGAAGAGAAAAAAAAAGGGTGAGGTCATAACTAGAAAAATAAATAAATTATACAAGTGCACAAAACAACTGATATTGGGGCCTTAGATAACTAGTAGGTTTGAATCACTTAATATAAACTAGATTATTGAAGCATTCATAATTTAGGAGAATCATCACATGAATGAATTGTTGACGCCACCGGTTGAACTAAACTAAATTAGAGTTGTGTGAGAAATTGATAAATAAGATTAAATTTTAGAATGCCACCATGGTGAGAGAATAGAAGAAAACAAGTTTGGAGTTGTGTGAATCGCACAAGTGAGAAAAGGAAATAAATAACCATTGAGGGTTGGGAAGTGGATCAACTTGTAAATGTACAACATTATCATTGATTCCTCGCATACACAAAACTGTTACACATTAATTAAGTGAAAGTTTAGCTCTTGCATTGCGATCTTGAAACGGTTCATGAATACAATATAAGGTTCTCAATACTGAGCAAAAAGGCGAGTCATTTGACTAAAGCGTGTCGGTGTCTTTAGTTATGTTCATTTTTCCTGTGTTTGCTTGAGGACTAGCAAACTATTAAGTTAAAGAGTATTTGACGAGTGTCTTTTATTCATGAGTTTTATTCAATTTTTAACTTGATTGTAAGCTGAGAACGTTTTTAATATGTTTATTAGTGTTGTCTTGTAGAAGTTGTGAGATGTTGAAAAATAATGAAAGATGTGATAAAGCAAAGCTAATGGCATGGATCGAGAAGAAAATATGGATGGAAGATCAAAAGAGTCAAATCAAAAGAGTGGACGAGTGGCGCCACGACGCCAAGACAACTGAGGTGTGGCGCTATGATGCTACAAAAACAATAGAGATGTGGCGCCGCGTGCCACCACGGAGAACACGCGGCGCTACTGCGCCGCCGGTTAAATAAGGAAGGGTGCGTTTTGGGCCCGTTTTCAAGCCCATAAAAATCCTACTTTTGTTAAAAACGAGAGTGGCACATATAAATTAATAGGAGTTTTCCACACTTTTACGGGGATTCACATTTTGAGAGAAAAAGCACAACTTGGGAAGAAAAGAGGCAATTCAAGAAGAGAAACAAAAGAATTCAAGGGTTTAAAATTAAGATTTGGATCAAGAAGAGCAAAATGGTACAAGATTCTTCATATTTTCTACATCTCAATTCAAAACCCGGTGATATATTCAATGCAGTTATTTAGTTTTTCTTTCCTTATGAGTAGCTAAATTTCTTGTTAGGGCGACTAATATAACCCAATTGGGATCATTTATGTCTTTAAATTAAGATTTTTGTTCTTTATTGTTCCATGTGTTGATTTTATTATGGATTTAATGCATTAAATTACTTGATTACTAATTTGATGATTTTATGAATCCTTTACGAGTAGAGATATGAGTCTAGGATTTAGACAATGTAATAAAAATTCGATAAATTGGTATAACAAGTAGAGATACATATACTAATTACTGTGATCATAACTGAATTCCTAGAACAAAGAACTCATTTAACTAAGTTAGATTCATATAAAGATACCAGAACTAATTAAGTAAGTTCAATGAGAATTCGAGAGGGGTAAATTGAATACAATAGGAAAATTCGACCGAACACTACATTAGATATGAATTTTGATTTAAGATATAAATGTAATCAATAGGTGAAATTATTCTACTCTAACATCCGTTAATTATTTAATTTCTAAACTATCGTGTGTGGATTCACTTTTTTTCTCGTATTTAGATTACAACTCAAATCATACAAATTTTTATTTGCTTTCATCAAATAGTGGTTAGGAAATTTTTTAGATTAAGTGCTACAATACAGTCTTTGTGGGAATGATAATCTGGACTCTTAAGTCTATTTACTACTTGTTACGATCCGTATACTTGTGAAAATAAAATCGACAACAAGATCTCGATATTTGTAAATAAAAAAATATTTATATTTCTTTAAAAAAAAATCCAGGAAGTGATAAACAATATTCAATTCAATATATATGCAATGTGATTTAAATATTTGCAATGTGATTTAAATTATAAAGGTATAATACCATGAATACATATCTACATATCATTTAAATATACGCACATGTGTGCGAAAGTGGAGCAGACAATTATTGTAACGCCCCCAAAAAAAATCACAGATTAAAAAATTAATTATTCTAGATGGTACATTTTATATTTTGGAATATTGGAGGACTAAAGTGATATATGTATTAAATTTAATTTTTTTGACCAAATAATTAGATTTTGATAGAGTAATGATAAGTATATCGATGTTGGCTCGTATTTAATCATGTATATTAGGCTCGAGAAAAAAGTTAATTTAAATAAGCGAAACCCAAGTTATTGAGGTTGAAAGATATTATCTTAATTTGTATTTAATTAAGTTAAATATGAATTCAAATATTATATTTGCTCAATGTGTATGAATCCTACTATGATAAGGTTTAATTTAAAATTCTGTTTTTATTAATCTTATCCAAGTATCTTATCCTACACGTTTTCCACTATGCACTAACTTGTAAAGATCATTATTGCCTATGTATGACATGATGGTGGAGGGCAGTGGCGGACCCACCAGTGGACCTGGTGGGTCCTATGACTAACTAGATTTTTTTTTTTTTTTTTTTTTTCATTTTTTTTATTTAAAATATTTTACAATTTTGGGATATAATATGTTAAATGTTAGATATAAGTACAGATTTTGGGATATAACATCTATAAAGTATACTGTAATTTTTCATTATAACATGTTAGATATAAGTATAGATTTAGATGGAAAATCGAAAATCTGGCTTTGAAAATGAATTTTAGTTAATTAAAATTTGAATTCAGAGAGTTGTTGAAGGTTGTGATTTGTTTTGATATTAAGGTGTTGTTCTTTTGTCCGTTTTGCTGGTTTAGTTATATGTTTGGTTCTTCCTAAGGTTGTTAATTGCCAGTAGCAATGAAGTGCTTTCACCTCTTGTAGTAGATCCGTCTAATTGTTGAAGAAACTGTTTGGTAGCATGGGTTGAGACCTCGAAATTGGATAGAAATTCTTGTCTACATATTTGAATTTGATTTTGACCAGCCTAACACAATTAAAAAATAGTTCCGATTTCAATTTGTCAGCCTACTGCTGTAATTGATCGGATGAGCGTTTTCGAGTTAATAATTTTTTCATTTTTGCAGCAATTTAAGAATGAAAAATAATATGTATTTCAAACTTCTATAATTTTAATTGTACAAGCTCTTTAATCATTATGAATGTTTGTGCTACCTTCAACTCCAAAAAAAATATTTCGGGGGCGAACCCCCGTACTCCCCCCTCCTTCATCTCAATATCTTTCATTTTAGGACCCACCAACTCTAAAATTCTGGGTCCGCCACTGGTGGAGGGGACACAAACGAAAAATGAATCAAGCTACAAGAACATAACGAATGAATAAATGGATGATCAAACACTCATACATAGAGGTTGACATTTTTTAATTCACGCAAGATCCACGTGCAATATGAGGATCGATCATTCATTTGATCATCCATTTTCGAGTAAAGTAGCATAATTCAACAAAAATATATATGCACATACAAGCAACGAAAACATATGCAGAAAATAAAGTTTGGAACGTAATTTTAGATTTTATCTTGCAAAAAAAAAAAAATAATTTGATCTAACGATGTAAGATAACGGGGTGCCATGATTTTTATCCCATTTAAATTATTTATTTTCTTGTTTTTAAATTATTGTACTAATAAAAGTTAAAGATATAATCTGATATGTATGACCATCCGATATCAAAAATATGATATTTATTAAGCTCTTACAGGTTTCTATAAATATGATGACGGTATGATATTTTTGACAAATGTTTTAAACTTTTTATTCGGGATTTTGACACATGTTTTAAACTTTTTATTCGGGATTGTACCATTACTCGGGTTCCACTGAGGTTTCTCGTATACTCATCATTTTTCCTACCTCTTACAAGTTAGAATAGATCGTTGGTTGGCGGGCGATCAGGTGAAGTCGTGGTGCTTGGAATCGTTGGAGTTAATAAATTAAAATCGGTGTAACGTGACTATGGATTTTATATTCAACATTTATTTTAGTTTTATTATTATGTGGATTTTGTTTTTTAGGGTTTGGATTTTTATTTTATTTATTTATTTTTTTGGTTGTGTTTTTCTATATGTTTTATTTAAAATTGGCGGAACCAAAATTTTATGTTGTGATATTTGATATGTTTATTTAATTACGAAATGAAACTTTTAGTAATGATTTAAATATTTAAATTTAAGTCGTTACAATTTGGTATCAGAGTTCTGTTAATTTTTTTGTGCGGTTTATGAAAATAAAATTTTTGACTACTTTTATATGTTAATATTAAATAAATTTTGATCCACACAACATCGGGATCGACATGATCGACTTCTATCTGACGATCTAAGGTATGAAATTACTTAATTAACTTTAAATGTCTTACTGCCGTTTCATCACTTGGCATCCGAAGAAGATATTGATCGTAATTCATAGTAAAATCTTTTGTTAAATGTTATAATGAACCCACTGCAATTCTTGGTGGAATTAGTATATTCTGGCCTTTTAAAATTTTCTGGAGGCTAACATGTATGTGTCTATATATATATATATATTATAATTATGAAACTGCAGAATGCACATGTTTATAATTTCATGTAGCGCTATTTATTTATGTCATGTGTATCTCTTTGAGTTGGATTTATTGTTTGCACGTATATCTAAAACCCAAATTTTACCGTATTTTCAGGAACTTTCCTTTTAATCCTCAGGTTCAAATCTTGTTATCCATATAAACTCACGTTATTAGCTTTTGATCTGTCTAGAGGATATTCTCAAAGTCCTACTATGGAAACTTCTAGTTTGCCACAACTTCACTTTCCTCTTTTTCCTTTTAAATTGTATATATTGCCAAAGTGACATCAATGAAAGCCTTTTCTAGAAAATGCTAATTATTCTTTTGGAAAAACTTCTAACATTTGGAAAAACTTTTAATATTCTTTTGCATTCTAGAAGAAGTCTTTAGTCCCTGTTTGATTCTTATTTTAAGGAAAAGAATGCATTTTGAATAGTTGATTGATGGAGAATATGCAGTTAAAAAAAAAAAAAAATTGGATTTATGTGTAATATTATTTTATTGAAAAATGTGCGATTGAAAAGAAAAGAAAAAAAAATGAATTTTAGAAAAAATGAGAATAAAAAAAAGTCTAAAACTACATGGCCCCATTCTCATCCAATATAATATGATCAAAATTCATAACACCATCACACAATATATATATAAGCCCCGTTTAATTTCATTCTTTGTAAAATGAGAATAAAAAATGTAGTCGTTATGGGTTCCACACAAGAAATGAAAAATAAAAAATTATGGTCGGATGTGATGGATAACGGTAATATTTTTTATTTTTATGAAGAAAAATGACTACCGAACGGGGTCATATATTAACAATTTCTTTATAAGATTTTTTTTCTATTAAGTCTAGGGATATAAATTGATCTTCATGTGTACAAGAAACATATCTTACACTATAACGTTGATATATTAAAGATTTGCTAAACATATTTCTTTTTTCATATACGCCTAAAACTTTTATTAATTTTAATTTATTTTATCTAAATGTCTTTATCTGTTCTTTTATATCTATTGGGGACTCTATTCTTGTTTCAGATTCCCTTTTTTTAAGTTAATGTTCTCAATAAAGGATTACCTACTAGTCTACTACTACTTGCTATAATTTGCTTTCACTTATCCATTAAGTATAAATCCACCATGTTTTCTTAAATCTGCTAGATTCTTTAACTTTTATAAAATCTAATTTTTCTAGTTTATTATTATATTATCTAAATCTTGTCCAGTATCTATTGACTTTTCTTTTTCTAATGTTTTAACTCTACTTTCCATTTTTTCTAAGTTAGGACTAGAATCTATTTCTCCTATATTATTAAGTTTTCTTTTAATATTCCAGTATTTTGGTTTTTAATAAATTCTAAATTACTTTTTAAAGTCTTTATATTTATATTTATATTTTCTAATAAAGTTTCTACCTTTTTATTTGAATAGTTCATTTCTAAGTTTTCTCCTAAATTTACAAGTAAATCTACAATATTATTTAGTTGTTTATCTTCAGAATGTAAAAGATCTTTATAATTTTTATCAAAGTTACAAAGTAAAGAAGTTGTATCTAGACTATCTTTTCTTTTAAAATTTCCTAGAATCTCTAGATTTAAGTAATCTATTCTTCTCATACATTGATTATTTTAGATTAAGAAACTGCTCTATACCAATTCTAAGAATATATATATCTTCAATTCTCTAATATTTTCTTATAATGTTTAGGATATTTTATAAAAAAAAAACTTCGACGATGAGAGATAGAAAGCTTAGTGATTTTCTTTTTGATCTGTAAAGAGGAGTCGCCTCTATTTCTATCTAGTACGGATATATGTGACTTTCTATAACAATTAATCTACCAATCTCTCGATTTTCTAGATAGATATTAATAAACTCTTTAAAACTTTCTACCGACCAACAAAGCAAAGTATAACTATCTACTGACATATAATATTGAAAATTAAAAACAATATGTTTGTAATGGGCTTAGAGTACTTTACCGCTTAGCAAATTAATTTCTTCAGTTCTTTTAACTCTCTTTTAGCTTTTTTCTTGACCCCCTAAAAAGGCTTAAGACTGTAACCAAAAAATATTTTTATCGTGCTTAAAATGCTTGAGCAAACTTCCTTAATCAGGATATGAAATAGCCGACTTAACTCAAAGGATTACTTTATCTTTTTGGTCATGGAATCTAGAATAAAGAGGTTAAGAGCATTGGGATTATATTTGAAAATAAAATAAAATATAACTTTGAAAATATTAGTTGCTTACTTGGTGTTTACTTAACAACCACCCTCTGACGACTCTAATGTATGTAAAAGGTCAAGAAAAGGGATTTATTCAAACTTTTTATATAATTTAAATTTTTCAAATTTATAAGACATTCACGTTTGTTTTCTTGCTAAATTTATGATATTTGTTACGATAATATAGGTATAACATATTAAACTTAGTACTGGTACGTGACGGGTGACTTAATATTAATTTTTAGGAAATGACACAATCTACCCACACGAATTTGATGTGTGACTTATTGCGAGCAGTACAAGAGTTGAGCAGATAGAATCAAGCACATCCATCACAAAATGTACCTCCATTTGTCCTTGGAGCCATCTCAGTGAATGAGCAGTTTCGTAGGTACAAACCTCCTACTTTTGATGGTAATTCTGACTCACTGGCTGTTGAAGAGTGGACTAGAGGTCTAGAGCGCATTTTTCGACATATTGCTTATACTGATGCATAGAAGGTACTATGTGATAAGTGCGTTTTACACACTTATTTAGGCCACAAAATATGGCTAATTGTGAACGTATATATTGAAATATGGCTTAATTTGGTATAATTTGTGTTTGTAGGACTACATCAATGGATGGAACGAAATGCATGCGAAAACGAGCAAAAAAGGACCAAAATGGAAGGAAATGAAAGTTCACGGACCTGAGTGCAATTATTCAAAAGTTGACCCGAAAAGAAAATCGAGAATCGAAGAAAGCTAAGTCCAAATTGAGTGATGATATGAATAATAGAAGAAAGAAGAAAGTTGAAAGGAGCTCAAGAATGAATGAATGGAATTCAGGGACCAAGATGCGAAAATCTCCAAATTGCATTACACTATGCTGTAGCATAGTGTAAATCTATGCTACCGCATAGATTTGACCAAAGAGTGCATTTTCTAAATCCTCCATAACTATGCTACCGCATGGAATTACACTATGCTGTCGCATAGAACAAATCCGACGTGAAAAATCTGATTTCCTTATTTGATTCAATCTCTTATGGAAACAAATCTTAGACCTCTTTTTAACCCTAATAACGACCAGAAACAAGGGGGACGCCTGATTCTACCATTATTGACCTATTGAAGAGCAAGAAGAAGGTGAAGAACGAGAAGATTAATTCAAGATTCAAGAGTTCACTTCAAGATCCAATAGGGTGATGTCTTCTTCAATTTATTTTCTTTCTTCTCTTAGTTTTCTTCGTTTTATCATGCTAGGCTAGTTTTTAATGTGCTAGGTGAACGATGAACCATGTAATTTGATATTTTGATTCCTAGTTTTATATATTTGACGTTGAAACGCGTTTTGGATTGATGAATGGTTTATATACATTGAATTAAGTCTACAATTATTATGCACGTGATTGTGATTTGTTATGGTTTATTTAATCCATTCGAAAGAGGATAAATAGATTAGACAAGGTATAAATCATCGTAGGGTCCGATAGGGGATAGAGATATACCGCTATGCCTTACGTGAATCTCTAAGTATTCATAGAACTCCATGCATTTTTGTATATTTGCTCCCGTCATAGAGATATAGTCGGTGTCTTATATGAAAATAGATTCAAGCTTAATCGAAAGAGAGTTTTGAATAAAATAGGAATATTGATTCGTCATAATTCAAACGTGTTGTCAAATTGTAGAACTAGGGTTGTAATAGATTATTACATGGGGATTCGCGAACCTAGTACGTTCTTTAGTTGATTGTTAAGACATTTTGCATTTAGGACTATAATTGCACGTAGTGAACTTTGCATTTAACTAGATAATTCATTTTTACTTTGCATAAGTAGCTCACTTAGTTTAGTTGCAATCTTGTTACAAACACTCAAACAACATCTTTAGTTTCGGTTAAGGTCGAATTAAATACAGTCAAACTATTAAATCTCTGTGGGAACGATACTTGGATTTCAAAATCCACTTTATTACTTGTAACGAACTGTACACTTGCGGTACTATAAGTCGAACAAGTTTTCGCGTGTCAAGTTTTTGGCGCCGTTGCCGGGGATTTAATTTAGTTTGATTTTATTTACTTTGACACTAATTCGAACTTTTTAGTTTAGTTTAGTTTCTAGTTTATTTTTTTTATTCATCTGAGTGCTACTACTGTTCATCTTTCAGGTCTTATATGCAAAGAACGGTTGAAGGTGGTTCGATTCCAACTAATCCAGAAATCGAAAGAACCTTCCATCGTCGACTAAGAGAAGCAGTAGCAACCCAACAAAAAGACCAAAAAGAGCAAGTATCAATGGAAAATCAACAACTCAATCTAGCACCTCTAGCGAATGTAGAGGTCGAAGATGAAGGAAATAGGCTACTGGGAGATTTCATGGTGCCGTTTGTTGTCCAAAGCCAATCTAGCATTGTCTATCCACCATTTGGGCAGCCAAACTTCCAGTTGAAAACAAATGTCATCCAACTTTTCCAGAATGGACATCAATTTCACGGGATGGCTACAAAAAATCCATATACACACATATCGCGATTCTTGGATATGTGTCAACACTTCAGATACCAAGGAATTTCAGATGACGCTATCAGGCTGAGGTTGTTTCCACACACCTTAAGGGATAAAGCTCTGGAGTGGCTGGACTCACTTCCTGTTGCAAGCATAACCACTTGTGATGAGCTAGCTCACAGGTTTTGCACTAAGTTCTTCTCACCAGCCAAGGTAGCACAAATGAGACATGCTATATCAGTATTTACGCAAAATGACTCCGAATCTTTTGATGAGGTCTGGAACAGGTTTAAAAATGTGCTACGGAAGTGTCCTCAGCACGGGTTTGATAAGACCACCCAGATTCGATTCTTCTATACAGGACTACTTCCATCTTTCAGAAGTATGGTAGACTCTTCGTCCAATGGCTCCTTAACCACAAGAACTATCGACGGAGCATGGGAGTTGTTTGAAAGGATGGCAGATACTTCAGCAATGTGGTCGTCCGAGCAGGTAGTTCAGAAGAAATCAGTGGGTCTTTATGAAGTGGACACCTATTCAGTCTTGTCTGCAAAAATTGATTCCTTGTTTCACAAGGTAAATAGCATATCTCATTCAGCAAATGCAACACAAGCAAGAAAATCGAATTGTGAAGAGTGTGGGGTAGAACACAGCACAAAGGAATGTCCAATTCTTTCACAAGGGGTAGAACAGGCAGATTATGCACAGTGGGGTCAACGCCAACAGAACAATCCTAACTCTGACACTTACAATTCCGGGTGGAGAAATCATCCAAATTTCTCTTGGAGAGGAGATCAAAACAGGTTTCAAAATCAGAATCAACCTCAAGGGCAGTTTCAACAGGAGAAGACGATCCAGCTGGATGAAATATTAGCAAAATTTATGAAGAAGACTGATAAGTATATGAAGAAAACAGAAACAACTCTCCAAAATCAAGGTGCGGCAATCAAGAATCTTGAAACTCAGGTGGGACAGATAGCACTTGCAATAAATGGACGAGCACCGGGTACCTTACCTAACAATACCGAAGTGAATCCCAGGGAACAATGTCAAGCCATTACTACAAGAAGTGGGGTTCAACTACCAGAGATCACTGTAAAGAGACCGGGTACAAACAAAGATACACTATCGTATTCAAAAAAGGAAAAAGCTGAACAGACAAAAGAGACATCTCCAAGGGAAGGTTCAGATACATCACAAAATAAAGCACCTGCCCCGATCAATCCTTACGAGCCACCAATTCCATTCTCTCAGAGGTTGAAAAAGCATCAATGGGAGCAACAGTACAAGAAATTCCTTGAAGTCTTCACAAAGCTCCATATCAATATTCCATTTGCGGAAGTACTGTTCAAAATGCCTAGCTACGCTGAATTCCTGAAAGACATTCTGTCAAAGAAACGAAAGATAGAGGAACATGAGACAGTGATGCTAACAGAGGAGTGTAGCGCTCTTATTCAGAAGAAGCTCCCACCAACAATGAAAGATCCAGGGAGTTTTACTATACCTTGCACTATTGGTGGATGCTACTTTGATAAAGCTCTATGTGATCTTGGTGCAAGTATTAATCTAATGCCACTTTCTGTTTTCAGAAAACTCGATTTGGGCGATATCAAAGCAACCACGGTGACACTACAACTAGCCGATCGATCCTTGGTACATCCGAGAGGGATAATTGAAGACGTGCTAATCAAGGTGGACAAATTCATCTTCCCAGCCGATTTTCTCATTCTGGATATGGAAGAAGATAAGAATGTTCCACTTATCTTGGGCAGACCATTTCTAGCTACCAGTAGAGTTCTGATAGATGTTCAAAAAGGGCAGTTAAATCTGAGACTTGGCGATGAACATATCACTTTCAATGTTTTCAAGGATATGGACTTTCATACCGAGCCAGAGAAATGCCTCCAAATTGATGTAGTGGAAAAGGTGATGGAGGACACAATTGTGTTTCAAAATCATTTAGACACTTCTGTGGACCGTAAGGTGCATTCCCAATCAGAACAAAAGCATGAGAAGCCGGACACTTTCTTTGTTGAGTTTGAGGGAGATAACGAAGAAAAATCAGATGACGTGGATAAAGGTAAGGTTAAAGTCTGGATGAAAGCTGCAGTAAGAAAGAAATCGTCGTTGGAAGAGTTGCTCTCACACAACCGGAATCAAACTAACACGGTATAGTCGAGCTATAGATTATAAACTAGCGTTTCTGAATGTATTATGCATGCTTAATGGAGTGTTGAAACCATGTTTAGGGGGATTTGGGATGTCTAGTGCCAATTTTATGCCTTCACTGATTTCTTCATTTATTTTCTTTCAGATATCTCCGACATAGGACGATACCACTGCTGGGCCAAACTCGTTTCCACCATCTCACCACCACCTCCATTTTGATCAGGGAAGTTCTCATACCCCCATGTTTTATTTTGTTTGAGCTTTGTCATTCAAATTCTGTATTCAACTCTTATACTTTACACATTGAGGACAATGCTCAGTTCAAGTTTGGGGGGTGGTAGAATTTGTATGACAAAATTGGTGAACGTTTCATTACTTTCATTATCCACTGATGTTTATGTGTTTTAATGCCCACTGTGTGTTTTACTGCTTTTTGTGTGTTGTGTTTTGAAAAAAATAAAATAAAAAAATCGTATTTGCTTATTTGTTTGTCTTGTTTTGTGTGCTTGTGTGGGTTTAGTGACCTTGCCGGCAATGATGTGATTATTGGAATTATTATGAGCTTTAAATAGTGGATATTGTGCAGGTTAGGTTGGTCAATACTTGTTTGTGTGTAAACTTGACACTTTTTGTATACATCACTCATGCGTGCATGCTAAGGCGATGGTTGAGGTCATTATTTATAGAAAAATAGAACATGATAGGTTGACCCGAAAAAACCATCTATTGTACTTATCAAATATCCATTGGTGTAGTAGTTTGGTGATGATATAGCTATTGCAGGAGAATATTGAGATGAGTGGGGATTCCATGCATGAAAACTATGTTGTGTGGATTGTTTAAACCAATGAGACGAAGATGAGGTGAAAGTTTTAAGTTAGAGGTTGGTTTTTTAAACTAAGTGTCTAGAAAAATAGGGGCATGGTATAATTTTTGTGAGAAAACACTCTTTTCAAGCCTTTATGACTCGAGCAAGTAAGCCTGTAAGGGTGAATATAAACCTGATGCCCTAAAGTCAACTGACTTGAGAGTCATTGGCCTAAAGCTCGCTACAGGGGTCATATAGAAAGCAAGAGGGAAAGAGTCCAAAGAAAAAGAGTGAAAATGCATATTCTCGAGCCTTTATAACTTGAGTAAGTAAGCTTGAAAGGGTGATTGAAACCTAGTGCCCTAAAATCAACTGATTTGGGAGTCATTGGCTTAAAGCTCGATACATGGGTTATACAGAAAGCAAATGAGATATGTTAAAAGAAAGAAAATTGAGTGAGAAAATAGCCCCAAGACATGTAGTTGATGAAATTATACCTTTGATGCGAGACAAGTAGCTTAGTTTAGTCTTAGAGGTTGAACTAATCAAAGAAATAGGAGAATCTCTGCTTGTTGAACTGTGAACTTGTGATTGCGAGGTCTATCCAAACTAAGAGAGGGTGAGAACTTAAGTGAATCAAATCTCTACTCTAGAACACACCCCGGGATAATTGAGTGAAAAGAATAAGTTTGGGAGTGTGTATCTCCCGAGCGAAAAAAGAAAAGTCTGACTACATTGGTTTGGGATTTGAACCCATCATAAGCTGAGTATATTTGCATGAGTATACACATGCACACGTCAGGCTTTGCATATGATAAGTGGAGATTGATCTGATTTTACACTATTGAAACTATTCACTATGTTGATTACTGAATTCTAATCATGAGACACGGCAAGTTATTGAACCATGTTTTGTGTTGAGTTAAGTCACTATCTTGTTTGAGGACAAACAATAGTTCAAGTTTAGGGGATTTGATAAGTGCGTTTTACACACTTATTTAGGCCACAAAACATGGCTAATTGTGAACGTATATATTGAAATATGGCTTAATTCGGTATAATTTGTGTTTGTAGGACTACATCAATGGATGGAACGAAAAGTATGCGAAAACGAGCAAAAAATGACCAAAATGGAAGGAAATGAAAGTTCAGGGACCTGAGTGCAATTATTCAAAAGTTAACCCGAAGAGCAAATCGAGAATCGAAGAGAGCTAAGTCCAAATTGAGTGATGATATGAAGAATAGAAGAAAGTTGAAAGGAGCTCAAGAATGAATGAATGGAATTCAGGGACCAAGATGCGAAAATCTCCAAATTGCATTACATTATGCTGTAGCATAGTGTAAATCTATGCTACCGCATAGATTTGACCAGAGAGTGCATTTTCTAAATCCTCCATAAAGATGCTACCGCATGGAATTACACTATGTTGTCGCATAGAACAAATCCGGCGTGAAAAATCTAGTTTCCTTATTTGATTCAATCTCTTATGGAAACAAATCTTAGACCTCTTTTTAACCCTAATAACGACCAGAAACAAAGGAGACGCCTGATTCTACCATTATTGACCTATTGAAGAGCAAGAAGAAGGTGAAGAACGAGAAGATTAATCCAAGATTCAAGAGTTCACTTCAAGATCCAATAGGGTGATATCTTCTTCAATTTATTTTCTTTCTTCTATTAGTTTTCTTAGTTTTATCATGCTAGGCTAGTTTTTAATGTGCTAGGTGAACGATGAACCATGTAATTTGATATTTTGATTCCTAGTTTTATATATTTGACGTTGAAACGTGTTTTTGATTGATGAATGGTTTATATACATTGAATTAAGTCTACAATTATTATGCATGTGATTGTGTGATTTGTTGTGGTTTATTTAATCCATTCGAAAGAGGATAAATAGATTAGACAAGATATAAATCATCGTAGGGTCCGATAGAAGATAGAGATATACCACTATGCCTTACGTGATCTCTAAAAATTCATAGAACTCCATGCATTTTTGTATATTTGCTCCCGTCATAGAGATATAGTCGGTGTCGTATATGAAAATAGGTTCAAGCTTAATCGAAAGAGAGTTTTGAATAAAATAGGAATATTGATTCGTCATAATTCAAACGTGTTGTCAAATTGTAGAACTAGGGTTGTAATAGATTATTACATGGGGATTCGCGAACCTAGTACGCTCTTTAGTTGATTGTTAAGACATTTTGCATTTAGGACTATAATTGCACGTAGTGAACTTTGCATTTAACTAGATAATTCATTTTTACTTTGCATAAGTAGCTCACTTAGTTTAGTTGCAATTTTGTTACAAACACTCAAACAACATCTTTAGTTTCAGTTAAGGTCGAATTAAATACAGTCAAACTATTAAATCTCTGTGGGAACGATACTTGGACTTCAAAATCCACTTTATTACTTGAAACGAACCGTACACTTGCCGTACTATAAGTCGAACAAGTTTTCGCGTGTCACTATGCGTAGAGTTTATGTTTGTTGGAGCAGTCAATCACTGGTGGGAGTCTGTCTCACGCATTAGGACTGAAGAGTCGTAGCGTACCCTAATTTGAGAGCAGTTTAAGGTATGATGACAAAGTATTTCCCACGGGCTTTGAGAGACTTCAAGGAATCAGAGTTTTTGCAATACAAATAGGGAAACATGTCATTTACTAGTTACAAGAGGCAGTTAGAGCAACTCTCAAGGTATGCCCTGCCCTTGGTAGATACAGAAATTAAAAAGGTCAAGAGGTTCAAAAATAGACTACACCCGGATATCGGTATGATCATTATGTTTCAGTGTTTCACATCATATCATGAAATGTTGGAGAGGACTCATGCTATTTCATATAAGATGACTACATTTGAGTAGTATTCCTAGCAGAGCAAGGAGTAATTGAGAAAAAGAAAGTGAAATGATCAGAGCAAGGACAGACGTAACTAGCAGAATAAAAGACTAAGTACATGAGTTCGTATCGATGAGACAAGTGGGAGTATTTCACCTCGTCCTAAGTGTAATATACTCCACAATGGTGAATGCTTACTTGGGAAGAACATGTATTTTCGGTGTGGTAAGTCAGGACACATTACTTTCAACTGTACAGAGCCTCCAAAGAATAAGGATGACAATCAAGACAAGAACAAGAAATGGAAGACCCCATTTTTGCACTGTGTCAACATGAGATGGATCAAGATCCGAATGTGATAACATGTATTTTATTATGATTTGAAGTACATGTTTGTGTTTTTAATTTGCATCATCCATCGCTAAGTCTAACACTATAATTATGAAAGTAGGTATTCTATTATTATCTGATGTACCTGCTTATATACTTTTTGACTCTGAGGCTAGCATGTGTGAAAATAGATAATGTATTTGAGGTTAACATCCCTTCAAGAAGAACTCTTTGCACAAATCAGATGATTAAAGCTATGAAGTTAGAGTTTAACGGAAAGGTACTGCTGGCGGACTTATACATTTTAGAGATGAAAGATTTCGATATTATTTTAGACGTGGACTGGCTGGGACACATCATACAACCATTCGATGTTACGAGAAAAAAGTGTTATTTCATCGGCCAAGAGATGAAGAATTTCGTTTCTTTTGGGTAAGGTTCAAGTCTCTACCTCGCCTTGTATCGACTTTACAAGTGGAGAAGATGCTAAGAAATGAGTCGTGATAGGGATTCTTAGTTAATATCAGGTCCAAACATACAGAAATAGTCATTAATGATATTAATGTTGTGCGAGACTTTGCAAACATACTTCCAGAAGATCTACCAAGCATTCTACAAGATAGACAGGTGGAGTTTACAGTTGACTTGGTCCCAAGAGTTGCATTAGTTTCTAAGATCCCATACAGAGTAGCACCAAAAAAACTTCAAGAATTGAAGTTAGAGTTGGAGGAGTTGCTGGAAAAAGGTTTCATTCAATCGAGTGTATTTTCTTGGGGCGCTCCAGCAGTTTTTGTGAAGAAGAAGTATGGGAGTATGGGGATGTGCATTGACTATCGAGAATTAAACTATCTAACTATCAAAAATAAATATCTGCTGCCAAGAATAGAAGATTCATTCGACCAGTTAATGGGTTCAACGGTGTTTTCAAAAATCAAATTGAGATCGGGGTATCATCCACTAAAGATCAAGGCAAGCAATATACCAAAAACTGCTTTCAGGATTCGTTATGGACATTATGAATTCACTGTCACGCCTTTTGGTTAGACCAATGCTCCAGTTTTATTTATGGATCTAATGAATCGAGTGTTTCATCAGTACTTAGACCTGTTCGTCATGATATTTATTGACGACATACTTGTGTACTCCAAAGATAAGACGCAGCATGAGGAACAACTTTGAGTAGTACTCAAAAACTTTAAGGAAAGAGAAATTATATGCCAAATTCAAGAAGTGCGAATTTTGGCTCGATTGAGTGGATTGTCTTGGTCATGTGGTTATGGCTCAGGGTATTGAGATAAACCCAGTTAAAGAGGAAGCAGTAACAAATTGGCCTAATCGATCGGTGTGGGTTAAGTTCGCAGTTTCTTGGGGTTGACTAGCTATTATAGGAGATTTATTGAGGGTTTCTAAAAAATAGCGGGGCCAATGACTCAGTCGATAAGAAATGGTGTGAGGTTTCAATGAACGGACAAGTGTGAAAAATGTTTTCAGGAACTCAAGTAGAGATTAATCTCAGCTCATGCATTGACGTATCCTAAAGGATAAGATGGGTTTCTAATTTATAGCGACGCCTCTAAGCAAGGTCTAGGATGTGTTATGTTGCAACATGAAAAGTGGTTCTTTATGCTTCGAGACAGCTGAAGCAGTATGAACAGAACCATCCAACGCACAACTTGGGGCTTGCAATGGTAGTTCACGCCTTAAAGATATGACGTCATTATCTCTATGGTGAGAAGTGTGAAATCTATACAGACCACAAAAGTCTCAAATATTTCTTCAAATAGAAAGAACTGAATATGAGACAGAATATATGGTTGGAGTTGGTGAAAAATTATGACTGTACAATTCTTTACCATCCGGGTAAGGCTAACGTACTTGCAGATGTCTTAAGTAGGAAGATAGGATCGCAGTTAGCATTTTTACCCATGGTACATGAACACTTGATAAAGGACTTTGAGAAACCGAGATTGGACGTCTTCATGCCATAGACTCAGACTACATCGAGAATAAATTCAACCTACTTTCGAGATTGAATAAAAAAAATATAGGATAAATATCCATTTCTATAGAAGATTAAAGATGAGATTGATACAAATAAACGTATAGGATTTGAAGTACTTGCAGATAAAATAGTGAATTTTAAAGAAAGATTGTGTGTACCCAAGGATGAAAGTATAAAAAACGAGATGTTAAAAGAGGTTCACTCCACCCCGTATGCTACACATATAGGCGGAACGAAAATGTATTGAGATTTTCAAGATTTATTTTGGTGGAGAAACATGAAGAAAGGAATTTGTCTGTTCGTGGAGAAATGTATTGTCTGCCAACAGGTCAAGACAGAATATCAAAGGTCATCATGACATCTGAAACCATTGGACATTCCAGAATGGAAATGAGAATGCATATCAATAGACTTTGTGGTAGGCCTTTCGAGATCAGCAAAAGGTCGCAATGCTCTTTGGGTAGTGGTTGATCGTTTGACGAAGTCAGCCCATTTTTTGTCAATCAAAGTAAATTTCAATATGGAGCAACTTGCACTGTTATATGTCAGATAGATAGTCAGATTGTGTAGAGTTCTAGTCACCATTGTTTCAGATAAAGACCAGAGGTTTACATCAAAGTTTTGGAGGAGTTTGTAGGTAGCCATGGGAACAAAATTGAAGTTTTATACTGCTTATCATCCACAGACAGATGGACAGTCGAGAAAGAATCATTCAAACTGTTAAAGATATGTTGAGGGCATGTGTTTTGGATCTTAGCGACAGTTGGGAGACACATCTACCATTAATGGAGTTTGCTTACAACAATAATTTTCAGGGTACTATAGGCGTGACCCCATATGATACTCTTTATGGTAGGAAGTGCAAATCTCTTATCCATTCGAACAATGGCGAAAAGAATAGAACGTTGGATCCTAAAATAATTGATTGAACAATTGAGGTGGTTGATAAGATTAGAGTAAGAATAAAGACAGTATGAGATCGACAAAAAAGTTATGTTGATAGTGGAAGAAAGGATTTGAAATTTCAAGTAGGTGACCGTTTTTCTAAAGGTAGCACCAATGAAGGGTGTATTGAGATTTGATAAAAAAGGAAAGTTGAGACCACGGTAAATTGGACCATTAGAAATTCTTGAAAGGATTGATAGTGTGACTTACCCACTTGCCTTGCCACATGAATTCGCAACAGTACATAATGCATTCCATATTTCGATACTTAGAAAATATGTTTATGATCCTAATCATATGGTATGTTACCATATTTTGGATAGAAAAGTGCACCAATTAAGAAATAAAGAGGTTCTCTTGATCAATTTCAATAGCGAAATCATGGACCTGTCGAAGAGTAGCTTAAAGCCAAGTATCCAGAACATTTCAATTAGCCAATATAAATTTTTAAGGATGAAAATATTCCGAGGGAAGATTGTAGAGCCAAAACAAATAAATAAATAACCATAGAGTAAAATTTAATTATTCTAGATGCTGCATTTTATATTTGGGAATATTAGGGGACTAAAGTGTATGCGTTAAATTTAATTTTTTTGGGCCAAATAATTAAATTTTAATAGAGTAATGATAAGTATATCAATATTGGGCTCGTTAGATAACTCTTATTTAATCATATATATTAGATTCGAGAAAAAGTTAATTTGGATAAGTGAAATCCAAGTTATTGAGGTGGAAAAATATTACCTTAATTAGTAATTAATTAAGTTAAATATGAATATAAATATTCTATTTTCTCAATGTATATGAATCCTACTATGATAAGGTTTAATTTAATTTTTTTTTTAAAAAAATACTACTTAACCCGCATGGGTGATCGCATGTGAGTATGCGGTCCCCATGTAAATAAAATAATATTTTTCTGCATGTAAGTGTGTGATCATTTCTGAGGTCAATCATGCGATTCTTGTAGGATGACCTTTTTTTATTATTATTATTCTTATCCAAATATCTTATCCTACACGCTTTCCACTATGCACCAATTCCTTATGGTCTAGGTCATTATTGTTTATGTACATATATGTGGAAAAAGCTTACCTACCAGAAAAATGTATGACATGATGGTGGAGGGGACACAAACAGAAATATATGAATTAATCTTCTTGTACAATAATTGTTGACAATATTTGTTGACAATGTTTGATGTGATAAAATCTGGATAGTTGATTTAAAAAACAGTTTTTGAAACTTTTGAAATAGATGATCATGATGATGCCAAATCATGATTATCAACAAAAATTGTCAATCATCATTGTACATGTAGCATGATTGGAAATATATATGCACATACACGACACAGAAGCAGAGGCAAAAAAAAAAAAAGTTTGAAACATGATTTTGGATTTTATCTTGAAAAAAAAAAAAAAATGTTATTTGATCTAACGAGATATGGGGTGCCATTGATTTTTATCCCGTTTAAATTGTTTATTTTCATGTTAAATTATTGTACTAATGAAAGTTAAAGATATGATATGTATGTTACGACCATCCGGTACTAAATATATGATATTTATTTGGCTCTTATCGATTTATAAAAATATGATGGTTGTATGATATTTTTGACACATGTTTTAAATCTTTTAGTCGGGATTGCACAATTATTCGTGTCTTACTGATTATGCTCATATATTCACATTTTTCCTACCTCTTACAGGTTAAAACGGGTTGTTATTTGGTGGACGATGAGGAGCAATCGTTGTATTTGGATTCATTGGACTTAATAAATTAAATCTTATGTAAGGTGACTATGGATTTTATTTTCAACATTTATTTTAGTTTTATTATTATGTGGATTTTTTTTATTTAGAGTTTGGAACATGTTTTATTTGGTTATGTTTTTCTATATGTTTTATTTAACCAAAATTTCATGTGGATTAGATATATTTATTTAATTACGAAATGAAACTTTTAGCAACGATATAAATATTAAAATTTGGGTCGTTACAATTATTCATAAGATTCAACAATGTAGAATGGACTCATCATAACGTGAAAAATATTTAAGCACAAGATAAATAACAAGATAAACTAATAATTTTAGTACCTTATGCATGTCTTAAAAACCGCGTAAGAATATGAATATTTTCTTTGGTTGGATAGATTCTTGATCCCAATGAATAAAAATGGGGACTTTATTTTGTAATGAGATGTGCAGTATTAAGAAGGGTTTTGCTTTCTAATTATATGTCCATTATGAAGGGAAAGTCTTTGCTACATGATTAATCAAAATATCAATTGGCTGATTTCATTAGTCGGTCAAAACTTAATTTCTTGCCTAACTGCCATTCCAATTAAATAATTAAAAATTACTTAAAATGTAGAAAAATATACAAGGACAAGCCTAGGCTTGATTTAGTTAAAAAAAAAAAAAAAAAACTAACGAATATATCATATAATTTATTTTCATTTTAATTGAATTCTATATACACAATAATAATTAACTTTGCTATCGTTTAGGACGTTAAATGTACATTCCCCTGCAAAACATGATGAGTCACGAGAACAATAAATTTATTAATTAAACAGTAAATATGACATTACGATAACCATTATTATTATATAGAACAATCACGAAAAGAGGCATGCGGTGTTACATATATATAAGCCAAGCTGTGGGTGCATGCGAGGGCTTACATTCATTACAAAATAGAAATATGTACATGCACACATCATAGCAAGAAAAACAAAGTACAAAACATTGAAAAACATGGAGCTGCAGTACTAAACTTTAGGACAAGGCGGTCCAGTTGGTAGATCATGGCATCCATCAAAATTCTGGCCACATCTTTTTCTGCAATACTTGCAACATAAGTAACGCTCATCATCTCGAACTCTGCAAGTACAATATTCTTGAAAATTGCACTTATTAAAGCATGCATTTGGAAAAATAACGTTAGAATGCATGGTCGTTACTTTTCCAATAGATGTTGTCGGCAATACTGTTATCAGCATGAGAATAAGAAACAAGGTAAGAATACGAGAATTGTTGACTGTGCTAAAGGCCATTTGTCTTCGAGTCATCACGCATTCTAATTAAGTATTTTTCTTGGAAGTTCTGTATTTATATAAGAATATAAAGATTGTCGTTATCTTGTGTATGTAAAATATAAATCATTTAGGGTCCGTTTGATTGCAATGGTGGAAAATGGGTTGAAATAAAATGAATGGTAGGAAATTGAATTGAATAAAATTTGTTTTAGAGAGAATTGTAATTAATGGTGTTTGATTGGTATAATTTTTCACCTAATCCGTTTGACTTCATGTTTCATGCAAATTGTTACTTTTTGGAATAAATTTTTTCACAATCTGTATTAAAATTTGTTTGGATTGTAAAAAAATAAAAATAATAATTTTTGAAATTTTTTTATTTTTGTTTGGATTTATTTTTCATGTAAATTGTCAATTAAATGGATAAATGTTTTTACCATTGGATTTAGAATATGTTTCCATTGCCAAAAAAAAAATGAAAAATATTTTTCCACCATACTCATAGGAAAATAAAAGACGTAAAATGTGTTTTAAATAGTTGTACCTAAAAAATGGATGAAAATGAATTTCATGAAAAAGTTATAAATTTAAATACCAAATTTAAGGGTGGAAAAGGAAAACCCAATCAAACGGCGCCTTATGTTCAAGTTGTCTGGCCAGGATTCTGATTGAATCTATTTTTTAATTATATTTATTGAAAGAATTTGTCATTTTTATACCTTTACATGTCACAGATAATTATAATATGGTAAGTGGTGGAAAATTTTAACTGAAGACGACCCATTTTGTGAATTCTTCAGAACAATGATGCACGATCCATTATGGATGACTTAATGTAATTGTTGACTCTGTAATGTTCTTTACTGATTACATCACGTCAGAGCATGAGCACAATATAACACGTAATATTTTTATTTATTTATTTTCATTAATTTATTTATAGCTCACACAAAAATGTGGAGAGATCTTTATTTATCATCAATTATTTTCAACAATAATTAAACTAATTTAGTGGAAAAAAAACACATGCGCGCGCGCACAGAAGCTTGGTTTCACATTACCTCAGGCCTATTCAAAACTAATGAGATTTACTTCAAAATAATAATAATAATAATAATATTAATAGTAATAGTAATAGTAATAGTTAAATAATAATACTATTTTGATGTATTTTGAGACATTGAGGCAATGTCTGATTTAGGTTTGGGGTGGAAAAAAATCACTATTTTATCTGATTATCAGTATAATAGAATTCGTGTTTGTGTGATTGTTATGTGTTATAATCGAGTGTTTTTACCACTTTATTAGGTAAAAATAAAAAGAGAAATTTGAAAAATTACGAAAATATTTTCTTTTTGTTTGTGTGTTTGTGTGAATTGAATAGCATTGCTGACTTATGATAATATTATTAAAATTACGTTTTAATTTATGAAATGTGAATAAGTTATGTACTTTGATTAATTATGTACTTATTTATGTGAAACATGACACGTTTTGAGCACCCTAGTCAAGTTATTCAGTGTGAAATTATGGGTTGTCATGTGATCCGGGATAGGCAATCACTTGGCCGAGCTTTGGAGTTCAAAAGGTCGAAGTGAACAAGCCAAAGACCAAGTTTGGTGAAGGAAGTCGAGGGTCGAAAGCAATTGGATCAACACAAAATGGAGGGTCGAAGAAGGAAGCAACCGGGATAACCAAACGACCGCTTAGTTATACAGTGAAGTGGTCGCTCAGTCGTCTACCAAAAATTGAAGGAGCAAAATTGACCTTCTAAGCGATCGCTTAGAACAAAACTGAAGCCAAATTTCCAAATTTTGGCGAAATTGTTTATTTTGATTATAATTCTTATTTTTGGTAATTTTTATATTCTACGACTCTTAAAATTCGTTATTTCCATATTTTCTAGGTTTAGTATAAATAAGAATTTTATTCTCATTGTATTGAGAACCTTTTGATATAAATTAAAATAAAGCTTTATTTTTCCCCTTTGTTCTTCCATGGACAATCCTTATCGAACTTATCAAAAATGAGTAATCTTTGTGGCGTTCAAAATATCAGGTCGTGGGTTCTTCAATTTGTGAGTAAGGGGTTCATTGCATCATCGTTATCTTTGGGTTACTTGTTTCATCTTGTTGGGTTCAAAATCCAAAACTATCCGGGTGAGATTTCGAGACTTTGTGATCAAGAGGTCGCTGGTTTAATATACATTCGGTTATTTGGTTCAACGTTTAGAGGTTAAATCCTAAACCTTGGTCGTATTTGAGCGTTCTTGGAATCCAGTTCATTCTCCTGTGGGTTCGATAGCGTTCGTGCTAACCGGGTTCGCGTTAGGTGGTATCAGAGTTTAGGCTCCAAAATCAAGGTTATATCTTTTATTATTTTTTAGTCTTGTGGTTTTTTTTTCTTTTTTTCATTGTTCTTCGTGTTTTTGTGTCCAGTAAAATTTTAGAGTTTTTGATCCAAAAAATCTCAAAAAAATCTTCAAAAGTTGTTTTTTTGCTCAATTTGAGTCCAAATCAACTTCTGTTTTCTTTGTCATTCTTGAGTTTGTAAAAATAAAAAAATAAAGTTCATTGGTACTGTTCACGTCCAAAAAAAATAGTAAAAAAAAAAATTTATTTTTTGTTCTTGGGAACTGTCCAATATTCTACCATCTTTTCTAAAATCCAAAATCACTTTGTGTTCAATCAAATCTAAATTCAATTCAAGAACCACTTTCTTGAATCTATAAAAATTCAAACTCCAATTCAAGAACTACTTTCTTGAATTTATAAAATTCAATCAAACTTGTCCAATTCAAATCTTTTGAGTCTTTGAGTCAAAATGAATAATAGGATGGATCGAATGGATAGGATGTCGGTGGATATGAAGAGTACATTGAATAGGTTGGAGCCTAGGATTAAAATGTGTGATGCATATGTCTATTGTGGTGATAGTGATGAGAATGCGTGGATTGAGGCTACCTACAGGGAATGAAAAATAAAGGTGATAAGTTTGGAAAAAGGGATAGAAATTGTTATGGATATAGTGTTGATAGGGGTAGGGAAACGACAACTTCAAAATTTAAGGGTAGAAGTGATCCAGATGCGTACGTGGCGTGGGAAGAAAAGATTAAAGTAATGTTTGAGCGCTATAATTATTCCGAGAAGAAAAAGTTGGAGTTGGTTGTGAGCTCATTCGTAGACTATGCTGTGATTTGGTGGGATCAATTAACAACATCTATGCGAAAGTGTGGTGAGAGGAGTATTGAAATTTGGGATGAGTTGAGGAGTATTATGAGGAAGCGTTATGCACCTAATCATTTTTGTAGGAGGGATCGGCGTGATCGGGAATGTCGGGATGAGCCTAGAAGATATAGTGGAGTTAGGTATTCGAGGGAAGAGAAAGTATCGTTTGTGGAGTATGTTGGTAGTACGTCAAGTAGAAGGACTAGGTGGGATTATGAGCGTGCCCTCTCAGAGTTTCGTGACTCAATTAGTTAAAGGGATAAACAAAAGAGCTCGAGAGAACGTTGTAAGATGGTTGGTTGTGAGAAAAAAGAAGAGATGCCACAAGAGAGTGAAAATCATGAAGGAAAGGTGGAGTTCCAAAATGAAACTGAAGAAGAATCTTCGGAGGGAAAGAAGGAGTTGGAAGTGAGCTTAAATGGAAAAGGGCCTGAAGTTGAGGAGGCCGTGGTGAATACTAACAATTCACTCCCTATTTTGAATTATTCTGTTTTGCAGGTCACGGATGATTCAGTTACAGAAAATACTTCCATTGAAACACCAACCGACCCAGGGATGGAGCATCAGTTGCAACATGTAGAAGAAACTCACCAACAATACTACCACTTGGTCCCAGCAAACAATCATGTTGACTTACCACCCGTTCCAGACAATGTTCATCAGTTGGTGTCACAACAGTTGGAAATCTCTTCAATACCAAAAATTAACTTTGTGATTCCCGAGGAGACAACGAAATTTCAGGAGCATTGGAAGGATTTCTTGTGCAATGGGTTGAATTTCTCTTATCTACCAAAGATTGACTTTGTGATTCCCGAGTAGACGATGGAGTTTCAAAGGTGGAATCTTATATGCAAAGAGTTGAGTGAAGGAGATGATCAGAACGGTAATAATGACACATTGGAGGTGATACTAAAACAAGTGCATGAGCTAAGAAATGCAAAGAAGATGCATGGATATTCATCAAATGAAGTTGTTCTTGGAGCATTTCAAACTTACAGAATTAAGCAATTAAGGCGAGAGCACTTTGATCAATGCGATAGAGATTGGGTTTACAATCGGAGGATGCGTATACGAGGCCAAAGGAAGTCCAAATTGCATCCAATGGGAGATGGACCATTCCATGTGCTTGAATTGATTGGAGGCAAGGGCTACAATTTGAGCATTCAAGGTTTGGATTCGAGGACGAATCTTTTCAAAGAGAGAGGGGATGATGTGATCCGGGATAGGCAATCACTTGGCCGAGATTTGGAGTTCAAAAGGTCGAAGTCAACAAGCCAAAGACCAAGTTTGGTGAAGGGGGTCGAGGGTCGAAAGCAATTGGATCAATACAAAATGGAGGGTCGAAGAAGGATAGCAATCGGGATAACCAAGCGACCGCTTAGTTATCCAGTGAAGCGGTCATTCAGTCGTCTACCGAAAATTGAAAGAGCAAAATTGACCTTCTAAGCGACCGCTTGGAAAATAACTAAACGATCGTTTAGAACAAAACTGAAGCCGAATTTTCAGATTTTGGCGAAATTGTTTATTTTGATTATAATTCTTATTTTTGGTAATTTCTATATTCTAAGACTCTTAAAATTCGTTATTTCCATATTTTCTAGGTTTAGTATAAATAAGAATTTTATTCTCATTGTATTGAGAACCTTTTGATATGAATTAAAATAAAGGTTTGCTTTTCTCCTTTGTTCTTCCATGGACAATCTTTATTGAACTTATCAAAGATGAGTAATCTTTGTGGCGTTCAAAACATTGGGTTGTGGGTTCTTCAATTTGTGAGCAAGGGGTTCATTGCATCATCGTTATCTTTGGGTTACTTGTTTCATCTTGTTGGGTTCAAAATCAAAAACTATCCGGGTGAGATTTCGAGACTTTGTGATCAAGAGGTTGCTGGTTTAATATACCTTCGGTTGCTTGGTTCAACATTTAGAGGTTAAATCCTAAACCTTGGTCGTATTTGGGCGTTCTTGGGATCCGATTCATTCACCTGTGGGTTCGATAGCGTTCGTGCTAACCTTTTAAGAACATTTTGATATGAATTAAAATAAAGCTTTTGCTTTTCTCCTTTGTTCTTCCATGGACAATCCTTATTGAACTTATCAAAGATGAGTAATCTTTGTGGCGTTCAAAATATCGGATCGTGGGTTCTTCAATTTGTGAGCAAGGAGTTCATTGCATCATCATTATCTTTGTGTTACTTGTTTCATCTTATTGGGTTCAAAATCCAAAACTATCCGGGTGAGATTTCGAGGCTTTGTGATCAAGAGGTCGCTGGTTTAATATACCTTCGGTTACTTGGTTCAACGTTTAAAGGTTAAATCCTAAACTTTGGTCGTATTTGGACGTTCTTGGGATCCGGTTCATTCTCCTGTGGGTTCGATAACGTTCATGCTAACCGGGTTCGCGTCAGGTTGACTCATTGGTTGGTTTAGTTTGAACTTAGAATGCTGAAACCAAGACTTTATTATATAACACAAACCCACGACCACTTGAAATGATAGTTTATGTGTGGTTAAAGCCAATGTAGAAAGCTACTGAGATGAATATAGATTCCATGCATGCTTATTACTTGTGTGGACTGTTTTTGATTTATAGGATGAAATTAGTTAGGAATTTTTCATTAGAAGTTTGATGAACAAGTGTTCTAATAAAAGGCATTGCACTAAGGAAAAAATCATTATGCCGCATGAGCGAAAGTTATCCTATAAAAGATCTCGATATAAAACTCAAAGAAAGAGAAAAGCTAGAGCATGAAATAGAATATGCACACAAATTTAGAGAGAGAGAGAGAAAACAAAAAACTAAAACAAAAAAAAAACCAAGTGCATAAAACAAAAGACGCATGATTAAGCCTTCGACACTTATCTTAAGGAGTTAGATTCTATTAGTGATTATTAGCCTAGTTGAAACTTGAGGTGATAGAAATCAAAATTTTGGAGAATCATTTCAAGTTGAAGTGACTTACATTGGTAAGATCCAACCATAGGGGAAAATGAGTTAGTTTGTGATTTCAACCTTATAATACACTTCTATGAGAGTTTTAAGAACAATTTCGAGTGCGCATTTTATGAGCGAAAATGATATACTTGAACATTAAAGGTCAAAAGTTTAATCAACTTATAAGTTTATAGTGAATGACTACACACACACACACACACTTAGATTTAACATTAGAAGCCCGTTTGTTTCCCATTTTTACCAAAATTCATTTTTCTCTCTCTTCTTTTCAACCACACATTCTTCAATAAAATAATATTACACACAAACCCAAAACTTTTCTTTAATTTTTAACACACATTCTCCACCAATCAACTATTTAAAATGCATTTTCTTCTTCAAAATGGGAATCAAACATGCTCCTATTTTGTTGACATTAGTCTTTGTATCATGATTTTGAAGCTTTTCATAAGTTATGCATTAAAAAATTTGAGATGAAACGGCAAGCTATTTAACTATTTTGTTTACAGTGTTTAATTATTTGATTGAGTATATGATTTTATTCGAGAACAAACAAATGTTCAAATTTTGGGATGTATTTGATAAATATAATTTCCGTACTTATTTAGACCGTCAAAAGTACTGAATATTTGAGCATGACATTCTTATAATTGGCAAGCGAAAATCTTTCTTTAATGAATGAGTTGGCACAATCACTATTTGTGAATTGGATGATGGTACAAAAGAAATATGTGCATGAGCTAGAACTCTCGCATCAGCTGGATCAGGACCAAAACAGCCTAAAAAATGAAGCCCTTCCTTCAAATCCACTCCATCTTTTGGTCTTTCTGATTGACCTGAAGCGTGTTGTTTAATATTGTGTAAATATCATTTATATAGGAAAAAATCGATGTTTAACCTTTTTGTGGAAAAAGAATGAAAATTGGGCGAAAAGGACATGATTTGTGCAAAAATTGGAAAGTAGGGGACTAAGGTAACATGATTTGAAAAATAAAGGACTCTAATTACAATTTGGAAGGATTGGAACTACCTGGACGATCTAAAATGTGACCAAAATGTAAAAAGATGAAACGTTGGGCTTTGCAATCGCAAGTGCTGAATACAAATATTTTGTGCCATGCGGTCGCAACTCCTCCACCATGCAATTGCATAGTACAATCTAGGCCAGAAGATTTTGTTTTCTTTTTTAATTCGGAAGGGATTTGGCTCACGTTTAACTTACTTTTGGAGACCAAATTCATTATTCTAGATATCATAACATAGAAAGAAAGTTAGTAAGAGTTACAATACAATAAACTTCAAAGACTTGAAGATATGTGGCTTGAAATTCAAGATCCAAAGCAAGAGAAAATCTGGAATTAATTGAATATTCCATTGAAGAAATTTAATGGAGGCGAAATTGATTCTCTTTTATCTCTTTGCAAATATATTTTCCGGGTGAAGTGTCAATAATTTATATATTTATTTTTTGTATAATTAGCATGCTAAGCTAAGTCTATTTAGTGTTAGGATGATGATGCCAATTGATTGTTATCACAATTATATTGATTCTTTGAATGCTAACCTAAGCTAAGTTTATGTAGATTGATTGTTATCACATTCATATTGTTTCTTTGAATGTTTGATTACCATCTAGATAAATAAGTGATTTTTTTTTATTTGTGGGATGTTCGAAATAGGTTTAGCACATCGTGATAATCAACTCAAGGTCTTGTAAATATTAGAAATAATTGTTTATGTCTTACGCTAACAAAATAGGTATTGTGATTAAATGCGTATCTAGGTATTCAAATTCGGGATAAGAATATTTCGATCGTATTCAAAAATAGATTCAACTTTGCTCGTGAAATGTTGTTGAACAAAATAAAATTATCAGTTGTCAATCTATACATAAAATTAGATTAAAAAAGATAGAGGCTGAGAATTAGAACGGGAGATTAATGATGGCGTCGAATTCCTAACATGCTTTTCTCACATATAAATTTTTAAAAATTATCTTTACATGCATTTAGTTAGTGATTAGTATAATATTAGTAGACAATAATAAAAAAAATTCAAATGTCAATTATGTGTCACTTTCATATTTGATGGAGAATTGATACAATTCAAATTAAAATCTAATCCTCATAATAACGATACTCTCAAATCACTCAAAATTATTACTTGTCAATTATTACATGTACTTACGGAATTTCACCAAATAATATATAATAACAAGGAAAACTTTTTCCGAATCATGATGCGTGACACATAGCAGTGTTAAGTGATCGTGATCATATCTGATCAAACCGATTGCCGAGCGGCCAAGAATATCACCTAAACCGACCCGCGTTTTGAGATGGGCAGGTTCACATTTATTCATTGACTATATTATCCAGTAAGCCTGTACCAAAGTGGTCCAGCCGGTCCCATGTATCTCGTATATTATTGTTTTTATTTTTTAATTCAAATTTTATTTATTTACTTTTTCATGCTTGTCGAGCCATAGTACTAAGTCCTACACGATTTGCCTTCAAAGGCGAACGAGCTGATCCCATTATCAGCACGAGTGTGACTAACGATGCAAGAAAACACGCATTGCTGGTCGAACTAGTAGCCATTTGAACTCGAATTTACTCTAGACTCTCCAAATAAAATGCATTTTACTTCAAAGTTTCTCGTGTGTATTTATATATATAGAAATACAGAGATTGTCTGAATCTTCCATGTACAGCATAAATCATTGATTATAGAAGTAATCTGACTAGGATTGCATAAATCATTCATTAAGCAAGGAATCTGAATAGGATTGCATAAACCAACGTAAAATTGAAGTAACATTTGTGGCTCTTCGTTGAGGAATAAAATTTCACATCAAATAAAGATGAAAACATAGACCATTTATAAGAGTTTGAGTTACTTCTCATAATAAGGTTTAATTTTTAAAATGGAAATCAAAGTCTTAATATGACATTAGAGTTTATTAAGTTTCAACGAGTAATTCGATTAAATTAAGATTAAAAAAAAAAACACAAATTTTAATATTGATCTGTTCAAACGAGATACCATCTCGTAGGGGCATATTAAGAAATAAAATTTTACATCGAATAAAGATGAAAATATAAAGCAATTTATAAAGATTTAAACTACTTCTCTTAATAAGATTAACTTTTTAAGATGGAACATCAAGTTTTAATACTCTGTTCACTCTCATATACAAACAAACACACAATTAAACAACCTATTACTTAAGCGAATAGATCAAACCCTCATTTCTCCTCTCAAAAATCCCCATTCAGTGTGTATGCATTTAAGTGGGTCACAACCATTGTGACGTTAAAAACCCAGAATCAGTTTGCTAAAGCCATATACTACAAGCCTATTTCAATTAGCTAGGTTTTCTTTGACTTCTTGTTGATCTTTGGCAAGTGAAAGTTTCACTTCATGGTATCAAAGCTAGAAAGTAGGTATGTTTTGTGCATCAAGATTGCCTAGCCAAGGAAATTCGGTTAATACTCCATGATGGATTCAAGGTTCTTGTCGAGGTTCGCATCGACTCCCCTTTCTATAGAAGGATGACGAGAAGACTTTTAGAAACAACCATACTTGACAATTACCACGAAAGTATAAGCCACTTTTTATGTCAACATTATTGAAGGAAGGGATCGAATTTGATGCCCTTTGTAATCACATTCTAAATAATTAAGAGGAAATCTTTCTGATTCGATTTACACATTGGCGAGAGCTGATTCTTCAAGCAATCAATTTTACATGCCAAAACTTTAATATTTACTCATTTATATGTTGAATCATTTAAACAAATCAAGCATAGCCAGTAAAGTTAATTAAAGCCATCCAAGCTTCCATGCAAGCTCACCATATAAAACTTTAAGCAACGCTGTTTGCGTCTTTAAACAAATAATTAGAATGAGGTGAAACACTCATTTTCAGATGAGTTTGAGTCATCGCAAGGAAAATGGTTGTGTCTACCTTCGTACGTTGTTATTACCATTCGACAATCCTCAAACAGCCTTTCAACCCTTTTCTTGACTCGACAATTACTATATGTGCATCGGTAATAACTTCTGCAAGAAAAAAAAAGGAAGGTTCAAATGTAAAGAACTCTTAGTTATATCATCTTCTATCTTTCTCAACAGTAAATAATATAGTGAAAAATAAATAAATAAACAAAATACCTGTTGCTAATTAGCAGAGTTACATAGAAAAGCACGAAAACTCATGAGATTCTTAGTAATTATGTGTCACCAAAGAAAATATATAACTGATGAGTATTACATAAAAATAGTTACTATAAAGGGTTTTGATGTTTGTACATCCGGATGACAGCCCCTTCACAAGGGGCCTGCATCCAATAAAAAAATCTGCCCCCCCCCCCCTGTGATGGGGGGCTATCATCCGGGATGTCATTCCGAATGTACATATAGCAAAACTCTACTATAAATCATGTTCTTTCTGTACTTGACAGCTCATTTCATCATCAAAATCAAGAAATTAATGCTGGAAAAAGCAAAAGTTTCAAGAAAGAACTGTCTTCATTCTTCTTTAATTGTTGGTGGAAAGGAATAAGAAATATGAATTCCAAGTTGGTTTGTGATGAAATTCAATAATGCAAACTTCCAAAGTTTGGTAATTAAAACAAATTTTTGTTTGTTGTTTGCTTGTAATTGAAGTGTTGTTTCTAAAATGACATTGCAAGAAACATTAGAACATCATAACTATGAATCTTATTTATTTCCCCCCGTAACAGAAAACCTTGTCGCACTCCAAAAAAAAAAAAATGGATTACCCTGTCACAAGACTCACAACGTCAAAACTTTCCTAGAGTCAACAGTTAACTGAAAGTTAGCACATCCCATTTCCTGATACGTACAAAATTTTGCAAATTTTAGGATTTAAATTGTTGGATAAATTGCAGAAAATAAACCAGGGAGATGCAAACTAATATATATAAATTTAGAAGTATATATATGTAGTGAATTTTATAGTAAGTAATTAAGGATATATACCTGGAAAAAAAAGAACATATACCTGGGATGAAGGCAGTTCTCGACAACCTTCTGGCCATATTTTCTCCATTTGTAACCATCATCAAGCACATCTATATTGCTCCTTGTCTGGAAACAGAACCTTGGCTCTCTCATCTTTCTCCTTAACTTGCCCTTTCTCTTCTCTAAGGATGAACTTCTCCACCTGCTCAATACAATCGAATTTGTATATTCATTCCTATACAACTTTCTTTAATTAGCATTAAAAAAGATGGTCTTAGGCAGTGTGATCACTAATGTAGGGATTTGATTATTGAATAAGATCATCTAGTGTTGGCTTCAGTGGCGGGGAAGGTTTCCCCAAAAGAATAAGCCTTCTGAGCAAAGTTTTTCTGAAGAATGAGTCTTTGTGTCATGGACCAGACACATTGTTATAGAGGATCTAGCACTTGTCCTCAGACTTCTTCGCACTATGAACATGCAAATGGTTGTGCACCAGCTGTGAGAAAGGATAGGATCAGGCCACCTTTGGGCCCATATATAGAACCTAAGATTTGCCCGTGAGCTCTGCAACGGAGGCGAAGAGAAAGTTTTTTTTTTTTTCTTTTCCTGGCAAAGACATCCACACATCCTTTGTGAGTTTTTCAACCAAGGAAGGTCGATGGGGGTTAGGATTTTCCAACCATGTATATATCATCAAAAAATTGAGAATGGGACAAAAACCTAACCTCCAAAAAGCAACAAAATACCAAATGTAAGAGAAAGTGTCAAGATGTTTCTGATTCAGTGATCCATAAAAGATCTGCTATGCACGGAACAATAAAAATGAAAAAATGAAATTCTTCTGAGCCAAATCGGTATTTTATAGATTCAATGATTCACTTGTCGTGTGTTGATCTTTTTTGTTTCCTAAAGTTCCCATCAGTTTCTAGGGCTAGGGTTTATCTATGTGAGTTTGGGGTTCTAAGGGATTTAAGCGCGTTAAGATGCATACCATGAATTCCCATCCTCGTTGGCATTACCACTGCTATTTTCATCATTAACAGCCTTGGGATCAGCTGTTCCTACCTATTAGTATTTTTCAACATTGATCGTTGATCCCAAAAATCGAAAATATTAATAAGTGAAACAAAATAAAAAAAATATGAAAGTAGTTTAATGCACAGTTGCACACAGTATGAAGAAGAATTCAGACTGTATAATAAACATTCAAATACCTGGTCGACGTTTCCACAGGAAGGTCGATTCAGAAGTTCATTAGGGCTGAACCCTAGAGAGCCACCACTGCTGGCGGTGGTTGGCCTAATTATGCTGCCTCCGCCACCATAATGAAGAGGCCGTGGCACCGGAGGAGATTGTGAGGGTGCCTCTAAAAAGCTGATGGCTTGATTATGATCCTCAAACTGTACAAACCCCATTTCATGAGGAGCAGAAAAAGAGAGCTCCTGCTGGAGATGATCATAATTGGCATTCCTGATTTAATTTTCGAAGAGTTATTGATGATGGATTGAAGAATAATCATGGACTTTATTCTTCTTCTTTATAATGGGTGAATTTATTGCATGCTCCGAGTACAAAATGTGGGACCTCGTTTCAAGAACAGTATTCATCCCCTCTTCACTGCAATGTACTTTCAGTCAACAAGTGAATTCTGGGTTGGAATATTTTTCTTTGCTTCAAGATTATAATTCCAGCCCTTGTTTTGGTAGTTATTAAAAGAATAATGCTAAACAAACCAAAGGGATGATCTAACGATTGACATTCCCTTCACACATGAGGGAGAAATGTTATTTTATTTAAGTGGGATCCTTACACCCATGTTGTGTGAAGGCGATGTCAACCGTTAGGTCATCCCTTTGGTTAACATAGCACAATTTTTATTAAAATTAGATTTTTGTTAGATTTTGATAAAAGATTATAGAATAAGTAGTTGAAAAATTGTGCATCTCATAAAATATTCGGTTTAAGTTAGTTGTTGACTTTAACTTAAATTAAAATTAATTTCTATGAAATAGGGGCCTATTGTGTTTCATATGCAGTTTGTCGGTAGTTTTCGAAGAAATAATCTCTCTCCTTCATCAATTTAACAAAAAATATGCAATTTTTTTATTGAGGATAAGATTTACAAAATTACTTTTACTTGTTTAAGAATGAGAGACAAGTAGTGTATTATTATTATTATTATATATATATATATATATATATATATGTTAACGCAAAATTGTAGAAATCGAAATGTGAAAATAAATTGTTAATTAAAATATGTTGTTACCAATAATTCAATTATAGACCAGCCAATTGAGTGCAAGCAAGACTTGCCAATAATACAATTATAGACTGAATCCACGAGAATATGAGTAACATGGGTTAGAATGAATTCAAGATTTGGCTGTCAAATCTTTGCCCTTTTTTATTATTATTATTATTATTTATCTCAATGCACGATAATAATATATTCATAAATTTTAAATCCTAACATTTAAAAAAAAATTGAAATTGAAGTGGGGGAAAATTGAAAATGAACTTAAAATTGAGCAATGTCCCCAACTTTAATTTTTTTTTTCTTAGATAGTAAAAAGATTAAGGCGATGAGGGGATAGCCTACAAATCAAATCTCAATAATTGCTAAAAAAAAATACAATATATCTCGGCCTTTCGGTGGGTTGGATTGTAAAGCAATTGCCTTTTGGACTATGCACTTATTGGATTTTTTTGGTTAAATCATCCGAACTAAATTGATAGATTTTTCTTTTAAAAGCATGGTAGAACCTTGAAGTATACATAAATATGTATCAACACATCCTTGTAGTAAATGGTATCTGAGTGAATACCCTTAATCATTCCATATCCAAGAAAACTTGGAGTATGCATAGTGAACATTGATTTTAAATGAATGGGAAATAGTAACGACTTTAATTGCTACTTAAGCTGCTAAGTTAAGGCATGACTTACTAGTTTTTAATTATTTGAGCATTCTTCTCCTACAATATGATTAAGGAAAATACGCATATTATTGAATACGTTGAAGAAAATATCGATGTAGTACATAAATATTCTAGCAAGAAATGATTAGTGGGGTCTATCGAGGTTTCCATCCACGTCAAAAATGTCAATGGAAGATGAAAGAACTGCCCTCCAAAATCTGGCCAAATCTGATTCCAATATATGCAATAGTCTACTCAGACCACCCTTCCCTGCAAAAAGAAGAAAAAACTATCATAACTCCAACATTTCCTTTCATTATCCATCTCTATTTGTGTTTCTCTTGGTCTCCCACTTATTTTCAGCTATTTCTTCACCCAATCGGTGATTCCATTGAAAAGACCCTGATGTCAAAGAAGATGAAGATCTTTTGTTCTGAATTTGTCTGTTACTTATTATGAAAATTTTATCCAGGTTACACGCGAGAGACGGGTTGAAACTTGAGAGCACGTAGACAAATTTTGTGACAGCCACAGAGAAATAGAGACATATACTAGCATCTCGCTAACCTTATCAACATCCTAGCACATATACGCTCATCCTGCAATCTTGATACATTTTAGACTACAAATTTTGAAAGGCTCGTTGAAAAACAATAAAAATCGAGACCATTGATGATAAAAGGATGACCTTTCTAGCTAGCCATTTGTGTTGTATTGTGACCCAAATTTTAGTAAAGTTTGAAGTTGTATTTGAAGTGGTTTAGGAGAAAGCGGAATTATGGACCGGGACAAATCATCATCGCATTTTCGCTAGCTGGACACTCAAGCAATTGGAACAGGGAGCTGTCGTCCACTCTTCGCTCGCCTGCCACTCACTTCTCGTTTGACGTCGATCAAGCGACAATGTTTCCCGAGGTTTCGCATTTTGTACTCCTGTTCATCTACAACTTGTTTTTAGAGTTTCATGTATGTATATGTATATATATATATATATATATATATATATCAATGGTTCGACGTGTATTATCTCCATAACAAAACATAATAAATATACAACATATTGAGAGTTTTAGATCTTAGTTAGGTGCATTGATATCTTGTTGTAAATACATATTGCTATTGATTATAGTGAAATTATCCTCATCTGCCAGTGATTCTTCCCATCTTGGATTTTTCACTTAAATCTTGGTATTCATTTTTTATTTCATTATTGTCATAATCTTTCAGTCAAATTCACAACAAGTGGTATTAGAACAAATGTTTGATTATTCTGCATGGCAACGATGAAATATGATCTTCCGTTATTATATCGTAACACGAGGTTTACTCTATGACAAGTGAATATGCGAGCAGTACTCGCGCAGATGAATTTAGAGAAAGCCTTGCTTGGCTTTGATAGGATCCTTGCAACCTGGACGCAAGAAGAAAAGAAGCATATGGGTTGAAAAGTCCAACCTCAAATTCATGTACATCTATCAAATCAAATTCTTCATGATGTCCTTAAGGATAAAATTGTCCATTTATTGTGGTTGAAGTTGGAGTAGCTTTATTTAACAAAGAGCTGGACCATCAAGCTACACTTGAAATAGCGCTTGTATTCTCATCGAATGTCTGATGGTGCATCATTGGATGATCACTTGAAATGGCGATGTGGATCTGGCGGCGATTTTTGTGCGGTGGTGCAGGTGGAGGTGTTGACAATGATGGTAGCGATCAACTGTGGTGGAGGCGGTTGACGATAGAGATGGCGGTGGTGCGACGATAGTGGTGTTGTGGTGCTGGCAACGGAAGTAGTGTGAGGATGTTCGCAAGGGTGGTCGCAAGTGGCGACGGCAATGGCAATTGTGTTGGTGGCAGTGGATAAACCGCGACCTTAAAATTTAATAATTTGTGACTAAATTATAATTTGTTACCAACAAATTTGAAAATCTGTGACCGATAGATAAATTGTGATCTGTATTTTTTTATATATGACTAATGAAATAAATTGTGACCTATAATTTTTTTTTATTTGTAACCTGTAAAAAATTTTATTTGTGACCTCGAAATAATTTGTGATCAATTAATTTAATAATATGTGACAAGTAAATAAGTTGTGACCAATAATTATGTATATGTGATCAATAATTATATAATTGTGACATTATTATATTTAATTTATAAATATTTTTAATTAATTAACTAAAACTTGAGTTTTGCATTTTGAAATTTATTGTGTCAAAGTTAACACCTATATTTGAAATTTTCCTCGTTAAAAACCCAGAATAATTTTGCTAAAGCCATACATTACAAGCCCATTTCAATTAGCTAGGTTTTCTTTGCTTCTTGTTGATCTTTTGAAAATTTCACTTTATGGTATCAAAGATAGAATACTTGACAATTACCGCGAAAGTATAAACCACTTTTTATGTCAACATTATCAAAGGAAGGGATTGAATTTTATGCTTTTGTAATCACATTCTAAATATTAAGAGGAAATCTTTCTGATTCGATTTTCACGTTGGCGAGAACTGATTCTTCAAGCAATCAATTTTACATGCCAAAACTTTAATATTTACTCATTTATATGTTGAATGATTTAAACAAATCAAGCATAGCCAGTAAAGTTAATTAAAGCCATCCAAGCTTTCATTCAAGCGCACCATATAAAACTTTAAGCAACACTGTTTGCATCTTTAAACGAATAATTAGAATGAGGTGAAACACTCATTTTCAGATGAGTTTGAGTCATCGCAAGGAGAATGGTTGTGTCTACCTTCGTACGTTGTTATTACCATTCGAAAATCCTCAGACAGCCTTTCAACCCTTTTCTTGACTCGACAATTACTACATGTGCATCGGTAATAACTTCTGCGAGAGGAAAAAAAATAAAAATAAAAAAACCAGGAAAGGTCAAATGTAAAGAACTCTTAGTTATATCATCTTCTATCTTTCTCAACAGTAAATAATATAGTGAAAAATAAATAAATAAACAAAAGACCGATTTCTAATCATCAGAGTTACATAGAAAAGCACGAAAAACTCGAGATTCTTAGTAATTATGTGTCACCAAAGAAAATATATAACCGATGGGTATCACATAAGACTACTTACTATAAATTATGTTCTTTCTGTACTTGACAGCTCATTTCATCATCAATATCAAGAAATTAATGCTGGAAAAAGCAAAAGTTTCAAGAAAGAACTGTCTTCATTCTTCTCTAATTTTTGGTGGAGAAGAATAAGAAACATGAATTCCAAGTTGGTTTGTGATGAAATTCAATAATGCAAACTTCCAAAGTTTGGTAATCAAGACAAATTTTTGTTTGTTGTTTGCTTGTAATTAAAGTGTTGTTTCTATAGAAATGACATTGCAAGAAACATTAGAACACCATAACTATGAGTCTTATTTATTTCCAATATTTTAACAAAAATTAAGACCGCCATAACAGAAAACTTTGTTGCACTCAAAAAACAAAAAAGGTTACCCTGCCACAAGACTCAGAACATTAAAACTTGCTAGAGTCAACTGTTAACTGAAAGTTAGCACATCCCATTTCCTAATACAAAATTATGCAAATTTTAGGATTTAAATTGTTGGATAAACTGCAGAAAATTAATAAACCCGAGAGATGCAAGCTAATATATTTAAATTTAGAAGTATATTTATGTAGTGAATTTTATAGTAATTAAGGAAATACAATAATACACCTAAAAATAAAAAGAACGTGTACCTGGGATGAAGGCTGTTCTTGACAACCTTCTGGCCATATTTTCTCCATTTGTAACCATCGTCAAGTACATCTATATCGCTCCTTGTCTGGAAACAGAACCTTGGCTCTCTTAGCTTTCTCCTTAACTTGCCTTTTCTCTTCTCTAAGGATGAACTCCTCCACCTGCTCAATATATTCAAATTTGTGTATTCATTCATATACAACTTTCCTTAATTAGCAATAAAACAGATGGTCGTAGGCAGTGTGATCACTAATGTATGGATTTGAGTATTGAATGAGATCATTTAGGGGTGGCTTCAGTGGGGGGGAGGTTTCCCAAAAAGAATAAGCCTTCTGAGTAAAGTTTTTCTGAAGAATGAGTCTTTGTATCATAGTGGATCTAGCACTTGTCCTCAGACTTCTTCGCACTATGAACATGCAAATGGCCGTGCACCAGCTGTGAGAAAGGATAGGAACGGTCACCTTTGAGTCCGTGAGCTCTGCAACGGTGGGGACGAGAAAGTTTTTTTTTTTTTTTTTTTTTTTTTTTTTTTTTTTTTGGTAAAGGCATCCACACATCCTTTGTAAGTTTTTAGGTTTAACCAAGGAAAGCCGATAGGGGTTAGGATTTCCCAACCATGTATATATCATAAAAAAAAGATGAGAAAACTGAAAATGAGGGGGACATAAACCTAACCACCCCCCCCCCCCCCCCCCACCAAAAAAAAAAAAACCAACAAAACACAAAATGTAATAAAACCAATAAGAAAGCAGTAAATGAGGAGTAGTACTGGGGAAGAGAAAGTGTCGAGATGTTTCTGATTCCGTGATCCATAAAAGGATCTCTGATGCACGGAACAATAAAAAAGAAAAAAGAAATTCTTCTGATCCAAATTGGTATTTTATAGAACCAATGATTCACTTGTCGTGTGTTAATCTTTGTTTCCTAGGCTTCCCATCAATTTCTAGGGCTAGGTTTTATCTATGTGAGTTTGGGGTTCTAAGGGATTTAAGAGCGTTAAGATGCATACCACGAATTCCCGTCCTCGTTGGCATTACCACTGCAGTTTTCATCATTAACAGCCTTGGGATCAGCTGTTCCTACCTATTAGTATTTTTCACCATTGATCGTTGATCCCAAAAATCGAAAATATTAATAAGTGAAACAAAATAAAAAATATGAAAGTGGTTTAATGCACAGTTGCACACAGTATGAAGAAGAATTCAGACTGTATAAACATTCAAATACCTGGTCGACGTTGGCACATGAAGGTCGATTCAGAAGTTCACTATGGCTGAACCCTAGAGAGCCACCACTGATGGCGGTGGTTGGCTTAATAATGCTGCCTCCACCACCACAGTGAAGAGGCCGCGGCACCGGAGAAGATTGTGAGGGTGGCTCCAAAAAGCTGATGGCTTGATTATGATCCTCAAACTGTACAAACCCCATTTCATGAGGAGCAGAAAAAGAGAGCTCCTGCTGCAGATGATCAAAATTGGGTGGTAATCCTATTTCTCCTTCCATTCCTGATTTAATTTTCGAAGAGTTATTGATGATGGATTGAAGAATAATCATGGACTTTATTCTTCTTCTTTATTAATGGGAGAATTTATTGCATGCTCTGAGTACAGAGTGTGGGACCTCGTTTGAAGAACAGTATTCATGACCCTCTTCACCGCAATGTACTTTCAGTCAACAAGTAAATTCTGGGTTGATTATTTTTCTATGCTTCAAGATAATATTTCTATTGCGTTTCATGACTTCATCCGCAATTTTTCGGTAGTTTTGGAGGAAATAATCTCCCTCCTCCATCCAAGGAATTTGAAATCGATCAATATTTAGGCACTCCGTGTACTGGATTGCCGAGTTTGTTATGTTTGATTCATGTTCCGATATTTGTTTTGGATAATTGTGATGTCCTATTTTGAATGCCTGAATATACCCGCAATTTTGATTAATATAATTTATTTATTTGATACAAAAAATTGTCCAGATTTTGAATTTTTCGAAAATGGAACTTAATTGAGCAATGTCACCCAACTTTAATTTTTTTTTCTCATATAGTAAAAAGATTAAGGCAAGAGGGGATAGACTAGAAATAAAATCTCAATAATTGCAAAGAAAGTAGAATATATATCGGCCTTTCGGTGGGTTAGATTGTAAAGCTAAATGCCTTTTGGACTATGCAATTATTGAATTTATTTGTTAAATAATCCAAACTAATTTGATATATTTTTTCTCTAAAAGCATGGTAAAACCTTAAATTATACATAGAAATAAGAATCCAAGCATCCAAATTATCGATATTCATTGATATTGCAATAATTTTTTTTATTAAAAAAAAAATTAACAATTCAAATTCAAATTCATAACGCTTACTTAAGACTTGATTTTTAAGTTTACATTCATTATATTTTCTTCTAAGTCAGTTTTAAGAATATATTCTATCCAATATAGTTGTAATAAATGTACCCTATTAAATACTCTTAATCATTCCATATACAAGAACATTGGTTTTAAACGAATGGGAAATAGTAACGACTTTAATTACTATTTACGTTGCTAAGTTAAGGCATGACTTGCTAGTTTTTAATTATTTGAGCACTCTCCTCATATTATTGAATATGTCGAAGAAAATATCGATGTAGTACATAAATATTCTTGCAAGAAATGATTAGTGGGGTCTATCGAGGTTTCCATCCATGTCAAAAACGTCAATGGAAGATGAAAGGAAAGAAAATAAAATGATAAGACTATGCACTCCAAAATTCAGCCAAATCTGATTCCAATACATGCACTTTGTCTACTCAGACCACCCTTCCCTGCAAAAAGAAGAAAAAAACTATCATAACTCCCACATTTCTCCATTTGTGTTTCTCTTGGTCTCCCACTTATTTTCTGCTATTTCTTCATGGACTATGCTACATGTACACACAATTTCTTACACAATCTCTTACACCCTCTCACATGGAGGGGGGCTCACAAATATTTTATTATGTGTGGGCCCCTCTCCATGTGAGGGGGGTGTAAGAGATTGTGTGGGGGATTGTGTACAAATAGCTTTATTCATTTCTTCATCCACGGTCTGTGATTCCATTGAAAAGACCCTGATGTCAAAGAAGATGAAGATCTTTTGTTCTGGTTTTGTCTGTCACTTATTGTGAAAATTTTATGCATTTCAGGTTTTGATGAAGAATTAATCCAGTTTACACGTGAGAGACGGGTAGAAACTTGAGAGCACGTAGACATATTTTGTGGCAGCCGCAGAGAAATAGAGACATATACTAGCACCTGACTAACCTTATCAACATCCTAGCACATATGGACTCATCCTGCAATCTTTGATACATCTTAGACTACAAAATTTGAAAGGCTTGTCGAAAAACGATAAAAATCGAGACCTTTTTATCTAGCCATTTGTTTCTATGTTTTCAACAATAAATAATAGTCTTAAAAAACAAAATTCAAGAACATCGAAATGTGTCTGTTTATACCATGTTCAAGTCATTATTTGTATGAAATTCTTTTTTTTTTTTTTTTTTTTTTTTTTTTTTATGACTCAGGAACCCGCAGTCGCTACTGACGGAGCCCGACCACTCTTAGAGCGGGGCCCGACCACCAGTACGCACTGGGTAAACCTAAGGCCTGATGCAATACCCGCAAACCACACCAGGCAGGTAAATCTCCCTCAAGGGGAAGGCGGATGTCTCAAGTGTGGGTTGAACCCTTGTTGAAGGAATACCCAGTTTCCTAGGCGGCCCCCTTTTGCGAACTTGGCCACACACTCTTGACATTATTTGTATGAAATTCTTAAATACATTGAACAATGACTGTTTATTATGTAACTTGTGACAGAATCAAACAGCTCGTGGAAGAATATTCTTATAAATATTGGAAGTCCTATGTGATCGCATTCTAGAGCATGTCTGTGAAATGTTATAAATGATTGAAATAATAAATAGAAATGATCGATGAATAAGTACATAGTACTTTTGATTATCGAAATGTGTGAATAAAAAGTAAGTGTTTATAAACAGCTTATAAATATGAGCCAAACATAAGCTAAGACTAATAGAGTCATTTTAAAAAAATAAAATTGACTAACAGAATCCTATTTGGACCAACTCTTGACATAGACGGATCACGGATATGTGTTTTAATCTCCTCATCTCTTGACTATTTATTTTTTATTTGGACGAGATGCAAGAAGTTTCATTTTTTTTTTTTTTTTTATACAAATTAAACAAGACACAATCGTGGTACAACGCTATAATCATTGACATGATCTTTTATATAATTTCACGTAACTTTCTATCATTTGAACTATTTAAAATATAGTCAATTTTTCTATCAAATCATCTACTCCCACTTAAGATATGTCAGGTAAAATTTATCTCACAAAGTAGCTCGTCCAAATAAAAAGCAAAGGGTACGGAGTAGGTTAAGCAGAAACTTGGATAGCTAGTATATATAATCAAGTGCGTGTCTATTGGTCAAATTTTCAACTCGAAGAGAGTAACCTTTCTGCTAAAAACAGGCTGAGGAAGTACAAAATCATGAAGGAATATATAATTATCAGCAAAACTAGAATCATACGTACATAGGGATGTCAATGCGTAGAGTCGAGCCGGCTCGTGAACCGAAACTAGAGGCTCCGGCTCAGTTCAAGTAAAATAGTTCTGGATTTTTTTTTTTTTTTTTTTTTTTTTTTTTTGCCCGAGCTGACTCATGTTTTTTCTATTTTTATTTTCATCATTGGCCGAAAATGGCCCGTGTGGCTTGAGGCTCAGGCCGACCCTCCAAAATAGGGCTAAGTCGGGCTCGCTCATGCTTTTTCCAGGCTGAACTATGGACGGCCCGAGCCGACGAGCAAAATTGACACTCCTATATGTGCATATCTATAATTTCTCGATCGAAGGAGAGACATAATTTTTTTATTTTTTTTTCTAATATTATAACCTTGTTGGGAATATTAGTACCAAAGAAAAAAATGAATCCAATCTGTAGGTTTTCCCCGTCAGTTTTTTGGACAGATTTTTTTATAATAAAAATATGAATAATAAGCAACTTATTTTCCCTACTCTCATGTGGGCATCAATTGATTCAGACACAACAAAATAAAGAAATATATTAGTATTTTGAAAAAATTATTCTTTATAGTACGGTGCAAAAAATTCTAACTTTCCTTTTCGGTTCACATGAAGTAGTATTTCGTTAAATGATGTAATTTTAAATGTATGATAAAATGAGGATTCTTTTTAATCAAAATTATAAAGAACTTCACTTCTGAAATCCATAGTTTCAAAAAAATAGTTTGTATTAACCCAAAATTAAAAGTTTTGTATAAATTAAACCAAATACAATAAAAATAAATGCGAGAATAAGAACTCGTGTTATAGTTAAAGTTGTAAGTTGTTGAATTAAATAGATGGAACCGAAAATTTAACAAGTGAAAACAACAATAAGGAAAAGTGGAAAATCAAAATGTTAATACCATTTTGATTGATAATTTGCAGAGAAAAAGCAAATAAATGGAGGATTGAAGTTTTTTTAGGGATTTTTTTCTTAAAAAAATTTCAAATGAGTTAAAAAGATGCAAGTTTTCTATGGATCTTTGTTTTTCAGAATTTCGAGCAATGGGGAAGTTTGAAGTTTTTTTACGTTTTTTTTTTATGAATTTTAAATTTGCAACCAAATTCCAAAGATGAAGTTAACTCCATGTTTAGTTTAGCTAAAAAATTGATAAAATTTTAAGTAAATGCCAAAAATTTATTTTGGGGGTCGCTATGATGAGAACCACGTAGCATCGATCACTACGCAATCTCGCAACAAGATTGAAAACTCAAGAAAACTCAAAGATAATCCCGATTTAAAGATTCAACCAAGAATGTTGAATCAAGCAACCCAACAAGAACGACACTTGATAGACCTTTTGATTACAAAACTCGTGATCTTCACTTTTGAAAGCAATAATCTCACTTTAATTGATAATTTGTCAAAAGGTCCTAAAATAATAAAGTGTTCAAGTATTTATACTAGAGGCCTAAATCTAGTAAAAACGTGCATAAGACAACAAATAATGACAAAATATGGAAAACAAATAGAATTCTAATGAAACGTGGTCTCTTGCCAAATTTAGAAAACTCGCTGAAAATTATAGCCAAGCGATCGTTTGGTTATATTTCAAGCGGTCGCTTGGAATACCACTTTGACGCCCTGTGAATTTCGGTATTGGATTGAGCGACCGCTTGCCTTTTACTCTAAGCGGTCGCTTAGGTGTTCTGACTGGACTTCTTATTCGGTCGCTTGTATCTTGTTGATTCAATTGGTTTTCAACTTCGACCCCAACATGAAATTTTTCTCTTTTTGCGTGTAGATCATGACGTCATCCATCGTTACTTGCACAAGTAGTCTCATTGCTTGATTTACCCATTTTGATCTCGATCGCGTCATCGGACCTCCTACGATAAACAACGGGTCTTGGTCCGGGCTCAGCTTCATTAGAATCGATACCGGAATCACATCACGCTATTTACATTCACCATTATTATGTATCTATAACTAGGCAATCGGCTCGTCCTTGGATGCACGAGCAGAGCTTAGCTCGGCTCGTTGATTTTTGGGCAAGCTCGGCTCGGCCCACGAGCTCGTGGCTCATGGGCTTGGGACGAGCCGAGCAAAGCTCCGGCTCGCGAGCTCGACCATTTTCCATTTTTTTTTAAATAGGTAAAATGAAAAACAAAAAAATCATTTTAAATCGTGAATTTTGTGTATATAAAAAAAGATTAAAAAAAAAATTATTTTAAACAAAATTCTTTTCTAAAACAACGATTTGTGTACTTTGCATTTAATCTTCAGAGTTGATGCCTTCTGACAATTGAAAGGGTAATCATTGCATTACCTTTCAATTTTCAAAAGGTATCCACTTCGAAAATTATACGCAAAGGTACGCGCAGCGTTGCTTGAGAAAAGAAATTAAAATGTAAACATGTAGTACCAACTTTCTTTTCTAAAAGAATTTATGAATTGGATAAGTTGGTGGAAAGAAAGTTGTTGAGAAAAATTGAAACAATTTAAGTATTTACCCTTCTTCTTTATTCGAGCTTGGCAACGACTACTTAAATTTCAAGTAGGCAAAATTAAAATTGTACACGAACAACTTGTAACGAGTACAATTTTGTTTAAAAAAAATTAAAAACAGTATTATAAAATAAAAAATTTTGATTAATATGATCCAATTAAATATCACTTACCTGACGACATGCAATTTTGGCATATTTATCTTGTATTCGAAAATGAGCGTCCTATCAGTCATTCACGCACATTAATGCTTCCAAAATATCTTCTTTTAGTCGGCTCCTGACCTCGGACAAAATCCTCTTACATGTACTAAAAGCAGACTCCGAAATTACAATGCTAACAGAAAGTGTTAGTATGTCTTTTGCAATTGCAAAAATCACTGGTCATCGTCATTCATGCATTCGCTAGAATTCAATAATTTTTTCTAAACTTTTTTTAACTGTTTTGTTCACAAACATATTATGATTAAAGTAATTAATTAATTCAGCAGGCAATGGATTTGAAGTTGTTTGATTAGAAGTAGAAGTAGGAGAAAAAGTTTTACTAGATGAACCTATTGCATTTGTATCATATATTGACGTGTTAATACCTTCGATCAAATTCATTATTTCAGCGTCATCTTCTTCGATATGTGTGGGAGAAGTATGTGAAGAAGGTACTTGACTAATATTTGTACACAATCATTCTGCATATATTCCATATATTTCACTTAAAGTTTGTTCTAAATTTCTATACGTGATAGGTGTATCAAAAGTTAAAACTTTTGAAATTTGTTCAATTACATATTTAGTCCCCGGTAAATTATATCGGGGTCCATGATGCATGCTAAAAGAAATAACATTGGCAAGTCTTGCCAATATTTTCTGAACTTTAATTCCATAGAATATATAATTGCAGTAAAGTCGAGGTCATTTATATATTTATGAAATATTCTCGCAATTATATAAAGACGTTCAAGTACCATACAATTAGTTAGATAATAAACTCCAGATAAAATATTTGTGATTTCATAAAAACTACTCAAAATTCTTTTAACTTTTAAAACTAAAATCCAATTGAATTCATTTAAAATAGTGTCGTCTTCGTCTTTAATATGCCTATTATTGTAAAACTCAGTTATGAACGCTTCAAAACCTTCGCATGACTTTACTAATAAGTAAGTGGAGTTTCATATATGCTCTACGTCAGTAACAAATGTTTTCGAATTCATCACCTCATTTTCGTTACAAAAATCTTCAAATGCTTATTTTCTACTAGGGGAGATTGTGATATATATTAATGCATTCCGAATTTTTTGCATTTCATTTTTAATATGTTTCAAGTCATCTTGCACAAATAAATTTAAAATATGACACACAACAAATATGAAATAAATAACTACCAAATTCAGGCTGCAATACCCTTAACAATTTATCGATGATTGGTTTATTAACACTAGCATTATCGAATGTAAAAGAACGAATTTTACTGTCGCAATTATATTTTCTAATAATGGTCATAATAACATTAAATTTATTATTAGTATTGTGAGGAAATTTAATAATTTTAAAAGCAATAATTTTTTTATGCATGCACCAAAGTGGGTCATATAGTGTGCAATTGCAGCTATATAAGCTCTTTTATTAATCTCTTCTCACAAATCCGAAGTTAAAGATATAACACCCCCATATTTTGGTAAATATGTGATCAATTGTTGTTTTGTTTGAATGAAATATTCTATTGTATCTGAACGAAAAGTGTTTTGACTTACCCCAACGTACCTTGGTTGAAAATATTCTTTTACGTACAGGACGAAATGTTGGTTGTCCATTATTGTTAGAGGAAACTCAGCACCTGCAACAAGTTTCACCATTCACGTTCGAGCATTCTCCTCCGAATACTACGTGGTGAGGGACGAAATCGTAGAACCAGTGTCTGGACTACCAAAGGAAAGTTGTGTTTGATCGGATGGAAGGAGTCCATGTTTGGCCGCACATGATTTGTAGTGACAGTTGAGGTGGGTGGTACCAATACCCTTTTGCCATGTCAATCGTTTTTGGCAATATTTACATACTGCTTTCGACTCTGGGCTTCCATCGACTACACGACCCGTTGAAACCAATTTAAAGTGTTCCCAACAATTTGCCTGTTTTTTCGCTTTTCGCTTCCCTCTAACATCGGGAATGTCTAATTCAGGTTCTTCCTTATGTACCGCTTCGGGAACATCAACATCATTCAAATCAATTGGATAATTTGGATTGTTGCTTTCATGTCCAGCCATATTTGGAATATCTTCAGGAACGGGTCCTTCATTTAGATCGAAAAATTGATTCTGAAATTGACTTTGCGGCGTCACAGGTGATTTGCCTCCGATACCGGAGAAGCTATCAACAAATGATTGTGGATCCATTTGTGAATTGTGAAGAAAGTAAAGAAAACATTTCAAAACTGTATGTAATAATTGAAATTGAATAACTGAAATTGAAGACGATGAAATTGTAAAAATGAATGTAGATAGATTGTGTATAAATTTATAATGTTGATAATTGATTGTGAAAGAGAGTGAGAGATGAAGAGTATTGGTGAATTTGATGTGAAGAAAATTGATTAAAAATCATGTATTTATAGATAAAGAAGATGAGGGAATTAAAAAAATTAAATTTCAGTGGCCAGAACGGCCACTGAAAAAGTGACAATTTTGGTCACTATAGATAGACGAGCCGTTCATGGGTAGGCTTAGCCCACGGCCAATCCGCTTAGCTCGCACTCGGGCTCTTATTTTTACGAGCCCGAGCTACCCACGAGCTGATTTTACTAGCTGAGCCGACTCGGCCCGGCCCATTTGCCACTACTATTTATAACACTCTATATCTATCTCTATTAAAATTTTAAAATAAATATTATTTTCATCCACATCGCATTCTAATATTGTACTTATTAAGTTCAATCATTTTAATATTATACATTCACACCATTTTATATATCTATCTCATCATAATTCTTTCAATGCTCTTATATATATATATATATATATATATATATATATATATATATCCGCACCATTTTTATATATCTATACATCAAACCATTTTTATATATTTATCACATCATTTTTATATATCTACCTAGTTATAAGAATATAGAATAATATAATTTTATTTATTACAGCAAGAACATAAACAAACAGAGAATGAAAACTGCAAAAATATATGAAGCGCTGAAAAAAAAAACTATAAATCTGGAAACCGAGACTTGTGTGTACACGGTTTTCATAAAATGGATTAGCCCCATTACTGTAGGTGCTTAAAATTTAGTTTGAACGTCTATTTCGTAGGATACAAAGGAAGAATCGATAAAATTTGAGCACTTCAATTTCTACTTTGACGAAATGAATTTGTGCCAGAATAGCACAACCAAGTCTTAGACGAAAATGAAAATTTTCAGAGAACTGGAACTAGAAATTATGCAGAAGAGTAAACTAAAAATAATGTGGAAGAGTATGTAATTTTTATGGTGTTGAATAATGGAAAAATGAGCTCCGTTATAAACTTAGCCCCCACGAATGGTGAGTAAATCTGTCCATTAACTCAATAATATAATGACAATAACCATTTGGGTTTCAACAGTTTAAGAAGCTAAAAAGTCAGTTGGAGAAAGCAAAACATGGTACTTCTAAGGGGCCAATTTTTGCTCCATTCAGTCCGACATTCGTGTATGTAGGTCGCGTCCACACACAAGTTCATGGTTTGATGTACAATTTTCGTCATTGATTTACACCCCTATGTCCGTGCACGTGGATAGAGTCTCTATGCTACACATGATTACACCCTTTCAAAATGTAACCATATATAAAGTGGTTATTGCTTTCATCAACTCCTGTGGGATAAACTTAAATATAGTTTTCCCTTCAATATAAATTTTTTTCAATGGTCCACTTTGAACTCCAATTTCTCATTCACTCGTTTATCATTTTTGACAAGTAAACATAAGATTTCAATGTTCTCATAGAGGAGAACACATATCAACTTTGATCTTCCAAGTTGAATCAACAGTTCCTACCTAAAATTGTGTCAAAAGTAAGCTCAACAAAGCTCCACATAAATGAAATTTGGGAGCGACACAGAAATGTGAAACATAAAGACTTGGTGATATAGTTCAACGATTAAAACCAGCATAGGATAGGTAGATATTACTCTTTGAACCTTCCCTTATGAAAGTATATTTACTTTACTAGCTGACCAGTAGACGCGTTGTATTTGAACTGTTCTACCGTTTACGTAAACGATGATATACTTTACACAGGATTCTTCCTAACACAATTCAGTTCTCATTATTATGTTCATTTTTTGCCATGAACATATATTTGGTTCTGCAAGAGTTCTTAAGAATCGAGCCATATACAATTCTCTTAGAAGTAGCCCAACTTCTGTGTCACATAGGTGATTTTTTATTGCAAATAACCCGCATTACTTCGCTCGATTTTTTACTTATTCTTCATCCTTATGGACATCACTGTTGTATCATAGGAATGGACAGAATGTAACATCCCTCACAGTGATTCAATTAAGTCCTTACAATTAGGTTGTCACTTTGAACCAGATCTTGGGATCTCCAGTCAACTAAGTTGGATTTTTTTTGTATTAACTTATTCGTTCATGGGCTTAAGTCACATTCATTTCGATGATTTTCCAATTAACTCGGTATTTAACCATTTGGTTAGCAGATCCATAATGTTATCATTTGACCTTACATAGTCAATATTGATACCCCGATTAAGAGTAGTAGTCTTATGACATTGTGTCTACGACGTATATGTGTAGACTTATCATTGTACATATTACTCGGTATCCTTCCAATTGCTAATTGACTATCACAATGTATGCAAATTGCTATCATGGATTTTGACCATCTTGGAATATCCTCTAAAAAGCTGTGTAACCACTCAGTCTCTTCATCGCATTTATCTAGAGGTATAAACTCAGATTTCATAATAGATCTAGCTATAATTGTTTGTTTAGCGGATTTTCAAGATATAACTGCACCTCCTAATGTGAACCCAAATTCACTAGTGGACTTTGAGTCTTTTATATCAAATTCATTATATCTTTCAATGACCGCTAGATATCTGATATAGTGCAGTTCAAAATTACGAGTATATTTTAAGTACCTTAGTACTCTTACTATTCATTTTCAGTGATCAACTCCAGGATTACTCGTATGTCTATTCAATTTACTAATTGTATAGGCTATGTCTGGTCTCGTACAACTCATTAAGTACATTAGACTTCCAATAATTCTCGAGTATTCTACTTGAGAGACATTTTTACCTTTATTTTTAGATAGATGTTAACTTGTATATATCAGTGTTCTAGGCATCTCGAATTATCCTTACTGAACTTTTCTAAAATTTTGTACACATAATGTAACTGGCTTAGAACGAGTCCATCTGATATTCTTGAAATTTTAATGTCTCATATTTTTTATATCAAATCTCGAATTTAACATATTTAGAGAATTTAATTATCTAATTGTTACTACCAACAATAAGCATGCCGTCAACATAAAGATATAAAATGACATAACCATTTTTGATATCTTTGACGTAAACACATTCACCATCTTAGCACTATCAAAGTTTTCATGTCATTATTTTGGTGTTTGTCCTGCCCTGATGATGAAAACTCTTTGAATTGTTCCATATAGATTTCTTTCTCCAAATCTCCATTTAAAAAGACAGTTATAAGAATCATTTGATGTACTTCAAGAATTCGCAGAGCGGCAATCGCAAGTATCATCCTAATAGATGTTATACTCATCACTAGAGAATATGTATCAAAGTAATCAAGGTTTTCCCGTTGGTTATAACTCTTTATTACTAATCTGGTCTTATACTTTTCGATAGTGCTTTCATTTTCCTTTTAAAAATTCATTTATAGCCTAGTGGTTTACTTATTGGATGAAGGTCTACTAGCTCACATGTATGATTTTGTAAAATTGAATCTAATTCACTTTAATGACATCTTTTCATTGAGATCATTCTAAAGAGTTCAAAACTTCTTGATAGTTTTGAGATTTACTTTCTAGCATATAGGTTAAAAATCAGGACCACAAGATTTTTTTGTCCTTCCCCTTTTGCTACGTCTTGGTTCAACCTCAACCGCATCTTCTAGTTCTTGGTCCAAGTTATTTCCAACCATAGTTTCATGTGTCCGTTTAGAAGAGTTTACTTCATTTTTTGATCTATACAAAAATACATGTTCAAAGAATGAAACATTTCTCGATTCCAATATCGTATTTTTTGTGTATGTCTAGGATTTTAGATTATGCACAAGAAAGCTAATGAAAATGAAAAACCACGTTAACAAGACAACCCCACACTTGTTAGTATTTATAAAAAGACTTTTTTTTTTTTCATAACTCATAAGGGATCTTTTTTATTTTCTTTTGGGGAACCTTATTTAAAAGGTAATTTCCTGATAACACAATTTCCTCCCACATGTTTTGAGGTAACCTCGAACTCACTAACATTGCATTCACCATTTCTTTTAAGGTAAGATTTATTCGTTCAGCAATACCATTTTGTTGCGATGAATAAGGTGCAGTGGTTTCATGTATGATTCTGTGTTGTGCACAGAATTCAGCAAATTGTGTTTCATACTCACCACCTTGATGACTTCTCAACACCATTGTTTTTTTTTTATTATGTTGATTTTTAACTCATTTTTATAGAGAATAAATTATTTACGACTTCATCATTACTTTAAGCAAATACACGTAACAATATTTTGTGTTATCATTGATAAAAGTAATAAAATACTTATTGCTACATCTTGTTTGTACAAATTTTAAAACGTATATGTCACTATGAATTAAATCAAGTGGTTTTGTATTCCGTTCAATTGATTCAAAGGATGACCACGTTATTTTTTCCTCTAAGCAAGTTTCGCACTTATGTTTGTATTCTGTTCAATTGATTTAAAGGATGATCACGTCAATTTTGCCTCTAAACAAGTTTCACACTTATATTTAGAGTCAATATGGAACGCGGGTATGCAATTCAAGTTATCTAGTCTACGTAAAGTACCGTAGTTAACATGCCCTAATTTACCATGCGACAAATTAGAAGACCCAAGTAACCAGAAGAGTTTACTTTTTTCATTTTTGGCTTAGCAACCATTACATTTAATTTAAACATACCATCGGAAACATAACATTTTCTGACAAACATTCTACTTCTTGACAAAATAACTTTGTCTGACTCAAATACAATACGAAAATCATGCTTATTCAGAAGCAACTTAGACGCTAGATTCTTGTGGATTTTTGGCACATACAACACATTGTTAAGAGTCACCTCTTTTTCAGAAGTCATCTTCAGAACCACATTTTCGTGACATTTAATTTCAAAAGTTGTTGAATTTTTCGAAACAACTTCTCTCCATTCTCAATTGCTTCGAAAGCAGTAAACAACTCTTTATAAAAGCACACATGCCTCGTAGCTCCGATGTCAATCCACCACTCTTTTGTGTTTGAACCCACCATATTCACTTCAGAAATGACAGCTATGAGATCCATCCGCAACACATCATGTGTCATGTAGTCATCCATATTTCATTCTTTCTTCTTTGGAAATCTACACTCCGAAGACTTATGACCCATTTTATCATAGTTGAAGCTTTTTCCTTGAATTTTTTTTTTAGAAATTCCACCTTTCGACCTAGCTTGGTCCTTTTGTCACAGGATGGCCCAGCTTATTTTTTTAGGTCTTATAACTTTGACCATACTCTACAATATTGGCTTTAGAAACGCTAGGATTAAACCACTTTTTTTTTGAACTCTTGTTATCTTCTTCAATTTGAAGTCTAACAATCAGTTTGTCGATGTTCATTTTCCTTTCTCTTATGCTTAAGATAATTCTTGGAATATTTCCATGTCAGAGGTAGCTTTTTAATAACTGTAACCACTTGGAAAGTTTCACTCAAAATCATCCTATCGACATAAATATCATGAAGAATCATTTGAAGTTCTTGCACTTGGTTGATTAAAATTTTTGAGTCCATCATTTTATAATCTAATAATCTGCTTACAATGTACTTTTTAGACCTGACACCATCAATTTTATATTTTCGATCTAAAGACTCTCTTAAGTCCTTTGCAGTTTTCATCGTATTATACATGTATTGCAAGTCCGCCGGCTATTCATGATATAGTTTCTACACAAAAAATTTGAACGGTTCAAAGCATAAAGTGCACTGATTGATTGAACATCTCCCTCACACTCGTTGACTTTTGGAGCAGTCTCAGTCAAGAATCTAGCAAGATTTATGGTGGTTGAGTAAAATAACAATTTCTGTTGTCACCTCTTGAAATTGAAGCCATTAAATTTCTCTAATTTCTCTATGATTAATCGGAACAGTAACGGTATGGCCAGTTACTGGAGCCATAATTTGACTCACAGCAAGACTTGACAATTTAGCTATAGTCTGAGCCAGAGTCCACAACCTGAGTCTACAATCTGTTTGTTCTTACTTTCAAATCTGTTTTAAGTTTATTATAAGAATATAAAATAATATAAATTTTATTTATTACAGCAAAAACATAAACAAATAGAGAATGAAAATTGCATAAATATATGAAGCGCTGAAAATACTATAAATCTGTAAACCGAGACCAGTGGGTATACAGTTTCCTTGAAACAGATTTGCACCTTCACTGTAGGTGTTTAGGGTTTAGTTTAGACATTTGTCTCACAAAATACAACGGAAGAATCGATAGAATCTGAGCACTTCAATTTCTACTCTGATAAAATGAATTTGTGCTAGAACAGCACTACCAAGTCTTAGACGATAATTAAATTTTTTTGAGAACTGGAACACGAAATTATGCAGAAGAAAAACTGAAAATTATGCACAAGAATATGTAATTTTTTTGGTGTTGAATAATGGAAAAATGAGCTCAATTATAAACTTGCCCCCCATGAATGGTGAGTAAATCTGTCTATTAACTCAATTTATAATGATTATTTCATTGGAGTTTAAACGTTTCAAAAGCTAAAAAGTCAGTTAGAGAAAGCAAAAAGTTAGCAAACTATGAACATTCCTAAGGGGCCATTTTTTGCTCCGTTCGGTCCGACATTAGTGTACGCAGGTCGGTCTCGCACAGAAGTTGAAAGCTCAATGTACCATTTTTGTCCTTTCTTCAATGATCCACTTTGGACTTCAATTTCTCATTCATCCATTTACCATTTTTGTTAAGTACATGGTTTCAATGTTCTCACAAAGGAGAACACGGATTAACTTTGATATTTCAAATTGAACCAACGAATCCTACATAAAATTGTGCCAAAAGTAAGCTCAACAAACCATTTTCCCAACATACACTATCTTAATTCCTTCATAATCATTTCATATTTTTAATCATTTACATCAATATGCTCTGTTAAATTTATTTACTTGTTTGGGTAATTCTAGTAGATTAGGCACAATTGTTTTGAATTCAATGAAAAAAAGAAAAAGAAAAAAGGATAATCCCAACAATAATATATTAAACATTTGATTTTTTAGCAAAATCAACAAGTGCTGATTACCTTTTTTTCTTAAGCTCTCTTGCTAAACATTTATACTTAAATAAATCTATCCAATTGCAGGTGCAAGGATAATCAATTCAAGTAGCAATTGGAGTAGTTGATAGCGTATAGAATAGTCTGTGACGGAAATCGAAATAAAAGTGGAAAATAAAAGTACGATAATAAAGGGTCTGTTTATGTAGATTGTTTTAGAATAAACTTTGTTTAAAAAAAATGGAGAATATGCATTAAAAAGAAAGAAAGTTATGAATCAAAGTGTAAAACTAATTTATACCGTTTGTTTCCTATTATTCATTTGTAAAAATAAAAAATATGATCGTTTTCCATCATATTCAGTCATTATTTTTGACTTTATATATCTTGTATAGGATCCATAATGATTATATTTTTCATTCTCATTCTACAAAAAAATAAGAATCAAATGGGTCTTATAATATATAATTGAAAATTATTTTAAAGAAAAAATAAATTTAAAAATAATCTCTACTAAAAAGGAATATTTTGTTAAAAAAATAAAAATTATAAGGGCAAAAGTTCTACTTCTCTCATAATTCCAAAGGGCAATATAATATAAATATTTTTGTAATGTAAAGAGACTACTGAATTCCGTGCAATAATAATAGCCTGTGGCTGCATTTCAATCAGGTTTTAAAGTCGACTTGGTGAATCATGATGGATTGTACATTCTGTGGGCCTGTCTTAATCTTGTCCCCTTCTCTTTATAATGTTCTTCTATAAGAATTGTGTTTCATTTCAAAAGGATTTTTCAACGGTTGAAATTATTCTTCGTTAACTTTTATCATAGACAGATAGACCCAAGAATTTCTTTATGCCGCAAAAGGATTCGTCTCCGATTTTGTCCTAAAAAATTGTTACTAAAATGGTTAAATAAGTAAAACAAAAATAATTTCAATGACGAAATATTTATAATAAAATAAAAGTAGAAAGAAAAATGGCCCCCACACCAAAGCCCAAATCCTATCGAAGTAAAACAAAAAAATTCAAGTCTCTCATGGGATGGTCGAATTGGTGTACTATGTAAACACGAAGATCTTTGGTCATGAGTTTGATTCTCCTTGCCAACACTTTCTCAGTCGAGTCTGTCGTATCGGGCTTGTCTAGTACGATTAACTTGATTGTCGTGATTTACAAGTTATTGCGTCAGTTCGAGAGTTTATCCAATACGCGCCCGAAGGGTCGCGGCTGCAGATTCTCCTGTCAACCAAGAATATATATATATTTCAATGTTAGAACTTAGAAGAATGATTTTAAATGCTAGTTTATAATAAGAAATCGTAACGTACTAACGTCGATATACAAGACCTCTGACCTAAAATTTTAGGGCGTGTTTATAATTATTGCTGTAGAAAAATTTATATTACTTGTATTATAAATAATTTCATCCATCTATATTACTAATGGTAGCGAAAATCTATATTTCAAATTTTAAAAAAGGTAAATTACAAACGAGCGCACAAGTTTTTTTTTGCAATTATGATTTTTGAACTAATATTCATGTTAGAATTGGACATGGCTCAATATTTTTGTTTAATATGATAAAAATTTGAGTAATGCTATTTGACAAAAGTCTAAATGACACTGTCTATTTAGACTTATTTAGTGAATTAAAATGCAATTTAACTTTATTGGACAAGTTTAGATAAACCACATAACTACCTAAACTGATTTTATATAGTATTGGATTTTGATACTCAATAAACTCTCCGGGTTATGATGTAACTCGGTTTGTTTTTCAGTCGAATTTGACCAAATGAAATGACTGAATGTTATAACAACACTTCAAATGGATCGACCCGACCCCAATACTGTGTGAGCTATTGAAGTAGTCTAATTTATTAGTGTTACTCATAACCCGACCCACTTACTTGAATGACTAAATAGAGTAACCCACTTTGGAGCCCATTTACCCATGTGTTGGGCCTTTGGGCCATTTGTCTAACCTAAACCTACTTACATTAAATGGACCCTTTACTTGGTTATATTGGTGACTTATTTCCCGTCTCTGGACCCCTGCCTTTTATGTTGCTTTCTGTCCATTGCTAGCTTGGTTCTTCCTACACCTTTGTGGTTATTATCTTTGTGATTGTGTCTCCCTTAGTGGGTTTCCTAGTGGTAGAACTATATATAGCAACCGTGAGTGAGAGAGGTGAATGAGGTTTTGGGTGTTTCCTTTGAGGTGTCGATTGGAGGAGAAACTAAACCCGGTTCAAGCCTTTGTGACATTCATCTTCCGCACAACAATTGGTATCAAAGCGGGGTTGGTGTTTCTCCGGCCACAAATCGACAAAAAGGAGGGTTGAAAATCGTGAGTTCTTCAAAGGGCTGAAACTGCAATCCCAAATTTCGGCCAAACCAGTGACCGCCCGAGAATTCTGAGCCCATATTCGGACTCTATAGGTGGAGGTGCCTTCGGTGGTGGGATGTGTGGCGGCTCCAACGGCCGTATGTGGGGCATTTTTCAGTGAGCTTTCTTCGAACAGATTGTTTATTTTAATATGCTGAACAGACTAATATTGTTTGTTTAGTGTTTTAGGTTAAGCAGGAAAACTTGGATGACTTTGCCCCTGGATACCGGTCTGCTTCTGTGACTGATTGCATTGGTACATTTGTTGAATCTTTAAGACGAATAGTGGTGGTCCTAAAGCAACAAATTCGCATCTTTCATAGATAGGTCCGCTCTGGTAAATTGGCTTATCCCGTTTAATTTCAGCACTAACGCGTCTCATGTGGGGTGATAATATGATTGTGGTTACCATGAAGGGGTAACATTGATTGTGCTAGAAATTAGGAACTATTTGCTCTTACGTGATTGCAATATTTGTTCGTTGATAAAATTCGTTTATTATCTTTGTGATATATCTTGTTTGGAATTGCTTGGTTGAAATTATCTTGTTTGAAATTCTTTGTTGTAGCCTCGTTAATTGGGTTAGAATACCTAGACCTTACCTATTCGAACATTCCTTTGATCTAAGATTACGAACCTTATGAAACCCTGAGAATCTAGAACAGTGTATATTGTTTGTGACTCTATGACTACTTTGTGTGACTTGATTGTGACTTTGTGCACTTCTGAATTGATTTATAAAAATGATAACTCACAATTTTGATTTAGGTGTGTTTAACGGAAAATATTATTTTTCTATATGGCAACAAAAAATGAAGGGTATTTTGGTCCAACGAAAGATTTCAAAAGCTATTGAAGGCAACTTTCCTGCTGATTTTTCAAAAGAACAAAAAGAAGAAGCCAATGAGCTTGCTTATACTTCAATCATTTTACATTTGTCTGACGTTGTCTTGAGAAATGTGGGTAAATTGAAAACCACCAAAGAACTTTGGCAAAAATTGGAGGACTTATATTTGCTTGAGTTCACTCCTAATAAGTTGTATTTGCTTGAACGTTTTTTCAATTTTAAAATGGATCATTCAAAGGATCTTGATGACAATTTGGATATTTTCAACAAACTTGTTTGAGATATCGTTAATTGTTATAAAAAGGTGTCTGAAACTTATAAAACTATAATCTTGCTTAATTCTATGTCTGATTTATATAGAAAGGTTAAGAATGCCATTAAGTATGGTAGGGACTCCCTAACAATTGAGATTGTCATAGATTCTCTTAAGAGTAAGGAGATGGAAATTAAGGTTGAAAAAAAAGATAAGTGGAGTGGTGAGTTGCATATGATGAGGAATAAAATGAAATTTAAGTAAATGAATTGGGGTAGAGTTCAAGGCAATAGTGATTCGAATAGTGACTCGAGTGATGACGGTGGTAAGAAGAAGGGTAAATGATGGGACAAGTCTAGTGGTAGACGATGTTACAGTTGTGGTAAATCTGGACACTTTATTAGAGGATGTCCCAAGAAGAAGGATAAGCAGAAGGGTAAGATGGAAGGTGAGGCGAATGTGGCTACAAGGTCGAGTTATGACCCTAGTTAGGTTTATTGAGTGTAAACCTAGTTACAACATGTGCGTTTGTGTGTAATCCTTTCTGTATGTGTGTGATTGCTTAATTCTGTTGCAATGTTATATGTTACACTTTCAATGTGTTTGATGTGTGTAATTGCATGAATTAAAGTGACATTATTACTTTGTGTAATGTGCTTGCATGCATAGTGGGTTAAGATTTGTAGCGTACTCTGTTTGCTCTATGAGTGGTGTAACAGAGTGTGGTAGTGAGAAGAAATATGGGCAGCCGTTTTCTCCTTTATTTTTGTGAGCATGTGTGGTTTGTGAGATTGTGTGAGGCAGCCATGTTAGTGTTATCTTCTTCCTCTTTGTGAGCCTCTTTTGTAAGTGTAGTGAAGTAATCAACTCTTTCTTCTATTCTCTTTGTGAGTGTCACATTCACTCTTTCCTTTATGAATTTTTTGAGCATTGGTGGTTGGAGTAACCTTGTGGTGCATGGATCAATTTAGATTGAGTCCTAATCTTTGTGGTTGTCGAAAGGTATTGTTTTTTCATAATGAGTTTGTGATGCACTTGCAATGTATGGATGACTATTGGTGAGGTGGAGTATAGATGCCTAAGGATACATTGTGATTTGTATTGGGAGATGTGGAGTGTGACATTTGGATTACGAGTAGAGAGGTGATTAAATGTTTGGAATAATTTATCTATAAAGAGACTCTGATCAGGTGGAGTGTGAGAGATGCACTTCTTCACTTCTGTTAGGTAGAGAGCTATTATCCACTTAGTTTAGGAGAAGTGATGTGGCGATAAAGGACTATCCCAATAACTTAGGATCTATTATGATTTACCAGTTAGATATGAATTAAGTGATTAATCTAGTGAGTATGGTGGGCGATAAGGGGAAATAGGTGTTCTTGAGGTGGGAGTAACACGGAATGAGATAAGATAAGTGTGGTGAGATCTTTTTGTGGGGTCATTTATGCATTTGTTGCATATGTGCTAGTCGTGTGTTTGATTAACTTAGTGTTAATATGTTGTTTTTTGTGAACATGTTTGAAAAGATCTATGTGTGTTATCCTATATTATATTTGCATCGCATGTTTATTTGTTTTTGACTGATTGCTGTGCATATTTGCTTCTACTTGAGTGTTCTTGACCTTAACCCTTGAGTGTTTTTGACCTTAGCCCCGATGAGTATATGAAACAAGTATGGTATGTGTTTCGAGTCTGAAACACGAGGTAAGGTCTGTGATCCCAATTTTACCGGTTACATTGATTATGCAAATAATAACTGTATGTTTTGATTGATTGTAGGTTTATTGGACATCAAAGTGGAGATTTGTTAGATTTTGATACCCAATAAACTCCCTGAGATTTGTAGTGTAACTCGATTTGTTTTTCAGTCGGATTTGACCAAATGACTGAATGTTATAACATCTTAAATGGATCGACCCGACACCAATACTGTGTGGGCTATTTGAAGTAGCCTAATTTATTAGTGCTGCTCATAGCCCGACCCACTTACTTGGATGGCTAAATAGAGGAACCTACTTTGGAGTCCATTTACCAATGTGTTGGACCTTTAGACCATTTGTCTAACCTAAACCTACTTAACTTAAATGGACCCTTTACTTGGTTATATTGGTGACCTATTTCCCGTCTCTGCACCCCAGTAAGAACTTGGCTGCCTTTTATGTTGCTCTCTGTCCATTGCTAGCTTGGCTCTTCCTACTACCTTTGTAGTTATTATCTTTGTGATTGTGTCTCCCTTAGTGGGTTTCCTAGTGGTAGAACTATATATAGCAACCGTAAGTGAGAGAGATGAAGGAGGTTTTGGGTGTTTCCTTTGAGGTGTTGATTGGAGAAGAAACTGAGCCCAATTCAAGCCTTTAAAACATTGCTCTTAACCGAACAAATAGTAGTGGCTAGTAAGCGAGTCACGTCATTAACTCGTGACAATCCAAAAATTTCATGATGCAGGTACTAATGTCGGATTGGGTTGAATCCTCTACCCATTTCGAAATTAAAAAAAAAAAAATCTATTTGCAATTAATTGTAAGCTCAAAAAGTGAAACTGAAGGACTTAACGTACTATATCGCTTAATTTAATCACATAAAATCATCATATTTTATTGACGATGCAGATCAATTGGTACAAAATATACATGAGAAACAAGAATTTAAGAAAGTAAAAAGAAGAAAAACATGAAAGAGGAAGTAGAAGGAAATTGACGATGAAGATCGAAAGCCTTGAGATTTCTCAAATCGATTTTCTTATTCCGATTGCGCCATCCGTTTCTCTATATATGATTGTTCTTGCACGACGGTACTTCCACTTTACTCAACGCCAGCAGTCAGCAGATGCAGTTAGGGTTTAAGAAAGGCTTAAGAACTTGTGCCCGGGGAATTAGCAATTGTATTAAACACCTTAGCCCAATCTCCAAGCTGCCCTTTATTTTCTTTCGTTTGAAATCATTTATTGAAACTAAACAACCTACAGATCCGAAATTAATGACTAAGTATACTTCATAGAAAATATATTTTATTTAATAAAACTATAATTAACAGCTGGTTTTTGAATAAAATTAATTAAGACCTAATTATTGATAATGAAATCTTCAAACCATGAAAAAATGAATTTTTTGGACCAAAATTTATGTTAGCACAGCTCCAGCATGAGTTCTGATCCAAGCCCAATGTCCAAATTTAGTTAAGAGGAAATTACCAGGTGTTTGAGGATTAGTATTCAAAAATAAGGGACCAAGTTTTATTATTCAAAAATCAGGTATGAATATAATAATCAAATTAAAAATCATAATAATTTCATTTTCTCCCTCTCTTCTCTTGTCCCACGCCGTCCTCTCGCTCTCTTCTCCTACGACATGCCGTCCTCTCCCTCTCTTCTACCCCCTGCGTCGCCGTCCCATCCCCTATACCGACGACATCGCCGGTCCTCCTCTCCCTTCTTCTCTCTTCTTAGGCTCTCTTCTCATCTCCCTCTCCTCCATTGCGGCGTTCTGCACAAATCGACGTCGATGGTTCTACACAGTTCGACGTTTCTACTCCTCCAGATCGACGCCGGTGGTTTTGCACAGATCAAAGCCACGACACCACCAAGTCATCGATTATTCTGCACAGATTGAGGTCGCGGGTTTGGGGGTTTTGGTGGTTTTTTTTTTTTTTTTTTTTTTTTACTGTTTTTGTTGGTTGATTTGTGTTACTATGGGTGTGGTTTGCGTTGCAATGGTGAGGGTGGTGTTGTGCTTGCTGCAGTGGTGGTGCTGTGGTGGGTTTGCGTAGCAATTAGGTTGGGTTTTTTTGAAATTGGTGGTGGTTTGTTTGGTCGTGAGGTGGTGGTGTTGTGTTTGCTGTAGGGGTGATGGTTTTGCACCGCGACGATTTGTTGTCGGGTGATGGTGGTGGTTTGGCGGCAATGGTAGTGGTGGTTTTCACAGTGGTGGTTGTTGTGGCAGTGAAAGTGGCGGGAGCAGCGTTTGTGACCAACTATATGGTCGATTTGTGACCAAATATTGGTGGATCGGGATTCGGAGTCGAGGTGTTTGGGTGTATGTAATCAATTATTTAGTTATCTGTGACCAAGTACTCAAATGTGACCAACTAATTTAAAAAATTGTGACCAACAAATAAACTGTGACCTTCAATTTGTGACCTCGAAATAAATTGTGACCTGTAAAAATTTTCTCGAAATAATCTGTGACTTATTAATTTGATAATATGTAACCAATAAATAATTTGTGACCTTACTTATAAATCTGTGACTTTATTATATTTAATTAATAAATATTTAATTAATAATAGATATACTTGATTTTTGAATATTTAGACTATGTACCTGATTTGTGAATTGGTGTAAATTATACACCTGAATTATAAATTTTTCATTATAGTTAAAGTATTAAAGACTCCATAATTATTTAAGTGAAAATTACATCACACCCTACTTTTAAATATCAATATTCTAAAATTAGGGTAAAATTTTATTATTCAAAAATCAATTATTTGATATTTAAATATTAAGCCCTTGTTTGACCCTTTTTTTTTTTTTTTTTTTTTTTGTAGAATGTGTGGTTGAAAAAGAAAGAAAAATTTTCAATTTACGTATAGTATTATTTTATGAAAGATTGTATGGTTGAAAGTATGAGACAAAAATATATATGATAGGAAAATGGGCTCAAACAATGGCTAAGTATTATATATAAAATTTCATCACAAACCCTAAAAATCACTTACCACTTTCATCTCTCTTTCTCTCTTCTTACCCTCTCTACCCACGCACCTCTCACTGTTTTGGCGCCACACCCACCCATCACACGATTTCAAAACCCACTCTCATTCGACGGCGATAGAAGCACCGTCTCTAAAAATCTAGCTATGCACAGTGATCGTGGCAGTGGCGGTTATTTTTGTCCTTATTGTCGATTCAATTCGCCATCGTGCACTCATTGTCGATTCAGCCAGTAACGACGCTTATTGTTAGTTCAGCCCCTCCGCCCTTCGTGTTCGAGATATGTTGTGCGCCGTGATCGAGATCTGCAGCTCCGCGATCTGATGTGGGTTTTTGGGTGTGTTTTCAGTTGGTGGGTGGGGACTGTGGTGGTGATGGTGCTCGTGGTGGTGGATTTGTGGTGGTGGTGGATTGCAGTGTTTGAGATAATGATTTTGCAGTCGGGAGGTAGTGCTAGTTCTAGCGATTATGGATGACTGTGGTTGTAGTTGATGGCGGTGTTGGTAGTGGCGGCTGTAATGGTGATGGTAGTAGGTTTGTGCTAGTCGTGGTATGTGGTGTGGTAGAGATGGGGGACTGTTGGTGGTGTGGTGGCGGGGACTGAAATCACCGATTTTTTGTTTAGGCGGTGGTGGCAGATGTGATGGGTCCCAATATGTGGTCATGGTGGTGAGTGTAATAATTTTTTTCGTGATGGTAGATCTAGCGCGACGATATGGTGATTTTTTTTTTATTTTTTGTGATGTGTTGATTTGTTTTAAGTAATGGTGTTGCTGTTAGGAGATGATGGTGGTGTTTCTGGCGACGATGGTGGTGTTAAAGGTAGTGGTGAGATGGTAGTTGCAAATGTTGGTGATGGTCACAAATTATTTGATTAATTGTGATTATTAAATTGGTTAATCTGTGATCAATAAATAATATGTGATCAAAGAAAAAAAAATTGTGACTAAAAAATAATATGTGAGCTAAAAAATTATTTATTTATGATCGATAATTTGATAATTTATGATTGTATAATAAGTTGTGATAGTGATAATGTGTCAACTATCATAGGCATGGGTTCTCCTGACACAAGTTAAAAAGTTGACTAAGCAGATTGCTCCAAACTGCCAAAAACAACCCTCTTGCTTCATCTTTACTTAATACATCATAGGAAGAGGCATGACAATATGAAAACAAATTATTTGAGTTTTCTACATATAGGGATTAAAATTAGAATTTCTAGTAGATTGTAATAAAAAATTTTGAAATGTGTGATTAAAAAGTTGTGGGACTCATAAAAAATATGATTGATATTGATTATTTGACTTTAATTTAAATTAAAATTATATTTTAATTGGTATCAAACAAGCTCATGAAGAATTTTACTCATTTAGTCTTTGTTTCAACTCCAGCTGCAATGATTTCATCTTAAAATAAATCAAATAATAGCAGTTCGTTTGATTCTCATTTTTCTGAAAATACATTTTTCTCTTTCTTCTTTACAATCACACATTCTTCATTAAAATAATATTTTACGTAAATCAAAAAAAATTTCTTATTTTTCAACCACACATTTTCCATCAACCTACTATTCTAAAATGTATTTTTTCATAAAAATTGGAATCAAACGGCCTCTAAATAAAAAAGCGGAAGAATCTCAGGGAATATTAAAAATTTAAATGCAAGCTAATTCACATATCTATCGGTAAAGGTATGAAAATAATTTCCATTTTTATTAGTCCCATTTTCTTAATTAATCATGAAATGGTAATTAATAGAAAACTTGGGGAGAAAGTCAGATAATAAACACTTGACACGATTTCAAATTTTCAAATACACTTAAAACTCTACGTAAACGAGGAAACAATACTGCAAGAAACGTATGGAAAGTTAGACTTTCGTAATTAAGGAAACAATCTTGATTTCCGTCAGCATTTAGATTCCTAGTTCTTCCATCTTATACTATAGAGGGGAGAAATTCACAAAAAAACCCTAATTTTTCGCTTGCCTTTGTTTCAAAATTTCACTCTATTTTGTTTCAATTTCTGGTCAAGTAAAAGAAAATTAATGGATTTCTGGAAGAAGGCTCACATCCTTGGTGCAGGTTCGTATGGAACCGTACATTTGGCGGTAAAGTTCGATTCTCCTCTTTCCGTTTCCACTGCCGCTGTGAAGTCCGCCACTACTCCGCATTCGACTTCGCTGAAGAATGAAGGAGAAATTCTGTTCGAACTGAGAGGTTGCCCCGAAATTGTTCAGTGTTTTGGCGACGATACAAGTTACGAAAACAATAGAGAGGTCTACAATCTTCTCCTTGAATACGCACCTGGTGGATCCCTCGCCAATTTGATCGAGAAATATGCCGGCAATATGCCAGAATCCATCGTTGCGTGTTATTGCTATATGCTCCTTAAGGGTCTCTCTCACGTTCATGAGAAAGGGTTTGTTCATTGTGACATAAAACCCACCAATATTCTCGTCTTTCCCAGCGAAGATGGTAGTGGTATACACAATCTCAAGATAGCAGATTTCGGACTGGCCAAGAAAATTGCAGAGGATGAAATCTTTCCTCCTCGGCGATCGATTAACAACAGAGGCACACTTCTCTATTCGTCCCCAGAATCGATAGTTTTGGGGATGCACAAGCCAGTTACTGATATATGGTCTCTTGGTTGCGTTGTCGTGGAGATGTTCACAGGGAAACTCATCTGGTCGACTTCTCAAAGTAATGAAGATTTGTTTCAGCAGATTGGATTTGGTAATCCAATACCCGAAAATATTTCAAATATTGCAAAAGATTTCTTAAATAGATGTTTGGAAAAATATCACCGTGACAGATGGACGGCCACCATGTTATTGAATCATCCATTTATTGTCAATAATTTGAAAGCGTTGCCTCCAAATTTTAACGATCGAGTGCTGCTGTCGAAGACTAATCCGTTTTCGACTGGTATATGGGCTTCCACTTTGCACCTATTTACCACTCTACCGGAGCCGGAAAAACGTACTGATTCAGTTCAAATTCTATTACCTCACCAGCTATGTGCACCCCGCAAGAATCAGAATGTTCGTTGTCAGATTCTATTACCTCACCAGCTATGTCAACCCCACCAGAACGTTCAAAATGCAATATGAAGTTCATTATGTTGCTAACTTGCTATTGTTTTGCTGCTCAGAACTTTGTCTTTTGGAAGCCATGCTAGTTTAGGTTTCTGTCATATTTTGAGTATTCGAAGTTATTTCTAGAATTTCGAGGCAACGAGTATTTTTTTGTTTTAGTGGTATGTAAATTTTGTTGAGAACCCTGCTAGCATGTACAAGGAGAATTGCCGGGCCACATTGTGGGGGGGGGGGGGGGTGGCGTGCATTCATTTTGTCCCAGCCAATACACATGCGCAACCTATCTTCCTCGCATTCTCTCTGGCAATATCCCCTATACAAGGGGCTTAACTCTTTTGTTGATTCATGTATGAATAAACTTTGGTATAGGGACCAGCTTTAGGGATCACAGCCCCATCAAACAGAGCATGTATTTTGTTAGTTTAATTCCCTGTTACAGATCTTTGTACTATAATACTTTTGCTTCTTGATGCTTATGGAAGTGATACGATAAACATATAAACGCATCGAATCAATCAATTAATCGAAATATGACATTCCACATTTCTTGGAGTTAGGGAAGTTAGAAGAACTAACTGTACAAAAAATTTGCTAAAAGTTTTAGGAGAACTTCAACGTTTTTATCAGTAACAAATAATGCACAATAAATTGCTACAGGTTTATCTTCCCTTTTCTTGTTTAAAATTTGACAATAAACAGTAACAGTCTTGATCATGTGGTTGCTCGTGCTGTTCCATATATATGGTGACACCTAACAGCTTGTTTCTTACTAAAGTCGGTCATAACAACTAGCACGTTGTATAATTATACAATCGTCTAACTCGAATATTATGTTAATAGCCATTTAACAAGTTTTAAACTCGAGCCTAGCTAGTTTATTTACCAAAAGTAGTAAAGACATTAATATCTCGGAGGAAGCAGACAAGCAAAATCAAACAAGACTACAAGTTGTAATAATATTGTTACGCCTCGGAACACGTGACTCCACATGACTGCCCCAGATGGTCCCGTGTGTTCAACCCACTTTAGCTGTTGGACCATCTTAATCGAAGCACCATGCATAATAGCCGAGGCCCTCATGCTGAGCTCCCTTGCAACGTGATCGAAGTCAGCGTCTCAACAAAAGCATGAGATCACAAAGCAAAAGCCTCCAAAGTTCCTCCAAATAGATCTACATAAGGATCTTATTCGAATGAGTGGTGGGACATTTGCAATGAGTATAAACGTCAAGTCTTGTCAATAGAATGGCTGCTCTGCGTAAGTATTAAATGCACCACGAGCTAAGAAGTCTAAGTTGATGTCTATGATTAGACGTTTCGGCTAAGAAGATGAGAACACGTGCCTCATCATCTGAGGGACACTATTTCATCTGCGACACTATAAATACCTCTTCATTGTATCATTTGAGGGAAATGTCATTCTAAAAACTAAAAACTATATGTTTCTCTCTAATGAGATTTATACATGGATAAATTGGGGTTTGGGAACATCTGGTTTACGTCTTTTTCTTAGTGATTGACAGTTATTATACAATCTTCTATTTACACATTGTCGGAATTCGAACGTTATTAGCTCGCATCATTGAGCAACCCTCACGCCCTATCTAAAAACCTTTTAGACTGTTAATGTGTCTTCACCTGTTGGAATTAACTCACACACATGCGAGTGGATTTAGTAGCTGGTGTCCATGTGGCCCTAACCGAAAACGAGTTCAACAGATTGACGTCGTCTATTGGAAACCATACTATAACCACGAGCAACCTCGTGAAAAAAGTCTATTGAAAGAAGCAGCACATTCTCCTTGAAAAAGGATTTGTTCATGAAAGAGGACAAGAGGAAGCTCCAAAAGTTAAAAGAAATATGAGTTCGGACCATGATGTCCCCCTCAAAGAGTAATAGAAAGAAATAATGAAGACCCCACAACGCAGCCGTCCCAGCGGGTCGACTCTGACACACCACCATCATAGATGTGGTGGTGCGAGGATGACATCTCAACTCACCAAGGAAATAACCACCATGACGTCAAATATGAAGAATATTACGAATCAAAATTTGGCCATGCAAGAAATTTTTAATGAAAATGCAAGGCCATGGAGGTCATCAAATCCCTCCTTTTGCACCTCAAGGACAGTATCGGGAGGAAGACGAGGTGCAAAGTCAGAGGGCATCATCCTCAAGACATGCTAGGAGAGTTAGTCCCCTAAAAAGAGAAGCAGGAGTCGATATTTTCTCAAATTATACTTCTGGCTGACCCATCGAGGACCCATTCGATGTGGAGGGCAATTCCCCCCCCCCCCAACCCACCCACCCACCCACCCAAATATAAACTAAAAAAAGGCCTCAAAGGCCCTATAGTGTATTTGACAGAATTAGCCCAACTAAAGTGAGACAAAGGCAACCTCAATGAACCGCAACTCCTGGAAATAGACAACAGCCCCCACCGACTTGGCAACCGGAGGAAAGGGAAAAACGTGCCCCCCGTGTTGCTCAACTAAAAAAAAAGCGAGCATAAGGCTCAAGGCAGAACCTCGAGTCGAGCCTAGATTTTTTAGTCGAGCAAAAGCTCCGCTCGTCTCTGACCAATAAATTTTGAACCATTTTTACTCAAGCTAAACCTCGAGTCTTGAGTTTCGACTCGACTTGTTGACATTGCTAAAAGGGATATATTGCAACTTATATATGCAGGTTGAACACGAAGTTTGACATAGAAAAATTGAATAAAGTTATTTTGTAAGGACGTCTCCAACCCTACACCAAAATTTGAAATAAATTTTGTACCATTTTACACCAAATTTTACACAAAACTAAAAGTTATCTCTAACCATTACACCAAAACTTACATCAAATAGACAGTATTTAATCATTTTCTTCACTTTTTTTTATTCTTAACAATTTATTTCTTTGAAAAATTATTTCTTTATTTATTTTACAAATACACAAATTACTAAAAAAAAAAAATTATGTTAAATTAACGAAAAATGTGCTTGTAATGATGGAAATTTATTGAGCAGACAATTCCATCGAATTATTTTTTTATTTTTATTTTGGCAATTCCATCGATGTTAGTGATGGAACTTATGATGGTATTTCTAGTTATTATTTTCTTTCAAAATGAAAATTTAAATTAACAACGAGTTTAACAATATATGCACACAATAAAGATCCTTTTATGCCCCCGTTTGGTTCCCATTTTTTCACCATAAAAATGAAAAATATGACCGTTATCCATCACATTCAGCCACCATATTTCACTTTACATCTCTTGTGTGGAGTCCATAATGGCTATATTTTTCATTCTCATTTTACAAAAAATGTGTATCAAACGGGACAATATATCTTTCATATTAAAACGACAGGAATCGTTTGACATAGAAGACATACAATGAAGATCTCGATTTTTAGCTATCCCTTGGTTGAGAGTTACAAACCCATTATTTATTTTCTCATGGGTATCTCGAAGGAACGACTGTGATTTTTTTAATAAAATTAAGTGGAAGATTATACATTTATTGATCTTTTCTTGTAGTTCAATTTTCTTAGCTATTATTAATAATTAATGTGTTGCGATTTTTCATATGTAATCCCTGTTTGTCTACCATTATTCAATTCAAATGAGTTTTGGATGAATATTTGGAAAATGTGTGGTTAAGAAAGAAGAAAAAGTTTTGAATTTAAATACAAAATATTTTATTGCGATTACGTGTGATTGAAACTATTTTTCTCTCAAACTTATTTTCAACCACACATTCATACAATAAAATATTCTACACGTAAATCTAATATTTTTTTTTTTTTTACCACAAATCCTCAATACATACATACATACATATATACATATATATATATATATATATATATTCAAATATAACTGCCACCAAATTTATTATGTTAAAATACAAACATGATGGTGCAGCTTAGGTTGGAAGCCATTCAGCAAATAAACTATACGTGGAGATTCTCAGTAGGATGCTTTACTTTTTTCTTTTTCCTTTTTTTTTTTCCTCTTTTTAGTACTTTTGTAATTTTCTTATTGTGACCAATTTCAGAATTACTCTATGGTCTTGGTATGACTATGACCATAATTGTTAGTAAAAAAAAAAATTTCAAGTATCAGATATATTTTTTCTAGACTTTCTGAATTATATCGCGCAGAAATTTAATCGAATTATCCATTAATAAATGTTAGTTTTTTTTTTTTTTTTTTTTTAAATCTTATAATTAATGTTTGAAACATATGGTCGAATACTTCCGTTCCGTGCAAGAATTCAGTATTAGAGAGCATTATACATGTTTATTATTTATTGTTTTAATTATACAAACATTACAAGACCAAGTTGAAAAATAGTATCTTCAAACACACTGATGATTCACATTTAAATCGTGTTACATGTAATTTCTCCGAAATTTTAACTTACAGTGTGTTACTGGCTTATAATTTACATTAAATCTTAGACAGATTTAATTCACTTTGTTAAAAATTGAAAAACAAAGAACACCAGTTTCCTCCAACAATTCCATAATTTCGAGCAATGGAGACAAATTAGACAAACCATTTTGAAATAACGCAGGGGCGAAAAAAGAAACGATTGGAAAATTTGTGAAGCTAAACAAACAAAAACTGAGTAAAAATATTCAGTCATCATTAATTGCTTCATATGACCCCAAATATCAAACTAGTTAAGATGCAAGATATTATAGAAAAAAACTAGGGATGGGGGAGGGGGGGTGGTGCACACGAAAAGATGTACATTTAACGATAAACTTTAGGAACCATTGTACATAAAATACACCATTATTCTAGTTAATCCTGCCACACTGGGAGAATTTGAGATAAAAATAGTAAGAGCAAGGCAAGAGGACACCTCATTTGGCACCCAATGTAGGGAAGTGGCCTGGATCTTCAATTGAAGGTGCTTGTATATGACTACTTCCACTGTAACCTTCTTGGGAACCCCGCCCCCGCCCTCGACCACCACGACTGAAGTAACTCTCACCCTCAGTAGGCTTCAAGAATTCATTGATGCTGACAGACTGACCATCCAAATAGAAAAAAGTTAAGTCAAAATTTTTCCGTTCCCAGCAATCTCTCTCATGCACAAGTTGAGCTAAAAGCCTAAAATACGATAAAGCTACTTTCAGGTAAAACAAGTTCAAAGAACTTACTTCTTCCTTAAAACATAAAATAAAATTACCCATCTCAATGGCAACTCTTCTTTTTATGCTATACTATTGATACAAGTAACTTAGTTATTTATAACTGTCACAGAGAAAAATTGTTTTTATTTATGTTAAAACTTAAATTTTATTTAGAAGTAAATTTACTTGAGGTAAACTTTTAAGCTTGGCCAGACATGGACTCCTGAATAGATAACAATCAAATTCAAACGAACTACTTAGAATTTTTGTAACACTACTGATTTAAGCAACACAATTTATATATGCAGTATATTCCCTGACTACACATCGACTCACACCTCTATGTAAAGAAAATATATATGGACAATAGTTACCTTTTTAGCTCTCTCTTCTTTGTCAGCCAACTCTTTCCTCTTATCCTTGTCAGATCCCTACAGGATGCAATAAAAATGAGGATAAACGCATCAGCACTTCACGTGGAAAGATTAATTATGAAATGAATAAACAAAAGTAAATTGTGCAGGGATGGTCAGTGGATTCACCAATTTGATGAATATATCATCACTGCTTTTCTTGTTCGCAAGTTGTTGCATGGATGCAAACACTTTCACGTCAACCTTCCTTTTCTCAGTTTTAAGAACCTGGAGAGCCTTCCTTCTCTCTTCCAGAACCTTCTCATACTCTTCAAGTGTCATCTCCTGAATTTTCATGACACTTAGTTCCAAAAACAAAAAGAGATGCATGTGATGGACTCAATCACCTGGACAGTGGACACTGATCAAATCAAATGCATATGCTATGTTTTGAGACATTCTTAATCTGCTTGCCACTGAGTTACTCATTTAAATTGCAAAAAGTTCATACCAAAGGTAACTAAGAAGGTTAATAGTGTGTTTGGTTGTAACATATCCAGGACCCTTTATCAGCGTCAAAGATCTCTAAATGATGAAGGATTAAATAGCGGCCAATGAAAGAAGAAGAAACTGCCATTAAATAATTGAATCAAGATTAATGTGTGAATTACTTACCTTATTCTCAAGATCCTTCTCTTCAACTTCTTTTGCAGGAGTTTCTGTGTTCCCATTCGCTGCATCCTCCTCTACAGCAGGCTTCTCAAAATTCAGATTTTTCTCACCTTCATCAACTTCTTCGGTGACTCTAAATAAGAAAAGGTAATGGAGGAAACACTGGATTAACAAGCACAGACACATCAAAGAAAAACACGTGAAACAGAGAACAAGTCATCATATTAATAGTCTTATGGTTGAAGGCAACAAGGAAATACTGACCGAGTGAGTTCATCAGTCTGAGTTCCCCAGTTCCCTTGGCCAGATCCTTGACGTTTTATATTATTTCTGCATAAAAATTGAGTTTGCAGTTTAATAGATGTTGAAAAATCACAAAAATGAAACATAACACAAAGATTTAGCAAACAGATAGGTTACATACCCACGATCAGATCCACTATGGCGATCAAACACCCTTCGAGGCCGTTCCTGTTCCTGTTCCCCTTCACCAACATAGCTGTTTCTGAAACCACCTCGGCGACCACCACGAAAAGGATCACGAGAACCGCCAAAGCCACCACTCCTCTCGGAAGATTTTCCTGTATCAGTCCCTTCATTTGCAACTATTCCACCAGAAAAATCCCTGTTTTTGTATGAATTCTCACTGTTGCTTGATTCTCTGTTATACCCACTACCACCAGCACGTCCATGCCCATATCCACGTCCACCACTGCGGCCTCCTCTTGCAAATTCAGATTTTCCCTCCCTGACTACTCAAATGAACAATTGCACAGCAATAAATGCTACCATACAGGCATAAAGTCTTCACACACTCAAAAACTAGTGAAATTAAGTTAGCATACCCTTTGATAAAGAACTTGAGAGAATAGCAGGATGACCTAGTCATGGCACAAGCCTCTATAACATAGAGAATATGCATTTATGCACTAGTTATCAACCTTTATTTCTAATCAAAATACGACAAAATGCTCTTTCACAGTGCATTACTTCCACGTGAACACCAACGAAATAAATATGTTTGATGTAAATACACTATGATTGTCAAACCTTTGTCTAAGATTCTATATCTCATATTAACCACATTTTTCCTTCCTGCAGGCCTTCACAGGAAATCAACACAACAAACGAATGAGAAAAAGAAGAAGAAGGAAGTAACGGTCATGCATGAAAATAAAATAAAATTACATTACCCTACTTACATAGTGATTACTATCAATATCATTAATACTCAATACCTAAAAGATCTTCCTATATAATGGGATAACCAATATAACATATATACCAAATAAAAAGTATGTGTTTTCCAGATAAATAAGGTTGGAAAACCAATCATTTATATAGAAGCATATATTTAAAAAGGCACATTTGCATGAAGAACAGCGCAAAGCAGTGCAGGATCATTTCTTTAATAGGAATAATCCTTGCTGACAACTTCACAAACAGTTCTAATTTGTTACATGGACACCAACTCAATGAGAATTAGAAACCCCCTCATCATCAATTAGGTTATTTCATAAAAGAGGGGAAACAGTGTTGACTTCAGAATCTTGTTAATAAAGAAAATTAACATGCATAAATAGACATGTTGAATGGTAGTCACTTGAACTAGGTATAAAAAGATCTTTTGTTATAAAAAGATTAATAACTACATAATAACAAAATCTTAACCTGGAAAAAAAAATAAAAATACAATTCACATTTAAGCCTAAACTATCAAAAACTTAATTAATTATAAAATAAAAATTGATAATATGACTGATGTATTATAGCAGAAATTAGGCCAAAATAAACAAAAATTCACTTCTAAGCAAAGACCAAAAACCGTTAATAATTCTAGAATAGTATTCAATTTTTCTTTGTTTTCAGTAAAAATAGATCTGAAATTTAATCTACTGAACAAAAATAGAATGGCTAGAAATCATTGTCATGAGAAAGAGACGTTTAAAATGTTCAACACTGTATAAATCTGAACATTGGCGCATATACTTTCAAATTAGAATTTTTTACTGTTCTTCGCATGTTGCTAATTAATTTTTATTGTTAGTGTCACGTGCTTGTAAAAGAATTGCCTGTTTCACTAAAAGAATTTTAAGAAAAAGATTCTATCATTGCCCCAATATTGCCATGGAATCATTCGTTAAATTCAGAAACTATGAAGAATTGTTATTTCAGAATGACTGCAGTTTATCGTACACAGCAAAATAAAAAATAAAATAATCTGTAACCAAAGCTCCATCGTGCTTGCCACATATGCAAAAGTTAAAAAGGATGTTAATTTCCACATTCACCGCCCACACAGCACAAAATAGAGAAGCAAAATTTCTTATATTCACCAGTTTCTTCGATTTTATTTTTTTTATTTTTTATTTTTTTGTATATATTTTATTGTTTGCATTTTGAAAATTCAAGAATTAAAATATTCAAATACTCGATAGAAAATGAAATATCTCCAAAACATATATTAGCGGCAATACATACATTCACGTATACATATACTCATACATTCACGTATACATATACTCATACATTCACGTATACATATACTCACACACGCCGCACGCAGTGAGAGAGAGAGAGAGAGAGAGCTCACCAGCCTGAGCTGGTGGGAGAGGCTTGGACGGGAGTTTAGCGGAAGCCGGCTTATTCAGCTGCTGCGCCTGTTGCTTAGCCACGGGAACCAGTGCCTTCTTCGGCTCAATCTTCTGAATCAGCTGCGACGGGTCTTCCGAATCATCATCCCCCAGCAAATCAAACGGATTCAGTGTCGCCATTCCTCCCCCAGCACTGAAAGCAAAACCCTAGCTTTCGTGTATGTCAGAAAAATTAACCCTTAATTGAACTATTTATTCATTATTGCTGTCCAAAAATAACAGATCTATGAACTTTAAGAGAGGATAGAAAAAGGAAAGGAAAGTAGGGTTTGGTGAAACCGTAGCCGCAATGTTCAGACATTCGGTGCACAGAGTGTGAGGTTTTAACTTTTAGAGGTCTGTTTGATATTTTTTTTTGAATTACGTCCTACTACTGCCGTTCTATCTGTCCTATTCTGGACTTTAATGAAGAATAAATCGTAAATTATGACTTTAAGAGTGTAGAGTAAAAGATTGTTCTTTAACTCTTACTTATCAAGAATCTCATCCATATTTCAGGATTCGTACCCTTATCCGATAGTTACAAGCGAGACTAGATTTTTTTCACCTTCCTCATTCACGCATGTCTGTTTGATTGTAAGGGTGAAAAATTGATGGAAGTAAAATGAATGACAGAGAATTGATTTGCTTAGAATTTATTTGTCTGAGAATTATAATTAATTGTGTTTGATTGGTATAATTTTTCACCTAATCCATTTGATTTTATTTTTCATGCAAATTGTTACTTTTTGGATAAATTTTTTTACAATCTATATTAAAATTTGTTTGAATTGTCAAAAGTTTGACTTCTTTTTCATGCAAATTGTCAATTAAATAGATAAATTTTTTTACCATTGAATTTAGAATATGTTTTCATTGTAAAAAAAAAAAAAAATCCAACAAGGTAAAAAACAAATTTCCACAAAAATCATAAGAAAATAAATTCCTTCAAGAAATTGTACCTAGAAGTTAAAATTGTAAATCGAGAAGGTGCACTGCATATATATATATATATATATATATATATATATATATATATATACACACACATATATATATCCACCTTTAAAGAAATAATTATATTTATAATTTTATGTAAATTTACTTAAATAGATATATATAATTAAATAAAAATATATCATTTTAAAGAATTCATTCACTAATATTTATTTTTATCAAAAAAAAAAAATTCACATTTTTTTTTTCTTTTACAATTTGTATTTAACTAAAATTCTAATAATCATAAAATGTCATCTTCACATTTTATGGAAAATTAACAGATTTTTTTTTATTTGAAAATAGTAATTAACAGATTTTAAACTATAAATAATAAATTAAAATAAAATAAAAGTTTATTGAAGGTAAAGAATAGAAATTAAACAATAATATTACCATTTCTATTACCCTGTTTGATTCCCATTTTAATTCTCATTCTTATTCTTCTACTCATTTTCAATCACACATTCTTCAATAAAATAATATTTTCTATCACATCAATAACTTTTCCTTCTTTTTCAATCACACATTTTCCATCATATCACTATTTCAAAATGCATTTTTTCCAAATAATGCCTATCAAACACACTCTATATCTATAATCCTTTCATTTTATATTCACAAAATTCTCTCTAATCGTTACAAACTTGTAAAATATCATTAACTAATTCCTTCTGCTATTTACCTTTAATTAACTTTTATTTTAATTTATTTTATTATATACAATTTAAACTATGTTAATTACTTCTTTCAGAAAAATCTGCTAATTTTCCATAAAATGAATAATATAATTGTATGTATAGAGTCCATATCACTTTGAGAGTGACGATAATTATAAGGGTTTTTGGTTCATAAAATCCTATCTTATAATAATTGGTCTGTAGAATTAATTCTTGAATTGTGAGAATGTTGATGTTATATGTAATGATGATGAATATACGAATTTTTAAAATTTTTGAAATTGAATTAGGGATGTATATAGAGTGTGGTGAATATATAAAATTTGTATGAATTTATAGTGTTTAAATGAATGAAATTTAACCTCTGTTTGGTAGTCATTTTTTTCAAAATACATTTTTTTCTTTATTCTTTTCAACCACATATTCTTCAATAAAATAATATTATACGCAAAATCAAAAAAATTTCTTAATTTTTTACCACACATTCTCCATCAATAAATTATTCAAAAATGTATTTTCTCCTCAAAAATGACTACCAAACAGGGACTTAATAGAGACAAAATTGATATGTTACATTGATGGAACTAGTAATTTTTTTAATATTCTAATAGATATAGATATAGAGTGGAATCAATATATAACATTTATGAATGTAAATAGCGACTCCTAGTCGAGAATTTATTCTTTCTTTTTCTTTATTGCTTGGGGGAAAATTTTAAAAATCTTTATTATAATTTATTTATTTTCAATCCTCTCCAAATCAAGTTAGTTCTCGTCCAGCTAAGGTCTTGTTTGATTCCTATTTTTTTTTTAAATTTATTATTTTTCAATCACATTCTTTAACAATTTTCTATTCCAAAAGGTATTTTCCCAATTTAAAGGAACTCAAACAAATCCTAAATAAGAAGAGATACTTGGGTAGGATAGTGCTAAATGGTGTCACCGCACAATGAAAAGTTGTCATCTCATTGAATAGCACAGCCCCACCCAAATGAGGTGAGGCCACCACCTCAGGGCTAGGCTATTCAATGAGATGATGACTCTTTATTGGATCGCTGTAGCACGTAAGACGGTGAAATTTCATAGGAAGGGAGAAGTAATATTATTTGTACATAATGATGCTATAGTGTACATAATGATGACATAGAAAAGAAAGAAAATTTATAAAAACTAAGGGCGTTTGATTATCAATATTTTTTATGAAAAATATCATTTTTTTTACCCATATTTCTACTTTGTGTTGTCTAATTGATATTTTTTTCCATAAAAAATATTTTCCTATTTTTGGTCAGGTGATTATATTTTCCTTAAAAGCAAGGAAAATATTGTATTTTACAAGTAATTCATTCTATATTTCTCTCACATCTACCTACCAATAAAAAATGAATAAGTATAACATTTTCTATGTTGAAAATAAAATCAATCAAACACATTTAATTAACAATTTTCATTTAATTAATTTATAGGCAATTCAATTACATAGAAGTTATTTTCTTTTCATATAAATTTCATGCTTGCAATCATTATTATTATTTTTTATTTCTCTCCTTTCTCTTTTATTTCATCATTATGTACAAATATCATTACTCAATAGATAGACCTCAATTCTATATACCATATTTTAAAACCTTTTTAATAAAGCCGTGCTCAAATTTGCTTTTACAATAAGGAAACAGTATGAATGTTAAGTGAGGTGGGTCGCTAGCACGTGAGGCAAGTCACAATCGCGAATTGAGCATCAAATTTCTCGTGAGTCACTCAACTAGCGAACGACTTGTCATAATGAGTGAAATATATAATATTCGTAAAAAAAAATTTTAAAAAAAAAATGTGCAAGCCATACAACTCGTCACCAAGGGATGAGACGAACCACACTTTTGTTGAACGAGACCGAACCCTACGGTAGGCGAGCTACTCGACTCTACTCTTCCCATTTAACACACATAGGAAAGAGGTGTGGTTGGTACGATGATTCGTGTTGGTACTGTGGCGGTTCAACTCATGAAAAATGTGACATGAGGGAAGATGAATTTGGAATTCGAAATGGAAGATGGAGAATAAAACTCTGAGAATGGGAGCACAATTTAAAGAAATAGAATAGAAGATGGTAATAAAAGTATCTCAAAAAATATTTATACGATAAAAAGTTGTTTGTCAACTTGCAAGTCATTTCATGCACCTTTCTTTTGATGTTTCTAAAATTATGAATATTTTTGTTTCAAGCGTGCACGGTCTTCATCATAGATCATTTCTCTTTGATTCCTAGATTCAAATATGTATAATTTCTACCTTGAATCATTATTGACAACCATTGTTAAATTAATATGATACATCAAATTAGATATGGATGACTATAATTTTGAAAAATATACATGCCATGAATTTGTTAGTCATCCAGTTCTAACATCAATATAAATATAGTCAAGGTACCAAACCTAACAAGTATTTGTTTGCGAGAGTTAAAAAATTGATTTTTTAAAAAAATGAGGGACATGCCTTACAAAATGGAGCAGTGCTATAAGTACAGGAAAAACACACAGAAAATATTTTACAGACACAGGTGACGAAACATCATTCAAAGATAGGAAAAAATAAAAACACAGACAGCCAGGATCTGCCTTTTCAAAATCCTATATCAAATCCTATCAGTTTTCCCTGTACACGAGGAATATTCCTACAAAATGAGAGGTGAAAAAATTGAGTAGAAGATATACTTGTTTTGAGCCCTATTTTCAAAATATATTTTATAAAAAATGATTTTTAAAAGAATGTGTGATCAAAAGTATGGAAAAGTTTTAGAATTACATAAATAATTATTTTATTGGAAGAATTTGTTATTGAAAAGGAATTTGAAAAAAATGAGGATCAAACTAGGACTTTATTATATGTTAAACTAAACAGTTCCAGACCCATTATATGAGAGAAAGGGATGTGCCAGATTTTAAACAGAAGCAAAAAGGTAATCGACTTATATATCTGCTGGAAAGAACTTAATATCTGGACTCATGTAATTGTGCAAGCATTTTTTTGTACAAGTATTCCTATCCCCCACAAACAGAGGGGAGGACAAAGCAGAAAACTTCAAATATTTACATACTGAACAGCCAAATTAACATAAACTGTCGAAAAACAAGCCCACCGCGGAAAAAGTTTGCGACTTTCTATTTTCAGATTGCCTCCAAACCAAATAATAAACGAAAAAACACAATATAAGGTAAACCATAGATGTTCATCTACTTAATGGCATAAGAGCGGACGCAAACTGCCTCAAGTGCCTCTGTGATCAAGGCAGAAAAACTGGCCATAGATTGGAAAACTCCAGGCAAACCTGTCTGAATGTTATTTAGTGTCATTGCTCGGGTCACCTCGACTGCCTTAGAGTGTTTCAGCATCTCATCTTCAACCCGTCTTTGACAAGTTGCAAGCTTGGCTTTTTTATCGACTAGTGGGTCTCGTGCATCCAAAGCATGCCCATTATCAGGCCCAGTTTCAGGTAGGCCAATGCCGACCACAGAGTAGGAGTGATAATACTTCTTCTCGATGTTCCTGAGAGAGGAAGCTTTTTTTTCAAGCTCCTTGGATGCAGTTTCTGTTCGCTTCTTGATCTTGAGCTCCTCGGTTTGTTTCAAAGAGATAGAATGAACCACGTTAATGAAGCTTTTGATGGCTTCGGATGCTACTGTATTTGGGATGCGGTCGAGCGTAAGTTTCCACTCCTCGCAGAAGGCAAAAGCCTCGGATTGTTCCCAGTTGTCATTAGTTGGTGCATTGTTGACTGGAAGGAGAGTAAGCTTGAACCAGCCATGCAGAGAACGGATAAAATCCTGTTGGAATGTAATCATACGGCAGAAACTGGAGTGCCAGGCTGATACGGCTGATTCAAGATCACGTGTAGCCTGCCTGTGCAAATCAGAAGTCGATTCACCTTTGGTTGCTCGGTTAACAAGTCCCCGCACTTGCTGCACAATGTCATTCTGGACTTCATGAAATTGATGCATTGATTTCCACATGTACATGAACCTAAATTCATTTATCAGTACAAATATTAGCTAGAATCATATTTTTAAATGAATCAACATTAAATATTAAGAAAATTGCTGGAAAATCGTTTTTTCTAATTCAAAAAACACAAAAGGATATTGTGCTTACCCATGACAAAGTTCACCAAGTTGTGGTACAAGGTCAGAGTCTCTTAGACCGGTGATAGCAGAGGAGGTAGTAGACACAGCCTGAGAAGTAACAAAAATTAGGGATTGCAACCTCTGTATTGATGCCTTCGTTTTGTCCAACTTGGCTTCCACATTACCCCTGTACTCCTGACTTTGAAGTGCTGACAACTTTTTCTCGTGCTCAATTTTTACTCCTTCTCTAGCCTATGTTCATTGTCATCCAAACATTAAACAGTAATCAGCAACTTAAACCAGTAGAATCAAGCAAAACTAAATAATTTAAAGTTCCACATGTTTCACATGCTTAACTTTTATCCTGAAAGTTGAATATTAAGAACTATACATTCATTCTAAAAGACATGTTCATGAGCCCCCATAATTAACAATGAATGAACTGCTTATTGCGTACAAGAAAAGCGAAGTGTGGACTCTACGAGGCCTTCAAATTTTACTAAATGCATATTTACGTCTTTATGATTTAGATCCTCAAAAAAAATAAAATAATAATAATAATAATTGTTGACATAAATTAGAGGAATATCTGGATTCTTATATTGTAAAGGCTAACTCGAACTACACTCGCTCTATGATTTAATGACATATTAAGCAACTCGACCTGGTAAATATTAAATTCTGACAAATCAACTGTATATAAAAATGAGGTAGTCACTTAAAGTAAATCTTCTAGATCAAGAGAACCCTCCCTTTTCTTCTCTCTTGTTTCCCTTATCTCCCATTTATTTCATATGTTTTTCCCTGTTGACAGGTACATCAGCTAGTACCAAGGATAAATTTCGTTGGGAAGGTACACCATCCAGCATGTTATAAGGTAAAATTCTAAGATAACTCCAGGCTGTCTTTTCAGACCAAATAAGTAGTTATCGAGGCACTTTGTTCATTCCATGTAAACTGAATTAATCTAAACAAGATTGCACAAGAAAGGTGTTTTCACTAGCAGTTACTGATAAGCATAAACCAAAAGGATACAATTGCTAAATTTTTATAAGGATCCCTTACTTTCAGGGGACTGTTTTGTCAATTTACCATAAATATACAACCCATCAAAGAGATCATCACTTTGTGCCAACACAAAGAATCAATTAGAATGAAAATGAACTTGAAGTTATGAAAAATGGATTAGATTTTACCTTTACTTCTTGATATAGTTTCTTTTCCCAAGCCAAAAGCCGCTCCAAAGTCGAGCAAATGCTCTTTGGACCACCTGGCTGGTCGACTGAATTGGGATCCAACCGGTACTTAACGGCTATTGGAGGCTTCGATGTCCAGCTAGAGCTTAGGTTACTCAACATTCCACTCGAATGACAGACAGTCTCTGTGATGCCAAAAAATGAAAATCAGTCAAAACATAAAGACAACAATTCAGTATCACTTGGAACATTTCAATTCAAAAACTTCAATATCACTAAGAGCATTTCAATTAGAATCCAGAAATAATGTTTCATCACAGCTAAAGGTAATGTTGAACTGTAAAAAGTTAGATTCTTTCTAGCGAAAAAAATTAAAGTTGTAGGAAAGAACAGACATTTTTGATTCAAGAATCCAAAAGCCAAACTCACTTTTCAACTGCTTAAAGCTCCGGTCCAGCTGAGCCCGCCCAACCTCGAGCACCTCAGAAACCTGCTCACCTGCAGAAGCAGCCTTATCGAAATATTCCTTGATTGCATTTACAATCTCTGCCAAATCCTTGTGCCTAACCACAATTTTCCTATCAGAATCCATCCCTTGGTTAGCACTATTTTCCCAACTGACAGATGACTTGCCATCCCCGGATGAAAGCTTCTCCAATTTTCTCGAGAACTTGGAATTCATATTCGCATTTGCATTCCCCACATGAGGAGGAGCAGCCTCATCTTTCACTGGTCCGAAATTCGACCAGGTCCCAGCATTAGATCTGGACTTCAAATCCTCCTCCTCGTTAGAAGAGTTTGTTGTACTACTATAATGATCATGATCACCCCAGTCACTACACTGCACCTCCTCCCTCTCCGTCTCCTCTTCTTCGCTATCCCAGCTTTTCAAATGGCGCCCTTCCTTTCGCACTGGCACAGGACCTAGGCCCGTAGGATTTTTTCGATAACTGCTGGTATTATCCGAATACCGAGAATATGATGAATAATTGGATGCTATCTCATCAAATTGCCCGTTGCTGCTGCTAAAAGGATTTTGAAATCGGTCGTCCAGATCGCGAACTTGAGAATTTGATGTAAGGATTGATTCCTTATCATCATCATCTACATTAGTGTAACGATCGTCTTGCTGTTGGCGAATTCGAGATGAATTCTTGTTATTTTGGAATTGCTGGAAGTATTCGGAGTCGGGAGGAGAGGGCGGAGGATGGAAATTATCCCAGTTCCATACTGAGGAGGCCTGGGAAGGGGTGACGGAGTAAGTTGAATTAGCTCTCGCATCGTCAGTGAACTTTTGGTCGAATTTTTGGGGCACAGGTGAAGAAGAAAAGCTTGAATCGGAGAGAATGTGGGGTAGTTTGATGGGTTTTTTGCGACGCGGTGGAGGCTGCTGCTGCTGGCGATGGGTGGAGATGGTGGATAATGGAGGTGGAGGAGAGGGATGGAGAGAAGAAGGGGAAGGGGAGGAGATGTGATGAGCAGAAGGAGGGTTAAAGGATGGTTTAGTGGTAGCGGTGGCGGTTGAGACGGAGGAGGGGTTGCGGAGGAGCACTGCGGGGGTCTGGTCAGAAACAGAAAGGGGTTCACCGGAAGCAAATGTCACGAGAGCAGAGCCCGTGATACGGATGGAGCGGCAGTAGTCAGAGTGGGCTGCAGCGAGGTGGTGGCGAGCAAAGACCGCTTCCTTCATCAGGCGGCGCCGCTCCTTGCACCGCCGCACCGTGTCCTCGTTCTCCAGCTTCGATGCCGTGCACCCCATGTCACCGCTCTATTGGCGTACAAAAAGATCAAAACCTCTTGGCTTGCACTAACCCACCGATCCCGGCGGCGGCGGAACAAGAAACAGAGCCGGTGGCGCAGAAGTATTTGGACAGTGAGCCGATGATTTCACACACTAACTTCACTCTACTACTAGACTACAGTCCTTCCACTCAATCTTCACTACAAGAAATTCTCTCTTATCTTTTACCATTTCCACTGTAATTAAATAGAAAAACGCTCATTGTAATCTTTCTATACAGTATTTGAAAATTAATTACTCATAAACTTTAACTCACGTCACAAAACTTTAAAATGTTGCTAAAATATCATAAAATTATAACAAAATACTCTTTCATTCATCACTCATTAAAATTTTTAATTATTGATTTAAATAGAATTGTCTATGTGACAGACAGAATTCATACGTGACATGAATTATTGTTCAATTTTCTTTATGTCACGTGTGAATTCCGTCTATCATGTGGACAGATTCGTCTAAATTTTCGGACACAATTTTAATGAGGGATGGATATAGAACATTTTACAAAGTGATATCTCATCAATTCTTTAAAGGTGAGTGAAATTCTCATGGCGCGGTCAAGATTTTAATTATATTTGGAATAATTAATCCCATCATCTTGTTATTGATTTATTACACATAATCTTTCCACAAAGGGGGCACCAGGTGGGATAATTGAGCTAGTGCGTGCCAAACAAGTGGGAGTAATTTATGTGGATTTTCTTCAATTATTGATGATTATTACCCCTAATCAGGTAATTACTATGTAATTGCTTGAATTTTCATTTCAAGGAGATTCAAATTATTCGGATATTTAGTCAAAGTGAAATGAGGAAAAATTGTACCGTTTGTCTTGAAGTAAGTTGGTCACAAATATTCAGAAGGCAAAATAAAACAGTAAGGGGGGTGTATTCAATTGAAACTTTTAATAATTTTTTAGGATTTAAAAAGTTTAGGTGTATTCAATATAGACTTTTAGAGACTCTCTAAAAGTTATTGTGTATTCAATTGAGACTTTTATAGATTTTTAAAAATCTCTAAAAGTTTCGGTGTATTCAATTAAAATTTTTTAGAAATCTCTATAAATTTTGGGGTATTCAAATTTTAATGACTTCTGAAAACTTTTATAAAAGTCTCTAGAGTACTAGCTTTTAAGCAGAAAGTACTCATATAAAATCTCAAAATTTGTCTATCATTAATCATGAGATTTTGGAAGACTTTTAAAATATATATATATATATATATATATATATATATGTATATATGTATTTAATATTTTTTTTCATTTTCCTTCTACAAACATTAGATGTATGATTAAAATTAATTTTTTCTATTGATTCACGCGCTCTCTCTCTCTCTCTCTTATCGTTTATCTACATGTTCTATGAAAAACTTAAATTGGATTCTTATAACTTTTTTCATTCGTTTTTTTGTGAAAAATATCTATTTTTTTATTAAATTATAAATTTTTATATGACAAATTTATAATTAAATATAAATATATTTATATTTATTTATTTTTAAAGTATATTATATTAATAATATTGAATATTAAATTTATTTTTTATCATATATATGTATACTTTTGATTATTATTTATTTATTTAAGATCTTAAATTTTTATTCTTTTTAAAATATTTTTTGATTATATGAGGAGGGGAAGTGGAAGAAAAATTGTGGGAACTACAATCTCATGTATTAATTTCACATTATTGCACTGGATCCACGTGAATTTTACTTCAAATGAAAGTCTTTAAAAAGTCTTTTGAATTCTACAAAAAATTTAAAATGAAAGTCTACAGAAGTTCACGAAAGACTTTCACTAATTCTATGCAAATCCATGAAAAATCCACAAAATTCACGAAAGTCATCACTTAAAAAAAGTCCACCAAAGTTTTCAAAAATCTCAATTGAATACACTCCCTAAAAGTTGGTATCTGACTTTAATCTTTAATTAATTGATCACATTGTCACATAATCCTCGTATGTTTAACTTTATGAAATCGAGTTTTGCTTTTAACAATAACCAGTGTCCAAAAATTTGAGGTGTTGCACGTTTACATGAAAAGTCTTATGATAATTAAAAGAAAAATTGAATGGTTTTTTATCATTGTATGTTGGTCGTGTAACCATTGAAGCTTGGAAATCAATTTGCCACTAGAAAAGTAGGTTGAAAATCCTGGTGCAAGTTTTCCTAAATATATTTGATAAGTTAAATTGAATAATATATCTATATAATGTCACGATCTTGTTAACCATACATTTAGGCCATGTTTAATTGGACACCATTTCCATGGAAAATGAAAAACATTTTTCATTTTTGTGTGTTTGATAGACAAAATTTTTCATGGATTTTTTTTTTATTTTTTTTTTCACTTTTGGATCACACGTGCACCATTTATTGCTTTTTGATAAATTTGATTTCCCACAATTTTGATGGTTTTTTATTTTTCAACTCGTATTTTGGCAATCTAAATAAATTATATCTCCAAATGTATATTAAAAAATATATATGTGTATCTCTTGAATTGAAAGTTTTCATGAAAAAAAAGTCAAATGAATACTAATTTCCAATTTTTATTTTTATTTTTTTACAATCCAAACAAATTTTATTACAATTGTAATATATATATATATATATATATATATATATATATATAATTGATCATTTTCATAAAAACAAAGCCAACGAACACCATAAAATAGAAAATTTAAACATTTTTCAGGTGAAAAATTATATCAATCAAATATAATTAATTGATAATTTACAGTAAAGCAAGTTCTAGACAATTCAATTCTCTACAAATTATTTTCTTCCAACCCAAATTCTATATAGCAATCAAACGAACCCTTAGCATTTGTTTGATTATCATTCTCTAAAAATTCATTTTTTTTAAACTCGTTTTCAACCACACATTCTCCCAATTAAATAATTTTACACTTAATCTTTTTATTTTTTTCTTTTTTAACCACACATTCTTAAAAAATAAAAAAAAAATCATTTTAGCAAAATCTATTTTCCCCAAAAATAGAGTTCAAACATACCCTTAATATATATATAATAAATTACTACTACCGTGACATAATATTTACTACTTTTCATTCTGTGTATAAAAGATGGCATAAAGAGCTGCCAAAGAGAGAGAGAGGGAGCACTTGTAATAAACATGTCACCAACCCATTAATACCCCAGGGTCGGTGTTCTGTTTGGTTTTAAGGGAAAGAATCTCAATTTTACTTTTTCAGATAAATGAAGAGAAAGCAAAGAAAGTAATTTTGTATATGTGTCCCACCTTCTCCAAGGAGTCATATTTAGAATATAATATTTTAATTTATTATAATTTAATTTAATAGTATTCAATTCCGTTAGTATAGATAAAAGAAACTTGCTAGACGAACAGACCCTTGGACAGAGCCTGTTTAACAGGGGGGACACATGTCCCCCTATTGGCAGGGTGCTTGTAAACCCTAGATAAAAATACAGCTAGAGTTTGGCAGATAAACATATGTATATGTGAATGGTTATATTGAAAAAAATGTTGTTTTAAATAGTGATTTTTTGAAGAATGTGTAATTAAAAAGTAGAAAAAAAATTTGGATTTACGTGTAAAATATTTTATTATTCGAATGTGTGGTTGAAAATAAATTTGAGAATTAAAGAATTTTATTTTAAAGGGAGACAAATATGGACTTAATTTGAATAAATATTTCAACATAAAAGGCGATCGATGAAATTCTACAAATGGATAAGACCGATTTTAGTGTATAGGAGTTATTGAAAAAGGAAACAAAATAAAAGAGTAATAAACTTTTTCTTGTTCTATCAAGAGGGCGTTATTGTTCCTTAATTTTGTTGAACTGACGTAACGTCATAATCTTGAAACGCGTTGAAGAGCAATTAACTGCAATGGAAAGATTTGTCATTTGTGTTGGATTCCTACGTGCCTGGTTGAGTGGATCCTTCAAGGACAACTAAATCAAGGCGACAAAAGGGTGGAGAAAGTAAAAGGTAGACCATGGCGAGAAAAAAATAAAATTATTTTCCATTCCCCTTTTCTCCTAAAGTCCAACCATCCAATAGTATGAATATCTTTTGGGCCTTTTGGTTCTTTCTTTTTCATGGAATTACACAGTAGCTTTAACCTAAAGCAATTATTAACGATGGCACCTTAAGGACATTTTCCTATACTGTTAGAATATAGTGATCCGAATTCCGTTTGACCCAATTTGAAATGTTCACGGTGCGGCATGTGTGGTAAAACTACAATTATGAGAATTTTTGAAATATGTGATGGTAGCGGAGGGATCGAACTGACATATAAAATGTATTTTAGAGTTTCGTCGTTTTTTGGAATCGTCCGAAAACGCTACTCTCTTGTACTCATCATCAGAACCGATCCTGTGATTTTCGGGACCTGAGACAAATTTCGTAAATTAAGCCCACAAAGAAAGAATTATAGTGTTTACATATTATAGTGTTTTTATTCAATGAGAGAATTCTATTGATGATAAAATGTCTTCTTTAGAAGAGAAAATGAGATTAATAGCAAAGGAAGGAAATGTTAAAACCTTGGACCTATGGCGGCAAAATAACGATTTGGGATTTTTTGCAACTAAAACTCCACCATCGTCGAGAGTGGGACAACGTAAACGAATATTCTGTCAAACGTTAACCCTTATAACCCAAACCTAGAGATACCTTCAAGGGAAAAGGAAAAGAAAAAAGAAAAGGAAGAAAGGGACCTACGGCAATCTATTGAAAATAATGTAATTTTGAATTGAGATGTAATAAACATAACTAAAGAAAAAAAAAAAAAGCACTGAAAATTTTCAATTGGCGTGTTTACACTTAACATGTTAAACATATGCAAATTAGTTTGACCCATATAGATTGAAAGAGAATGTTTGGTGGAAATTAAAATTAGATTTTTTAATAGATTATGAAAGAAATTTTTGAAATATGTGATTGAAAAGTTGTGAACCCATGAAAGATGTGGTTAATATTGATTGTTTGACTTTGACCTTAATTAAAATCAGATTTTAATCTGAACCAAACATGCCCTCAGTATTAATTTACTCCAAATCTCCAATTAGGACTGTAAGCAAAAATCGTTAAATCGAAAAATCAAACAGAAATCACATTTTAAAAAGGTCAATTTGGTGCCACGTGGACCCGTCAATGAAATAGTTTTGTTTGGTTTGGTTTGGTTTGGATTTGGGTTTGGGTTTGAAAATTTTAATTACGGTCTAAAACCAAATCGAATAGAGAAAAACAATATAAAAATTAAAGAATTAAAAAAATTAAATTTAGTGAAAATTCATTTAAAATTTCAAATTATTATTACTACTCAATAATCCTAATTTATATTTTATATATAAATTATAATAATCTCAATTTTATGTTTTTCATCTCAATAGGAACAAATAATTTTCTAGCCCAATTGTCCAAGCACAACGGTGAACGACCACAACTCATAAGTCTATAATGGCAGAAGCAGAAAGCAAGAAACTCATAGCCTACACATTTCTCATTTCAATTGAATCAAACCCAAAATCTAACCATTCCCTTCCCATTTTCACGTTACGCAACCTCGCCTCGGCCCACCTAGTCCCGACACTGCCTCCTCCTGTGACTACTTAATCTCAAGGTCTGAACTCCTTCGAGTCATCGATCAGCCATTCTTCAGCAGCATGTATGTGAAGCTCCTTACCAATCTTAAGGATTGATAAATAAATTATTTATGCTTACCTTATCCTTGAATTTCAATTTCATTAAATCTCAAATTAGATTTTCTTGAAAATCATGAACAAATTTGTCTTGATCTAATGCTACTACATGCACAAGCATAACCAATTCAAATGTTGCGGACACCTAGTTACCATGGTTGAGATTGTTTGTACATGTTACTCCTCACTTGAACTATATAGTTTAACTTCTGGATTTTGTTGTTCCGATAAGACCTACTAGTTAAATTAAGCTTTGAAAGCAGTTCTAATTCCGTCTTCAAAGTTGATTTTTCCTTTGTTGAAATAGAACTCACATCCCATGTTGGCAAAAAAAATATTCAAAATTTATTTTTCCCCACCCTTATGCCTTCTTTATTTCAGTAGTTTTCCAGTTATACATTAGTGCTTTTAAGTATAAGAGTGTCTCCCAAATTGTCAAAGATGTATTAGCGATTCAAATTTCTACAAATACTTCTGAGTTTGCATTCTCAACTAGAGGTCGTATACTTGATTTCTTTAGAAGTTCATTAGGTGCAAGGATGGTTGAGGCTTGTATATGCGGAAAGAATTGGTTGCAAACTAAGAAAAAATTTATAGTGCTGCACCAATATTTAGATGAAATGGAGACATTGGATGATTCAATGAAAGATGTGACAGGTGATTTATAATTTCTATTATCATATTTTTAAAGATTCTCTTATCTATCTAGTATCTAATACTATGATGATGTAATGAACGCATTTGTTTGACTATGCAGACGATGAATCATGTGTGACACTAATTGATATTTGAGTACATGTGAGAAATTGAGTTCGTAGCAACACACAATGATAAGTTTGTGTAATTGTTATGTTTAGAATAATAAACAATTATTATTGTGGTTGGTTATTCTCTTTGTCTAATCAGTAACTTTTTTTTAGATATGACGATCAGGAGGTCTTGTTGGATATCATTATGTTTTTTGGGTCTCATATTTAGTTTAGTAGACTTGTATTGTAATGTCATTGTAACGTTATCGTAACATCATTAGACTAAAAAGGCGAACAAAAAATTATGTTTTAATTTATTGTGATTTCACTTTGATTTAGTTGATATTTAAATTTATAGCATATATAATTAGTTTGTTTTAGATTTATTACTAGTAAAATATAAATATATATTGAATTCGATGAATTAATGACATAAAAGTAGACAAGCGAAAAAATATACGGTAAAATCAATGGTTTAAAATCGGACCAAACCGTTAGGTTTAGATTTGAGTTTTTTTTTTTTTTTTTTTTTTTTTTTTTCAAATCGTTCAAAATAGTTTGGTTTGAGTTTGAATTTTTCTCAAATCGATTTAAACGATTTGATTTGAAAATCTGTCAAAAATCGAACCGTTTACACCCTTTTCCAATGTCCTACTACGGCTACCTCATTTTGGGAATGGTCTACTCAGTTTTGTCCTCGTATTCTCAATATAATAGACTATTGTTAGAAATAAAACGATAATGCCTCAAATTTTAAATAACGCAAGACTTTTTTAAAATTCCTAAAACATTTTGTACTCTAAAAATCCATTATAGATTAAAGTGCGGTTAATCACAATTGCTCCAAACATGGTGGTCCAAATTTATAATAAAAAGCTACCATGGGAAAAAAAAATCACGGAAAATGTTTAAGAATTTTGTTGCCCGTATCAACATAATCTAAAATCTAAATAGTCGAGTAATTTGTTGCTATAGATAAGGTAAATTTCATCTGCAATCACTAAACTTTTAATAAAATATGAAGGAAAATCTTAGGGGTATATAAGGAGGCACATAAGGGTGTCCATAATGGACACTCGCGTCCTCTCCAATATGGACACCCTTATGTGTAATGCTATCTACCCATAGCATTGCCCAAATATTAATTAGGCTGTTAAACTTTAATTTGTCTCTACTTAATTCAATTACTAAACATCAATTTAGAGTTTGTTTCGAAGATATTTTTTGAGTGATTTTTTTTTTTTTTTTTTTTTGTGAGAATGCGTGGTTCAAAAAAAAAAAAAGTTATGAATTTCATAGAATGTGTGACTTGTAAATTGATTTTCAAGAAAATAAATTTCAAAAAATCTTTCCAAACAAGCTCTTAATTTCAATCGAGTCATTGAATTGGACTTTAATTTAGTTTCGAATTTCACAACTCTGTCAATTGCGAGCTTCTAGCGTGCAAACTACCATTATTTCACATTATAAAGCGTTAAAATAAAAGGGTAATTGTATTTATACAATTTTTTGGTTTGTTGCACCATGTATTAATTGCAATTAAGATTTTCAATCTTTTGCTCATTGTCGAACATATGTTTTCAACTTTTATTTACATTGTATGTTCAACATTCATGAATTAAAATATCTTTATTTTTATTTTTTTTTTTTTTTTTAATGACGGCTTTCGTCTAGAAAAATTCGTTATTGAATAAAATTTCCCCCCCTCCCCCCTCCCCCCTCATGTGCTTAAATAAGCAACAAAAACAAATGTAAAACTTTGACAAACTATTTGCCTCTCGTTTCGTATTAAACGTATTCATTTCGTGGCATGTCCATTACCACTACGACATGTCATAAAAAGCGATAAAATAAAATAAACATTTACTCTAGGGACATAATCATTTTTCATATACCATATTTTTGTCATTTTCGTTTCTAGTGTGCCACATAGTGGTAACATGGAGGATAAGTTATGTATGACTATTCACTGAGCAATTTTTATCAGTTTGTGAGATGACAGATGCGAAATGTTAAAATATGGTAAAAAAAAATTAAAATTAAATTAAAGTTCAATAACCAATTGATATAAATTAAAATTTAATTACTCATTTTGTGATTTAGCTAGAAAGTCAGCAACTGTGCAAACTATAATTTGGTAATTAAGAATAGGCGTTTTCCCTCTCAGAAATATTAAACAAATAACCATACAAGAATTTTCTTTTCCAACAAATAATAAAACTCGAGAAGCTCATGGGATGACATATTTTGTGCAATTTGGGTCACAACCATGTTTTCTTTACATGAGAGCTAGCAAAAATAATGAGATCTTATACTTCAGTCAAATAACGTTAGTTCAATACAAATACATCTAATACAAATTATCAATTCTTTTGACAATTTGGCTAGAACCAAACAACCCGTAGAGAGTAGAGGAGTCTGAATGTGCTGGATAGGTTGATTAGGCATGTCAAAGGCACAACTTAATATAAGAGGCGGACATGACTTGTATTTTTTTATGAAAAAAGGAACTAAAAATTAATACAAAGTGATACATAAAAAATAAAAAAATAAAAAAATGTTTAGTTTCCTTTTGTGGACACTATAAAACGTGTTTCTCAATTCACGCCTTATTAAGGATAAACTGGTCTTTCTTTTGGGTGCCTAATTGGAAGTGGACGGCCATGTGCCAACCCCTATTAGCCTTGCCTTGACTTGGATTGTGCTAATTGAAAGAAGATTTGGACCATTCCCCTTAACCATTGGTTGGGATTTAATCTCCATTCCATACGGCTGTTTGGGGTTTGACAGTTTGACTCACCTTTGCTTTTCATTCTATTGAGTGTCCAGACTCTCACTCTAGTTCTTCGGGTTCTTCTTCTATTGTCTAATTATTTGATCTCTCATGAGATCCTAATCTTTTGAAGTAACAATGTGAAATCACTATTGCTACAATATTTTAGGCCATATTGAACGGGTAAAAAATATGTATATTAGTTAGGTTGTGGGTTCTTGATTCATGCGTAAATTAGGGTTGTTATTTGTGAAATCCGTATGGATCAGTGACTAAATCGTGTTTTAATTTGGGTTCCTTAAACTCTGTACTCTCCCTTGAAGGTTATTTTGCACATAGTTGAGCCCTTAAAATTCGGCGATTTGCTGAATTGGGTGAACATTTATTGCTTTCGCGTATGCCTGTCAATTTACTTTATCATTAGTTAATTTTTAGGTCAAAATACCCAATTAATTTGGTATCAGAGCCTATTAGGGTTTCTGGGTAAATCTTTTCCTTCAAAAAATTAAAGTTCTTGAAATTTCTTGTATGATCTGTTGACCTATAATTGATTATAACCTATGAATGTCAACAAGTCGAGCCGAAATTCAAGGCTGGGGCTCGACTCGAGTAAAACGAACCGAACTTTTTTTTTTGCCCGAGCCGACTCGAGCAAAGGCTTGTCGAAAAAATTCAAGATTTTTTTTGGTAAATTCACTTTCTCCTTTTCCAGACTTGAGACTGGCTACAATCAATGTAGGAGGAGTTAAAATTATACATGAATAAAATATTTTGTGTACAATTTTTTTGAAACAAATAAATTCAAAAAATTACGTATTTTTTGACATTAATTAATTTTAAAACTTACAATATCTTATATTTGGATTTGCTGCAATTCTTTGGCTATTATACTGTCAACTTATTCTTGAGTACATAATTTTGCACATTCCCAATCTTCAAGCATATTAAAGCTTCCAATATATTTTCTTTTAGTTTTGATCGTTTACACGATAAAACTTCACCACTTAAACTAAATGCAGCCTCCGATGTCACCGTAGATATTGAAGGTGTTAGTAGATCATGTGCAATTTTTAATATAATTGGATATTGTCTTTCGTTACACCTCCAACATGATAAAAGACTAAAAATTCTTGTAATTCTTCTGGGTTTAACACACTACGAACGTCCACGCACATAAACTAACGGCCCATTTGATTCCCCTTTTTTTAATATATATATTTATATATATTCAATCACACATTTTTCATTAAAATAATATTTCACGTAAATAAAAAAAAATTTCTTATTTATCAACCATACATTCTCCATCAATTTACTATTCTAAAATACATTTTTCATAAAAATGAGAATCAAACGGGGCCTAAATGAAGGAACAATTGTATTGGTATCCAAATAATTCCATAAATTTTATAAATTTTTTGCAATATTTTTGAAGAAGAACTTTGAGAAGTAAAGCTACATTAACCTCATTTTTCAGTGTAATAGTTATACATTTCACATAATATAGATTCTATATGCATATATGATAATTTCAAATTCATGAAATCAGAAATCTTATTTATAATAGTTTTTGTGTCATTTAAATTAAGTCGAGTATCCATCATCGAAATTAAAATAAATAAAGAGGGCAACTCTTCCAAATATTTACGAAATTTTAACTCCATAGAGTGGACTACATCAACAAACATTGGAAAACTCCTATATTTATGAAATGCTTGTGAAATGTAGAAAAATGATGTAAAACAAGTAAAGATGTAGGGTAATAAATGGTGCTACATTCCTTTATGGCGTCGAAAAATGGTTTTGAGAATTTCTTCACATAAAATGCAATATAAACCATTCTCAATCTTCCAAATTATGTTCGAGTACGTATGTATGCCTACCATTATAATAAAGTGAAATAATTTTATCATATTTTTACATGAATGTAACATAAAATATGTAGAGTTCCATTTATGTGTTACATCAGTTGCAAATGATTTCACTTATAAGCCATACTATGCACACAAACTATTAAATACTTGCTTTTTTTATGGTGATACAATAATAAACTTTATTGCTTGTCTAATTTTATCTAAAGTTGATTTTATATGTTCTAATCTATCTTTTACAATCAAGTTGATAATGTGGCATATACAATGTTGATGAAAAAAATAAACTTTTAAATGAAGGGTTAAGCTCATTAATAATTTTTTTTTTAAACACGTTTGTTCACACTAGTATTATCAAAAGTAAAATTTCGAGTTATATTTTATATACCATATTCTTGTAGAATATCTTTTAAAACTATGTATATATTAGTGGTATTATGATGATATTTTACACATCTGAATACAATAATTCTTTTATGTAGAATCCACATGTGATTGATGTAATGAGACAAATAGCAATATAATATTTTTTTATTATCACCAGTCCATAAATCAGAGATAAATGATATAACATCATTAAAAGTTTTTAGTTGTTCAATAGTATTTTTTTATTTATATAATTTTATAGTATCTGAACGAAGAGTATTTCTATAATAAGAAGTATATCTGGGTTGGAGATAATATTGCACGAGTCGAGAAAAGTGCGTCGACTCTATCATCATAAGCGATATCTTTGCTGCAGCTACATATGCAATCATTCCTTCATGAAATCTTTCCTGTGAATATACAAGGTGGAAAGAGTATGATCAAAATCGTCAAACACTAGTTTGGTCTGTTCAGGTCGTTACCGACTGGTTTTGCTTTGCAACTCCTTAATATGTATCTATTCAAATGCGTTGTACTTGAACTGGACTTCCAACTAAATTCTTTGCCACAGTAATTATAACATGCTTTCCAAATATCAACTCCAATTTGAACACCAACTTATTAACGTATCATATGTTTCCAACAATCCGATGATTTTTTTCGACCTTTTTGTCTCGAGTACTTCTTTATCTTCGATATCCTCCAAACCAATTGGAATATTTTGAGATGCATATTCGTAGCCAGTTGGAGTACTCGAACTAACCCTAAACTGATTAATTTCATCAATAGTAAAATTCATCTATATTTAATGGTTATTATAGCAAAAAATATTGATTGAAGTTGAAACAGAATATTAGAGCAAAAAAATTGAATATTAGAGCAAAGAAACTGTAATATTAGCAAAGTGAATATTAGAGTAAATAAATTGGAGATTGAAGTTGAAGCTAAAATACTGCAAGTTAAAACTAATTGAAGAAAATTGATATGAAACTAAAAAATTTAACTCCTATTTATAACAAAAAAAATAACCGTTTCAAATTTGATATCTGATGTCAAATCCAAATTTTATATCTTGTGTGCAATAGCTGCAATTGAGGCATCTATAAATTTTTAATTTTTTTTTGTCACGGGCCGAAAAAACCCGTGACACCGGCTGGTTCAGTGTTTTTGAGCTGTGAATCAGGCTAGCTAGAGCTTTTCCCGAGCTGAGTCACAGGCGACCCGAGCTCGCGAACCAATTTGTTATCCTTATTATAACATTAAAATTTTGATTATGACAAAGAAGTTAATCTTGTTTATTAACAATTGAATTTAAAGTGATAATAATTTTCAAAGCATCCAACGATAAATTGATCAACTATCGTCAAAAGATAAAAAAATCAAGACTATCGTAAATCGGACTCATGAAAAAGGTCGTGATCGAAGTCACACAGTAAAAACAAAGTCCTTCAAGAAAAGATCTTTAAAGACAAACGTCAAAAAAAGATCAAAATCAAGAGTTTTAGAGCCAAACATCAAAATAATAATAATAAAGACGAGAGCCTAAGAACCAAATTTCGAAGTAAGATCAAAGACTAGTTTTCTTGTTTCAAATGTAAAGATACTAATACTTTGATTTTTACCAATGAATGATAAAAACGAAAAAAATCGTTTATGCACTAAAAGTTATTTTGATTATCAATTACATAAAATATTTTGATTAAAGTAAAATTGATTTTTAAAATGATGTTTGAACATAGATCATACTTTTAAAACATCATTTACCTTGGAAACTAGTTAAAAATACCTTCAAAAAGTCTATATTTGTCAAAATATTCAAATCAAACCAAACGGGGTCAAAACCGAAAAATTGATCAAAACGATCAAGCGTCCGGTCTGAGCATGTGGCCATGTGGATGCTCGTCCGAATTCAAAAAAAGATTTGCAAATTCTTTCTCTATAAATTCGTGAAAGGCGGACTTTCTGGTTGATGCAACGGTTAGATTTTTTACTATTAAATTTCACATACATAATGGCTATTTTGGTCGTCAGGATCAGGGGCGGATCCAGCTATAGGCAAGCTAGAGCGGCCGCTCTAGCTGGATTCGTCGAAATTTTGGGCTTCTTTGGAGACCTGCCGGAGCTGGATGAAAGGCTGAAGAGATGGTCTGGTTTCTGGTGAGTTTTATCTGAAGAAGACGATGGGAAATGGTTGGGCTGGCTGGGAGTTTAAAAAAAAAAATTGGGCTCTAAAATAGGCCCAGCTCCAGGCCCAATTTCATACCCATTACCCTTTCAATTTACCCAACCCAAACGAATGAAACGAAACGATCCAATTTCATTTCTCCCCCCAACCGGCGATTCAATCTTGCAAACCTAAGAGGAGCGGCGCGACTGTGTGTGCGACTTGCGAGTGCAAATCATTACCTCTTCAAAATTTTCTGATTCTGGAGAGTGGAGAGTGGAGTGTGTGTGGCTGTGGACTGTGGTCGGTGGAGAGTGGAGATTGGAGTTGGAGTTCACCGGCGTCGGATTCGGACTTCGCGAGTTCGCGACTCTTCTTCGCCAATCGCCAGAATCGCCTCATCTTCGACTTAGGAGTTAGGAGGTAAGTTCGATTTCTTTGTGTGGCTGACTGCGTCTGCAACTCTGCGTGTGTGATTTGTGCGTCTTCGACTGTGTGAGTGAGGGACTGAGGGAGTCTGTGATCTTGATTCTTGACTGTGTTTGTGTGATTGTGTATTTGTGTGATTGTGTGATTGTGTGCGACAGTGCCTTCTTCAACTGAAGGCAGAATGCGACTATGCGAGAGTGCGAGTCTATGATTCTTGACTGTGTTTGTGTGATTGTGTGCGTCTTCAACTGAAATTGGGTTCTGCGAGAGTGCTAGTCTGTCTGCCTGTGAGGCTGTGACTCAGTAGTGACTGTGTTTGTGCTTATTCCCTTATTCGGTGTTTCAGTTTGTGAATTGTGAGTCTGTGACTCGTTACTTGTAGTCGTAGTCCTGAGTTCTGATTTCTGAATATGTGATTGTGTGAGTGCCGTGTGATTGTGTGAGAGACAGTGGTTCTCTACTTGTTGTTTTTATAATATTGGATATTGGAATTGAGAAATTGTATATTGTAATTGTGAAATTGGGTATTTTGCTATTGTGAAATTGTTTAGCTAATATAATTGAAAATTAAATTGGGCATTTTGGATATTGGATATTGAAATTGATATATTGGATGTTGTAATTGTGAAATTGGATATTGGAATTGTGAAATTGGATATTGAAATTGTGAAATTGGATATTGTAATTTTGAAATTAGATATTTTAATTGAAAATTAAATTGGGCATTTTGGATATTGGATATTGAAATTGATATATTGGATGTTGTAATTGTGAATTGGATATTGAAATTGTGAAATTGGATATTCTAAGTAAAAATTAAATTGGGTATTTTGCAGAATATGGAACGATTTTTTCAACCGAAACGAAAATCTATACCTAGTGCTAGTATTCCTAATTCTAGTTGTGCGTCTAGTCCCGCCACTGTTTCTAGCCCAGCACACAAAGTTGGTAGATAGTATTTTGGGACTTGGGTTGTATTGAACTATATTTTCATATGTATATAATTTTGACTTAATAGTGCATTTACATATATATTCAATAATTTTTTATATTATTTAATCGAATTTTCATAAACGATCGGCCGAATCGGGTGATTGTCGACGGTCAACAGTCAACGGTCAAAGTCAACTTCCGCTCTAACTGAACTTTTATACTTGATTCGTCGCTGGTCAGGATCCAAATGCGAACATCTGGTTTCGATAGAGTATTTTACTTTTTGAGTTTTATAAATACCATCACTTTTTCCATTCTTTATGATAGTTTCAAGTGCAATAAGTGGGACATATTTTTGAGAGAATTCTTTAAGCATGCATTACACTTATTATTTTTTTATATAATTTTTTTTGATTGAACCAGACTTTCAACTAAGTTCTTTGCCACAGTAATTGTAACATATTTTTCAAATATCAACTTCAATTTGAACACCAACTTATTTACGTATCATATGTTTCCAACAATCCGATGAATTTTTTCGATCTTTTGTCTCGAGTACTTCTTTATTTTCGACATCCTCCAAATCAATTAGAACATTTTGAGATGCATATTCGTCGCCGATTAGAGTACTCGAACTACTCCCTAAACTGATTAATCTCATCACTAGTAAAATCCATCTATATTTAATGGTTATCATAACAAAAAATATTGATTGAAGTTGAAACTAGAATATTAGAGCAAAGAAACTATAATATTAGCAAAGTGAATATTAGAGTAAATAAATTGGAGATTGAAGTTGAAGCTAAAATACTGCAAGTTAAAACTGATTGAAGAAAATTGATATGAAACTAAAAAAATTAACTCCTATTTATAACAAAAAAAAAAAATAACCATTTCAAATTTGATATCTAATGTCAAATCCAAATTTTATATCTTGTGCAATAGCTGCAATTGAGGCATCTATAAATTTTTACATTTTTTTGTTCGGTTGGCTTGATGTTTCTAAGCCGTGAATCAGGCCGGCTAGAGCTTTTCCCAAGACGAGTCACGGGCGACTCGAGCTCGCGAGCCAATTTGTCATCCCTATTATAACATTAAAATTTTGATTATGACAAACAAGTTAATCTTGTTTATTAACAATTGAATTTAAAATGATTATAATTTTTAAAGCATCCAATGATAAATTGATTGACTATAGTCAAAAGATAAAAAAATCAAGACCATCGTAAATCGGACTCATGAAAAAGGTCATGACCAAAGTCACACATTAAAAAAAAAAGTCCTTCAAGAAAAGATCTTTAAAGACAAACATAAAAAAAAATCAAAATCAAGAGTTTTAAAGCCAAATGTCAAAAAATAATAAAAAATCAAGACGAAAGCCTAAGAGGCAAATTTCGAAGCAAGATCAAATGCTAGTTTTCTTAGTTCAAATGTAAAGATACTGATAGTTTGATTTTTAGCAATGAATGGTAAAAACTAAAAAATCGTTTTATGCACTAAAAGTTATTTTAATTATCAATTACATAAAATGTTTTGATTAAAGTAAAATTGATTTTTAAAATGATGTTTGAACATAGATCATACTTTTAAAACATCATTTACCTTGGAAACTATTTGCAAATTATTTCTCTATAAATCCGTGAAAGGTGGACTTTCAGGTTGATGCAACGGTTAGATTTTTTACTATTAAATTTCACATACATAATGGCTATTTTGGTCGTCAGGATCCAAATGCGAACATCTGGTTTCGATAGAGTATTTTACTTTTTGAGTTTTATAAATACTCTCACTCTTTCCATTCTCTATGATAGTTTCAAGTGCAATAAGTGAGACATATTTTGAGAGAATTCTTTAAGACTGCATTACATTATTCTTTTTTCATATAAATTTTTTTGATTGATTCAAACCCTTTTCATCATTTTCATCAAAAAATTTCACGTGTCTTTTTTACTCAACTTATTTCTATCATTCATGAAAGAAAGATATAATTTTTTTAAAAAAAAAATTGAACATATATTGCATCTATTTCTGCAACTTCTCTACATCAAAACTTTGATTAATTGAATCAAACTTATAAAATCATAATGTTTATCAAAGTTTCTCATATCTTTGTTGGTACTTAATTTATTACTATTATTTGTTAAAAGATGATATATTTTGAGAAAATCTTTGAACATACATTACACTTATTTCCTATTCATCTTCTCATTGAAAAAACTTTGATTGATGAATCAAACTTTTAATTCTCATATTCATCAAAGTTTTCATCTATTATTTGTTGCTATTATTGAAGATTAGCCTCTCTTAGTACTTAATTCATTTGTATCATTTATCATGAGAGAAGTTCTTGTAAAGCTATTTTGTTATACTTGTGGGTCATATTGAGGTCCTGTAAAACTCAATAGTGTGGGTCATATTGAGGTACCGTAAAACTAAATATTATATAAGGATTGATGCTCAATTTTATAAGTCATCGAAAGTGTTGTAAAGAGTTGAATTGCACCATAAGTCAATCAATATAGTGAAAATGTCTTGCTCGTATCGGAGAGCTTGGTAACTGATAACATAGATCATTATTTAAGGTCAAACCTCCACATTTATATTGCTTGCATCCTATCTTCCCTTTTTACTTATTTCTTTAATATTTGCACTTATTATTTGAATTAATCTATTTACTCTTCATTTGCTTAATTTTAGATTAATTATTAAAAAAAATAAATTAAAAATCGATTCAATCCCTCTTGGTCGGTTATTCTTGGAATATCACAATTTGTTTACATTCGTTGAAAATCTACACGGCCAAATATAATTTTTGTGGTATCTTCAATCTGCAAGTACGAGTCCAAGGCACAACGCTGCTGTCATGTAACCTTTGGCTTATTGAACAACATAACTGATCTCTGTTGAGGGTTCTGGAATAGATATTGTTGTATTTAGGTAAGATCGTTATGATATTTCAATTGATAATCCTTTTTCAGCATGTTTACTTTATGTATTGAAGCATGTATATAAACTCAAATGTTACAAGTTTTAAACCATATAATTGATTGATATGTTCTTGAGCATGCTTTAATTCTAAACTCCTGTACTGATAATATAATCTTGTATTGATAAAATCTTACTTCTTGTTATTGTATTTGATAAATACTTGTTAAACTTGAACTGCTTTTCATTCTTTAATCAGTTAGTTTTAATAACTACAAAAGTTTTCCAAACCTTTTTGGCTATTAGGTGATCTTGAATTAAAGATCACTCATGTCTACAAGTAAAAGCCACCCTTTCACAAAATCTGTAATTGGTTCGAAGGTTAAATTATCACAATCCGATAGAAAAGGGAAATTACTCTATATGAAAGCAGAAAATAATAGTTATTCTCGTTCGGTAAAGGGTTTCAAAAGCCATTGATGATCTTGAAACCTTTTTTGCTGCACTTAAAGCAAAGCTTAATGAAATTCTAGATATGAATGAAATTGCATATAGTTCAATAATTCTCGATTTATATGATAATATAGTAAGACAAGTCGAAGCTGCCACAACTGCTTGAGCCTTGTGGACTACGCTTGATACTTTGTTCTTGACTAAGACATTACCAAATAAGGTTTACCTTTGAGAGAAATTGTTTAATTTTAGAGTGGACATTGGAAAGAATTTAGAGGCTAATTTGAATGGCTTTAGTATCATAGTCAAAAGCCTTGCTTATAATGATAAAAAGTTTGATGATGAGGACATTACTATTATTTTATTGAACTCATTCCCTAAATCCTATAAGGATATCGAAAATGCAATAAAATACTCAAGAGATGCTCTAACACAACTAATTGTAACTGATACTTGAAGATTAGGGAATCAGAGGTTAAAAAAAGAATCTAAAACTAATTCTAGAGAGGAGAATATGTTTGTAAGAGGAAGAACCGAGAAAAAGGAAAATAATTTTCAGAATAGAAAATTTAAAGGAAAATCCAAATCAAGAGATAAGAGTAATAAAAAGTGCTATAGTTGTAACAAACTCAGATATTTTAAGAGATATTGTTGAGTGGAAAAAGAAAATGAAAGAAGAGAACAACGCTGAGTTAAATAATGTTGTAGCTGGTTTTGAATTGGACAATCTGCTTGTCATGACCATATCTAATGAAAACATTGATAAGGACTGATCTTAGATTCATGATGTACATTTCATATGTGTCCATACTGGTTTTACAACTATAAGCAAATAGAACTTAGAAAAGTTTATATGGATGATAATGACTTTCAAACTGTGCTTGGAATTGGTGATATTTCCATCAAAATGCATGATGGCATTCTCAGGCAAATCAAGGATGTTAGCTATGTTCCAAATCTAAAAAGAAATCTCATTTCATTAGGAATTCTTGAAGATGAGGGACATACTTTCAAATCTGATAACAACATACTAAAAGTAATAAATGATCTCTAGTTGTATTAAATGGACCTAAGAAGGTGTATCATCTTGCGGGTGAAGCAATTACTGCACAAAATTCTAATTCCTTCAATATAACTACGAATAAATTTGAACTTTGGCATAATAGGGTGGGTCATATTAGCAATAAGGGTCTAAAGTATCTAAGTAACCAAAACCTACTTGGGAAAGATATAATTAAACCCCTTGAATTTTGTGAGACTTGTATATCGGGCAAGTCTCACAGGGTGAGCTTTGAAAGAGGGTTACATACAACAAAAAAAACTATTGGATTATGTTCATTCAGATTTATGGAAACTAAAAATTCATCCTACTTTAAGTGGAAATGAGTACTTACTGTCTATAGTTAATGACATAAATGTTTGGATTTACCGTTTAAATGCTAAATTTGAAATTTTCCAGAAATTCAAAATCTAATTAAAAATGCTTGAAAATCAACTGGACAATAAATTAAAAACCTTAAGAATTGAGTTTGGCAATATTTGCAAACAAAAGTAAATAGTTAAAAAATGACAGTTAAATACATACTCTAACAAAATAGGGTTACTGAAAGAACGAATAGCACCCTTATAAATAGAGTCAAGTGTATGCTGATCAGTTTAGGATTGACAAAAGGGTTTTAGGCTGAAGTTGTATGTACTACACCTCATCTGACAAATAGATCACCATACAGTTTTGTAGGCTTTAAGACTCGACAAAAATTGTGGACTGGAAAACTACCTAACCTATCATACATTAGGGTATTTGGATGTGATGCATATGCACATCAAACTGAGGGAAAATTATATCCCAGATCCACCAAATGTGTTATGCTAGGGTACCCTAAAGGGGTGAAGGTTATGGGTTTGAAATGTGCTGGGTATTAAAATAATTAATAATAGAAATGTGGTGTTTAACGAGTCTGAAATTCCATGCCTTACAATAAAATTGAAAAGTCCAAGGAACATGAGAAAAAGAACACTTCATAGAGTGAGGTGAATTTAGCAAATTTAGCTACACTCAACCTGAAAATGGTGAAACTGTTGTTCAAAAAACTAAAGAAAATATTGGTAACCATTATGAAGGCAGGGGCGGAGGCAGGAGGTGTTCAGGGGGTGTCCTGGACACCCCATTTTTCTGAGAATATATTTTTTTTTTTCTTTTGGGTTTTTTTTTTTTTTTAAATTAGAAGGATTGTAAAATAGTAACTTCTATTTTATTACAAATAAATTTGCGAAAAAAGTTAATCTTATTTTTTCCACTTATTTTAAGTTAATTCTCAACTTATTAGTTATAATTACACTGATGTACTATCCGCAAAAAAGGTAAATGACTCAATTAGTGAACTTTTGTTTCCTCTCATTTTTTTAGTTTCCTTCAAAAAAAAATTTCGGGGGCAGCACCCCCGTCGGCCCCCACCCCTTTATCTATATATTTTCAAATTTGGACCCCCCATTTCCAACAAGCTGGCTCCGCCACTGTATGAAGGTGAAGTAGATTTACCTTGCACCGAGATTGAAACCCCTGATAACCCTACTATTGAGACTACTAGTCAAGATTACCAACTTGTCAGACATAGGAAATGAGACAAGTGAGACCTAGAAACAAATAATCTGATTGATGTTGCCTTAGTTTCTGGTGAAACTTTAGAGCATTCAGAACCTTAATCTTTTTAAGAAGCTATAAATGACCCTAAATTTAAAAATTGAAAAGATGCAATGAAAGAGGAAATAAAGTATTTAATTGAAAATAAAACTTGAAAATTGGTAGAGGCCTAACAATCAAAGGATTGCTCAATACAAGTGGATTTTCAAATTAAAACATGGGAATGTCTCATCTGACCCTTTGATATATAAAGTCGGGCTTATATCTAAAAGCTTTACTTAAAGGAAGGGTGTTGATTACAATGAAATATTCTTCCATGTGATCAAGAATTAGACTATAAGACTTATTATTGCTCTAGTTGTTCAATTGAATTGAGAACTCGAACAATTAGATGTAAAGACTGCATTCTTACATGGTGAGTTAGTGGAGGACATCTCTATGTGTCAAACTCAAGGTTTTGTGGTAAAGAAAAGGCATAACTTTGTTTGCAAGTTGCAAAAATCACTGTATAGACTCAGTATTACATAAGATTTGACATATATATACTGAGAATTGGTTTTAAAAGAAGTGAATATGATTACTGTCTATATTACAATAATGCTAGAACTGACAGTAGAGTTTATTTACTCCTATATGTAGATGATACGCTATTAGCCAACTTTAGCAAAACTGAGATCATAAGACTTTAAAAACTTCTTAAAATCCGAATTAGTTATGAAAGATTTAGGAAATACCAAAAAAATATTGGGAATAATTATTAATGGAAATATGCAAGAAAACAATTTAACTGTAACACATGAAGCCTATTTAAGCAAGGTAATAACCAAATTTGGCATGAAATATGCTAAGTCTGTTAGTGCACTACTTGCAGCCTATATGAATCTTTCCACTGCTCAATCACTTAAAATGAAAATGAATTGAGGGAAAAGGTGGAATATTCCATATGCTAATGCAATAGGCTCTATTATGTTATTCCTGTTCACCACTAAGCTTGATTTGGCTTATGCCATCAATTTTCTGAGGAGATTCATCTGTAATCCTGGAAACCACATCGGGCTAGGTTGAAATGGCTTTTAAATATTGCTGGAACATTAAACACAAGGTTAGTATTTGTGAAAGAATGTATATGGCTAAAAGAAATTTTAAGCGAGCTGAATTTTTACATGAATTTTCTATAGATCATACTGATAGTCAGAGTGTATTGTTACTAAGTAAAAACTCTGTTTATCATGAGAGATACAAACACATTGAGGTAAAGTATCACTTCATAAGAAAAAAATATCCTATGGTGATGTTAATCTTGAAAAAAATCATATTGATGAAAATCCATCTGAAATGGGCACTAAAATTCTTTATGTTGGTAAGTTTAGATCATGTCTATCTATTCTCCATATTGATACAGATTAATTCTTTTGCAGGAACCTTGGACAATGATAAAAGGTTAAGCCAGTCATATGCAATTTAGCAACTAGAAAGTGTGAATGATTTGAGAACCAAGGTGAAGATTGTAAAATGTGTTTCTCAATTCACATCTTATTAATGATGAATTGGTCTTCCTTTTGGGATGCCTAATTGGATGTGGAAGCCATGTAACAATCCCTATTTGCATGTTTTGTTTGGACTTGGATTGTGCTAGTAAAAAGAAGATCCAAACCATTCATTTTAACCCATGTCCGAGATTTAATCTCCATTCCATATGATTGTTTGGGGTTTGACGATTTTGCTCATTTTACTTTTCATTCTCTTGAGTGTTTAGACTTTTTCTCTTTAATACTTCCTATTCTTCTTCTATTGTCTAATTCTTTGATCTCTTACGAGATCCTAACCTTTTGTGGTAACCCTGTGAAATCAATCCTGCAACAGTGTTTTAGGCCATATTGAATGGCTGGAAAATCTGTATATTAGTTAGTGTTCTAAAAGGAGCGCCTAAGGGTGATGGGCAGTGGAAACACTAAATCAAGTGGTTTGACGTCTTATTTAGCGGTCAACAGCAGTCATTGACTGATAATCATTTTTTTTTCTTTTTTTAATTTTTTTTAGTTAAAAATTAAAAGTTGATTTCTTAAATCTACCCTAGATTCAAAACTTGAAGCCTTGAACAAAGGAAAGCTCCCTCAAATTTCTTTCCTCCAATCTGCAACATCTAGGCACTTTCTCTTCCAACAATTGCTCGTCTTTGGCACTTTCTATGGTAAGTCGGATGCACTCAATTTGCAAAAGAAAAGAGACGAACCTGGGGCTTTTTCGTTTTTGACACTGGGTCCATATTCCAAGTGGTGTTTCTATACTAAAATTCTAAAAGTGCCGAAACTGAATGAGACAAACCTAGCATCTCCATACTAAAAGTCCAAAAGAGTGGCTAATGAGTCAATGACACTGGATCTACAACGGCATTTTCTCTAGTCTCCACTATTACTTTTACCACTTTTTATGTATAAAATGGGGTTCGTAGGTGGATAAAGGCAAATATAATATTGTTAGTATATTTGTGATCATTATTCTAATATTCATTCATGAATTTGGCATCTTTGATCAATATAATATTCATCCCTAATTAGTATAATATTCATTCAGGAAATTGTGTTATTTTTCACTAAAGAAACAGGGAAAATGGGAAAACTTGGGACATTTCACGTTTACAGAACTTGTAATTTTGTGTGCATCTTAGTCCTATTTTATTTTAGTACACTGAATAGTGTTTCTAATTTTTAAAGAACCAATGGAAGAAGGTGATTTTTCAATCATATCTAAATTCAATGCTAGTCAACTGAAAAGAGATTTCGGAGATGTTGGATGGGAAATTGCAGTTTTGGTAGATCCAAACAATCTTAATAATGTGAGATGTATATTATGTGATAATGTTACTAGGGGGGAATTTCTAGGCATAAACTTTATGTAGCAAGAATCAAGGGAAGAGTTGAGGCATCATGTCTTAAAGCAAGTGAAGAACAAAAAGCTAAGTGTGTTGAGGCGATTCAAGGGATCAAGTGTAAAAAAATAGAGAAGCTATTGAATGATGCTAAGTTGAGGGAAGATGTGAATATATCTTTGTATACAATAGATGCAGAGGAAGAAGATGAAATTGATGAAATTGCAATTATTCAAAGAGGGACTAGGAATAGGCCTATTAATGTGGTACCTATGGATCAATTTGCAAGGTCTATCAATGTTAATGATTCTTCTATGAGTGCAAATAAGAATTGAGACAACAAAATATGAATGTTGCAATTGCTAAGAAAATGTTATTAGAAGTTCATCGATATTTGGCAAGATGGGTTTATGAAGCCGGAATTTCCTTTAATACCATTGACAATGATAGTTTTAAACTATGTGTGGAAGGTCTTGGTCAATATGGACCAGTTTACATTCCTCATTCTAATACCAATTAAGGGAGCCACTTTTGAAGGGAGAGGTGGAGAGGACAAAAGAAACTTTAAATAAGCAAAAGAATAGTGGGAAAAAAATGGGGTTCAATCATGACCGATGCTTGGAGTGATAGAAAAATAATAAGCATCATGAATTCATCAAAGGAAGCTTCAAATGATGCTCATGCATGTTAGTATATATTTGACTATGTCAATGATTGTATTAAAAATGTTGGGGGTTGAGTTGAAAATGTGGTTCAAGTCGTAATTGACAATGCTTCCAATAATATGGCCACCGTAAAATTATTGGAATTACAAAGGCCAAACATATTTTGGACACCATGTGCCACTCACACTTTAAACTTTATGCTTGAAGGAATCTCTAAACTTTCAAGGGAGTGATTAACAATGCAAAATCACTCACTATTTTCATTTATGCACATCACAAGGCTTTGGCATCGATGATAAAGTTTACAAAAAAAAAGATAGTTAGGCCGGGAGTCACTAGATTTGCATCCTTGTTCTTAACATTGCAAAGTTTGCTTGATAAAAAACAAGAGTTGAGAAGTATGATGACTAACAAAGAATTGGTTAACACGAAATGGTCTAGGTCTAAAAAGGGAAAGAGGCATTTGATATTATTGTTCCGAACAATTTTTGGAACATGATAGACTTGTGTTTGAAGGTATTCACTCCACTAGTGAAGTTCTTAGACTTGTTGATAAAGAAAAAAAAAAGTCTTCAATGAGCTTTGTTTATGGAGAGCTACTAAAAGCAAAGGTGACATTGCAAAGATATTGAAGAGGGAATGTGATTATAGACCAATCTTGGACAATATTGACGCTAAAGCAAGGGTCACTTTGATAGTCAACTTCATACAACGGCTTATTTTTTGAATCCATTCTATTTCTTCAAGAATCCATGTATCAAAGATGATTCATCCATGATAAATAATTTGATTGCTTGCTTTGAAAAAATTCTTTCCTAATGATCAAATGCAACATCAAGTAGTAATTATTGAGTTGCAAAGATATGTCCAAAAGGAAGGTTTATTTGGAAGGAAGCTTGCAATAAGTGCATGTGAGAATCATGATGAAAATTACAATCTGGGTATGTTAACATATCACTCTTTCTCTCGTATCAATAATTTATTATATTTTATATATGATTATATAAATATTATAACATATTTGTCTATTTCATTTATATTTATTAATGAGTTGGTGGGATTTTTATGGGAATGAAACACCAAATTTGAAGACCATGGCAAAAAGGATACTTTGTTTGACTACTAGTTTATCTGGTTGTGAAAAAAACTAGAGTTCTTTTGAAGGGGTAAGTATTAATTGAGTTGTTAACATTTTACTTACTAATGAGTGGTGAATAATTACTTGAATATGTTTTACTCCATTAAATGTACCTTTTTTTTTTTGTAGATACACACGAAGAAACGGAATATACTTGACACTATCAGGACAACTAATCTTGTCTATATCCAATTTAATGCAAGGTTGGCAAACAGCAAGAAGAGAAAAGGGCAAAATACTCATAATGAAATAAAGGAGCCTGATGAGGAGGATTTTGTATCGGACGATACGAAGAAAGAATTAGATGAAGAAGAGAACATTGAATTGGAGTCCGACAAAGTATTAGGTAAGATTTAAGTTCCTATGTTATTTATTTACTATTTAGTATTTACATTTGAAACTTATCTTTTTATTGAAAATTTTGAAAAAATGTATAAAGTTTTTATCCATCTGTTTTAGATGTTTGGTAGGTATTATTTTTTATTATTGAATGGTTTTTTGATTGATTAAAAATTGAAATAAAATTAAGATAAGAAAACGTATTTTTACATTTTTTTAAAGCCTATGCCTCATCTAAACTCGCTAAGCCCATAACTTGGCTTTCACTCGTAGCCACACATTAATCCTTCTAGAACAATGATATTAGTTAGGTTGTGGGTTCTTGATTCATGAGTAGATTAGGTTGGGATTTGTGAGATCTTTATGGTTTAGCGACCAAATCGCGTTCTGATTTAGGTTCCTTAAACTTTGTACTCTCTCTTGAAGGTTATTTTGCACACAGTGACAGGATAACATTTGAGTTCTCCATATTTGGTGATTTGCTAAACTGAGTGAACATTTACATGTATTATTTACCGCTTTCGTGTATGCTCGTCGATTTATTTTACCATTAGTTAGTTTTTAGGTCAAAATACCCAACAATCACATATACACTTGGACAACGCAAATCAATCAAATTGCATGGAACACATACAACTAAACATGAATGACTAACTCAATGTTTAATTGTTCATATTCGGAACCACTTCTTGTCCGAGATAAGTCTTGCCACTTCATTGGTCTGTAGGCATTGCATGGCTTAGGCCACACACTCTGTTGACACTTCCATTTGAGAAACTTGTATGTAAAGTTGAAAAACAAATTGTGTAGTATGTTATTTTGATCATATCTTAGCATTTTGAAAAGTATGTATAATCACTAATGTTTATAAATACTTTTTGTCAAACCACTTTTATCAACATATTAATCCAAAAGTACTACATACTACTTCACTACTCATTTTTGTCTGTTTATAAACACTTCCCAATAATTGCCTATATTTGACTCATATTTATAAACTATTTACAAACACTCAAATAATCTTTTTGTTCACACATTTTTGAGGACCTACAAGTACTACCAACTTATCTATTATTTATTTTTATTTGTTTATAATTGATATTGTTTATAAACACTTCACAAACATACTCATACTCAAAGAATGTGAGGTTTGGCGTGTCAGTTCTTTGTTATTTTCTTTTAGAAATAGATATTAAAAAGTAGAGAATACGGACTTGAAGATCGAGATCTATCTCGACAAATTTTACATTTCTATTTTTACACAAGATTGACCAAATAGTGATTTCATAAACTTGACAAATATATTATTATTACCATATTTGATTCTTTTTCTTTGGCATGGGGTGGGGGGATTGAGAGGGGGTATAGGTTTTTTACCATTAAATATAAAGATTTCAAACTTGTCAACCTTTAAACTACATTTTTAAAAGTTTAAATTGTTATACAAAGTAAAAGTTACTTATCATATCTATGTACTCCATATGTTTAGTCATGCATATTTCAAATTCATTTGAATTAAATTTTAACATATGAAATTTAGTAAATGACCAATACTTAAACTCTAGACATCTATTTATTTCGATATAATGTTGAATCAAGCAATCCAAAAAATAGGACTGGCCCTAGGGCCAAGCTACCTAGGCAAAGGCCTACCTAAAAAATAGGGATAATTGCAGCCGCGGTCCCTAACCTTTGCGTTTTTTGTAGACTTTACCTTAACTTTCAATTTGTACCACCCGGAGTCCCAAACCTTTAATAAATTCGCAGCCGAGGTCATTTGACCATCAGTTGACTAGAAATTCTAATTTTGACCAAATTTGGTAAGGGTAAAATAGTAACTCTATAAATTCATATTATAAAAAACCAAACAAAATTAGGAAAAAAAATAAAAATCAAAAATCAAAAACTTGTCCCTATCCCCCACCCCACCCCACCCCACCCAAAACCCCATATCTTATTCTCCGACAACCCCACCAGAAACAATCATCGTGCCACCACCGTCACCACCACCCACCACCAGTTCCACCACAGCAAATTATGCCCAAGAAATCAATTCCAACACAGCAATTCGAAGCAAATCGATTCCAACACAAATCGAAGCAAATCGATTCCCACACTGCAGCGAAAAAATTGAAACGAATGAGCTAAGGTAGATGATGTATTTGCAGTGAATAAGGCAAAACGAAGATCTGGGCGGACCTATCCTTTGACCCACATTGCAAATCGATTCCACCTACACCTTCGATCCACACTGCAAATCGATTCAACCTCGACTTCGACCCACCTTCGATTCCACCTCTACCTTCGACCCACACTGCAAATCGATTCAACCTCGACTTCGACCCACCTTCGATTCAACCTCCACTTCAACCCACACTGCAAATCGATTCAACCTCTACTTCGACCCACCTTCCACACTGCAAATCGATTCCTCCTTCGACCCACCATTCCACCTCCACCTTCGACCCACACTGGACATCGATTCCACCGTAGAGTTTAGTCTACTCTGATCTCCATTTGAGGGTGAGGAAGGGAGAGGGACGGGGAAAGAAAATGACATCTAGGTTTTTATTTTTTTTTTATTTTTTTAAAAAATTTAATTTATATGGGGTTGACGAAAATGCATTTACTTAAAATGGTCAAAATTCCTAATTTTCTAATTTTCTCGGTCAACTAACGGTGTTTTGGACAGTTTCCGTCCATTTGGACCTCGGCTGCGAATTTATTAAAGGTTTGGGATTTCGGATGGTACAAATTGAAGGTTAAAGTAAAGTTTACAAAAAACACAAAGGTTAGGGACCGTGACTGCAATTATCCCTAAAAAATATGACTTGGGCCCAGGGCCTCAAAACTCATAGGAAGGAATTTAAAGGGATGGTGATCTTCTTCTTCAATTCAATCATTCAAAATTCCCAAATCTGAAAATTGAAATCTCATCTCCAAAAGTCAAAGGCTCTCTCATCCATCTCGATTCTCGGCAGACCGCAGAGATGGCATCTCCTCCCAAAAGGGCAAAAACTCAAAGGTTTTCCAACTTCAAGGAATTTCTAGCAGAACTCTTCATTGTTGGTTTAGGCCACTTTCTTTGATTTCTTTATTTTCTTTTGTAGATGAAATAAGTTGAAGATTTTTTTTTTCCGGGTTTTGTTTATTTATTGTTGTACAGTGTACACGGAGGACGCATAGGAATAGAATCTGGGAATGTAAAGGCCTTTGTTAGAAGTTAATTGATAAAATAATTTTTTGTCAAGATGAGTCACCAAAGGAAAGTATAGATGCCTAAATGGTTGAAGAGACCATAAAAGCCATTACAACGTTGTCATAATCTTCCTTCCAACACAAATTCCCTACCTAATTTGTATTAATTAAAATAACGAAAGTTCATAGCGGAAGCCCAAATCTTTAAAAAATGTGTAGTGTAGTTCAAATCTTTCAATTATAGTCCCAAATCTTTCAATAAATGTATGACGAAATGAACTCTAACGATTTTCATTCAATAATCTGTCAGTTGACTAAAAGTCAAACATTTGATCTTACATTGACCAATTTTTAAAATGGTAAAATGGTCTTTTAATATTTAGTTAATTAAACTATTTAAAAATAAAAACAATAAACATAAAATATATAACAAATTTTGTTAAAAACATTATTCTTTTCCAACTCCGATAGCCAACCCTACCCATTCATAGAAAAACTCTGATTCTAAAGCTATAAACAAACAAAAAATAAAAATTTATTCCTTTTTATTGAAGATAACATCGATTGAATTTGAATGCCAATCTCGATATCAAAAAACTTCAAAGTAGTTACAACTTCTTCTGTAATAACCTTTTTCAACGTCCCCAAGTACGATAAGAGGAATAGCCTAATGTGTCCTTAGAGGCTCTTTTTGCATTCAACTGCAAATTTTTTTAGATGAAATAATTGTAAACTACAACCAAGCCTAGAAGAAGCTAGACTAAACCAATTACATAAAGAATTATATCATTACCGCCACAAGAAGAATTATCCAGAAGCTTCTTGTTTTTTGGTTGCCATCACCATACAGGAACTTTGTAAAATGTGCAGCCATCGACATATCTATCTATTAATATCGGTTGTATATATTGTATGTACGTGTGGAGTAAGCGATACGATAAAATTGAGAGTGATAAGAGAGACAATATATATAGAGCGATTGAGTGAGAGAAAAGTGCTCTCTAATGGATGATGGATGGTGTGTTCTCAGCAACGAAGATGTCAGAATCTGATGGATGATGGACGTCGTGTAATGTCTCAAAATTGAGTGACCATTGAGATACAGTTTGAAGTTTGATGAATAAACTGTGACCAAGTATAAGGAGAGTGAGTAATGAAATATTTTACCCTAATAATTTTCACTATTATTAATAAGAATTAGGTAAATGTATAAATGTGAGTCTGATCGAGTTATCTAGTTTGAATCCTCATTTGTAAAAAATCAACTCTTATAAAAGGTAAAACAAGTACCTGGCCCCTAAACGAAAAATGACAAAATGCAATATCATTCTTCCACAATGAATTACAATTTCACAATCACGTAAAATAAATGAATAATTGCAGTAGCAATTCCAAATCTTTGAATTTTTCGTAGATTTTACCTTAACCTTCACTTTATGCTACTCCTCAGTCCCAAATCTTTTAAAAATTTGCACTTGAGGTCCAAATGAATGGAAACCATTCGATTGAGTGTTAATTGACCAAAAAAGTGATTTTTGACTAATTTTGACTAAATTGAAAGGGGTATAATGCATATTTACAAATATTGGTAATAAAAAAAAAAAATCTACCTTGCCATCTTCATCTTCTCCAACCAACAACACTGATTTCCAACCATGACCGCGTGCTGACCACTGCCATCCACCAACACGTCATCGCACCACCCACGCAGCCACTACCACCACAATCGCCACTACAAATCTCAAACAACAACATAAATAATATCACCGAATTTCAAAATCACAATCTCAAACATAATGAAAAATGAAAACCCATAAAAGAAACCCCTTCATTTTTTATTTGCAACCACTTTAGAAGCCACAGACAATGAACCCAATGATGTCGTCGATTCTTTTCGGTTGGAAACTAATGGTGTCGAAACATTCGACAAATAGTTGGGGCTCCAACATCGGAACCCGAGTTACACCCACAACTACCCATAACACTACATGAGTTAGGGATGGCAACGGGTCGGTTCGGGGACGGTTCGACCAAAACCATAACCGCATCACCAAATTTTTTGTCATACCATAACCGCACCATAACCACGAAAGTCGGTTCGGTTCGGCTCGGTTTGTATCTCGGTTCGGTTCGGTTCGGTTCGGTTAATAACCACGAAAATAAATTATTTTTTAAGATCAAAATCCAATCTTCAAATTGGAAAAAAAATTATGAAGAAAAGTCAATAAAAACAAAAGCACAATTTACTTAATATCAATTTAGTAAACAATATTTCAAAATAAAAAGCAAACAATATTCCAATTTCTAAATGCAAAATTCGAATTTAACAAACAATATTATCAACATAGGTCAAAATTCTTACTAGCATAGGCCATAGGTCAATCTTCATTCTTCCCTGCAACTCTTACTAGCATAGGTCAAGAGTCAAGACTCAACCGTTGATTCCTACATAGTAAATAAGAAATGTAATTAGAGTAATAATACAATCATACTACCTAATAAAAAATGGTCTTCACTGAAGATTTTAAAAAAAAATATACCTCTTCGTCAATGTTCTCATCACTAAACCTTGCACAAGTTCCGGAGTATGATGAAGAAATAGAATTTTCTACACACAATAGAAAAAAAAATAGCAATAAAAGAAAGTACATGAATAACAAATATAAAACCATAAATTCTACCATGAATATTAGTCCTACCACCAGGTTCTTTAAATTGATTCAAAAACATGTGTTTGACATCCTTCTGCCCTCGAAGAGGACATCTATCCAAATGAGCACGTAAATGACTTGTCCCATTTCTCGACTCACCATCTAGTTTATTGCATTGTTTATAAATTGCTTTGGGCACATTATTAATTCTTTGTAGCTTGAAATGTTGCCACACTGTAGATGTCAATTTTCTTTTTCTAATTTCTTTAGTCGGCTCATCATCATCATCATCATCATCATCATCATCACCTACATCTATATGAATATGATTTGCATTTACCTCACTTGGAGTGTGTGAAATACCCAGTGTACTTGACGTATCCTTTCGAATGCCAGTAGCTGTATCTCCAACTTCAACTGAAGCACTTCCAACTGAAGCGGAAGGAGTCGGAACAGAAGACGTCGACCCATGGTAAGACATCTGATTGATTACATGAAAAATCCACAATGAAGACGATGATTACCTTTCTCTTGATCAAAATTAAAAATTAACCAAGAACATAATGAAAAGCAAACTATGAGTCATATTTAAACATAGTACAATTTATATAGAGAACAAAGTGCAATTAAGTGTGAAATCTCAGTGAATAAAGTCAATTAATTTTTGGAAAAGAATAATGAAAAGCCCAATTAATTTTGGAAAAGAATAATGAAAAGCCCAATTAATTTTTTTAACTGGTAATCGGTTTGGGACGGTTCACCGTCGCCAAATACCATACCTGCCCCACCACGAATCGGTTCATTAAAATCAAAACCATAACCACCCCATTGCACCATCGGTTCGGTTATTTTCGCTTCATTCGGTTCGGTTAACCGCGATTTTCGATTTTGACGGTTTGAATTGCCATCCCTACATAGAGTTGATTGTGGGGAACCATAAACCCACCATCCTTGAACAAAAAATTGAAACTCCTTCTCTACGACAACTAAAAATCAATAAAAAAATAAGAAAAAAAAATGTACATTTTCTTCCCAACCATCCTCCTTTTCATTTGATGCTGAAATTGGACTCTGAAAATTGCATTGAATTTGAACCTAAGAAGTTCCAAATTTAAATCTTTAGCAAAAATGCAATCACCTATAGAAAATATTGAATCAAGCCATTGATGCCGTCTCACTCTCTTCTTTCCAGGTCCCGTCCCCATCAATAGCCAGTCAATGAATTTGAAAGAATTAATAAACATCTTTAGAGCTTTATAATTGAGAAATCGAAATAGAACATAGACTACAAAGTCGGGTGACCGACGGGGGTGGAGAGGGATATCTAGTTGGGTTTTTGGTTGTGGAGCAGGGTGTGGGTGTGGGTGTGGTGCGCGGTTGGGTGCTGGCGTAGGGGTGCGGGTGGCAAGGGTGGGAAGAAAATAAATTTTAAGCACACTAGAAAATTCAAGCTTCGGGTTCAAGGAACCTTCGTCTCAAATAGCAAAAATTACCCGTATAAATACAAATATTGACACACGCACACACACACACACTGAAGCCGGGAGTCCCGTGTCTCTACCAAGAAAGGGGACTCAAAATCGACTTCAGTATTTCTAAACCCTAAATCTTATCTTTCAAAATTGGAGATTTTGTTTTCACCAATTCCAATCCCTTCAAGATTTATACAGGTATATTTTACATATACGCACACTCTTATGCATAAAAATTCTGTAAAATTTTTGGGGGCAGATTATTAGAAATCGAAATCTGAGAGATGGATATCGAGCAAAAGCAAGCGGAGCACATAGATTACTTTGTGAAGCAGGTGTCCAATCTCAAGGGCTCCTCCCTCAGAAACGTCGTCGTTGAGGCAACTTCCCACCCATCCCTCTTCGCTTTCTCCGAGATTATCTCTGTTCCTAACGTCCTTGAGGTATGTATTATCAATAGTATTTTATTTATATGCATATTGAAAAAAATGTGGAGTTTTGAATTTTTTTTTTTTTTATTATTATTTTTTTGTTGGTGGAAAAGATCCAGTTTAAGTATTTTTCCGTTGATTTTAGTTGAATATATAGCTTCTTGTGGGTTTAACGAGGAATGATTTTAGCAAGCAAGTTCTCCATCATTTAGTTTTCTGATAGTTTTTGTTTTTTACTTTTCCTTTGCATTTGTATATAACAGTTTGTTTATTAATATTTGGACACGACTTCAGATTTGAACTATATCGTGTGGTTCGAAGGGGGAAAATATTTTTAATAGAACTGGGTACGTGCAATGTACTTTACCATTCTTGCTACCCGTTTTATACGATTAACAAATAGTTTCTCGCCTTGGAGTAATATGCTTGGTGTTGGATGAATTGTTGCCTATTAGTTCATTTGTTAATGCCTTAATGGTTATTGACCTTATCCCATATTATACAAAACGATTCATATGGAGCTTGTCGAGAAAGATCTGCCTTTTTCTTGATAGGATGGATCTTGTTCTGATTCTTGAGTAATATTCTTTGAAGGCAAAACACAATTTTTAGTGCTTGAGCTTTTTACACCTTGAGGCGTGCTTTGTGCGAGGAATTCATTAGGAACCTGAAAGATTACTCTTGATTTTCCTTTGTCAAGCCTTATACATAACTTATCGAGGCCCACATCACAAGCCATAAGCCTTAAGGCACCTGAGGGTTACACTCCCTGGTCTTGTGTTTTTAGGTTTTTTTTTATCTAGCTTAGCTTTTTGGATGGCTTTTCTTGCCTTGTCCCTTTGCTTTTGTTCTGTTTTCAGCTGTTGTCTTTCTTTAAAGTCAATGCAAGCAAAATTCTCAAGTAGCCTCTTATTTCATTTGTTTTTGACTTTTAGTTCTAGTTGTGGGCTAGTGCTAGTGGTTTCGTTATGCATTTATATTACTTTGTTAATTTATTATTTGCTACTCAGTCTATCTATTTTATGTTTCAAATTGCGAATTAAACTTTACAAAATTGAGAGGTTTTATTATGGATTTTCTTCATGCTTTATGGTTTATGGTTTACCATGACCAAAATTCTGTTGTATAATTTTTTGGTTTAAGTCGTGGTTTATGCCTCAAAGTGCCTTGAGGTGACTCCTCTCTCAATTGAGACAGAGCACTTCGATACCCGGCATAACCTTTTAGAAATCAGAAAATATATGGATCAAGGGGGAGGACAGAAAGGCAAACAAAAAGGCAAAGTAGACCTGCCTAAAGCTGGCTTACCAAAGGTAGTACTGGGACTGTCCAAAGACAATTAAATAGAGTGAAGAAAGAGAACATGAAAACTTGACAGATATGGGGGAAAGAATTTTTACATTTTACAATGTTTGAGTTCAGTTATTACCAATATTATGCATTAATATTTAATGGGCTACTCAAGTAAATATTTAGTTTCCTTTCTTGATACAGCTTGGTAATCTTTCTGCATCTAAAGCTTATATGGGACATATTTTTCTGTTCTTTATATTTCCATCTTTAACTATTGGATTCATGTGCAGCTTGAAGGAACTGAGAATGCGGCCTTTCTTGATTTGCTTCGAATGTTTGCCCATGGTACATGGAGTGAGTATAAGAGTAAGCATTTTAATCTTTGTATTATCATTTATCATGGTTGTGTATCCACAAGGTTGCTTGAAGTTGGCCCGATTCATTCATTTTACTGTAATATTACAAGAGTTACAAGTGTTATATTGTCTGGTCTGGAATGGAGCTGAATCACTTTTTTTATTTTTTATTTTTATTTTTATGAGTGACGACTCTATTCGCTTGAAAGTGGCAAGAGTTGTAATGTGTTGAGCATTATTCACGTCAGGATCCATGATCTTGACCCCAAATATAAAGGAATTATACTATCTCGAGTTGGTATTTGTATTCTGGGTCTTCTTTTTGTGAAGATGCCACATTTTCACTAGTAGTGGAATATTTTGCGCTTCTAAAGTGCGTTCAATGAAGCCATGACCACAATATTGCTTTATGTATGATGTATATGTCTCTTGATGCCTATCAGGATACATGCACGTGGACCTGCATGAGAGATTTATTTGGGTGAATTTGCCTATATTGATACTTAGGATCACACCTGTATGGATTTTCTTATCTTACACTCCATGGTGAATGGATTAATGTCCTACTGCAAAACCCAAAATATAATTTAAGTGCTTACATAACGGCTTTTCAGCTTGGGGAAACCTAACCACATTGGCATCCGTAATTCATAATGAGTCTGTCAATGAAAATTTATTGTACAGTAACTCTGAGTTATCGAACCACATGCACTTAATTTACATGGTCGTTGCTACTAAATTTTTTGAAAATCTAATCCAGAACATCCTGCAAAATGGTTTTAAAGCTAATCATAAGCTTTATACATTCAACAGACTAAGAAGAGACCAAGCTGATATAGTTTGCGAAACCTTATGTTCCTTTATTTTAATGTTGTTATTATATATATTATTTGGTCTTTGAATTGAGTACCACTGCCGAAAATAGATTCTTATGTTATTCTGCTGTTCTAGAAAGTTTGAGCGACAACTTTGATCTCTTCATGCTATGACCATGTTTGGCAATGGACCTACAAAATTTTGTTGGTTTAAATAAGCCACATAAGTGGGGTTTACCTTATTTTTTACTTTGTGCAGGACCCATTGGGGCCCATAACTTATAAGCTGTGGGTTTATTTGCCAAAATTGCTCTATATCCAAGTC